>MU158713.1:2761233-2775307 GCA_015888305.1 Antheraea pernyi
ACGTTTTGCGCGGCGGCTCGACGATAACGCCGGAGAGGCCGCAGAGGGATGTGAGATTGAAGATCGCTTTCCCTTGAGGGGTGCGATCGAGGACAACGAGAACCATGTCGTGATGAACCTCGCGGACAGGAATCTTCTGCTCTTTGAGGTCGTTGGAAATGTCATAGGTCGGAAGTTCTGAAAAAACCCTACGGATAACAACCCGTAGTTTACGCTCCTCTTCGAGAAAGTGCGTGAAACTGGTTGTCCCGAAGGGAACGAGTGAGGTCACGATGGGCGGTGGAAGTGGTTACCTTCACCTAAATACCTACAGCGGTATTCACAGCGGATGTGTAAGGGATGCCTGCCGTTTCCAGCAGGCTAGAAATTTCGACCCGAGACGCTTTGTCTTGGATCGTAACGGGGGGCGGTGGGCGTTGCTTTTTGCCCGAAACTGCGGGACCCGCAGTTTTAGGCGAAGCGGGTCTAGAGAGCGCTGGTGTCGTCTTTGGCACTTTCGCGCCATCGACGTTGACTACTTTTTGGAAGGCAAACTGCCTTCCGGATCGGACGAAGTGTTTGAGCGCTTCTTGCGCGGTTTGCGGTGCGTGACGGTGGTGAAGCCATCGTCCGCAGGAGGGGCTTGCTCAACAGGAGGATCTTGCTGAGCAGGAGGGTGTTGCTCCATATCGGAGCCAGAATCTGAATCGCTATCGTCACTATCGTGAACGGGTGGGATTTCAAAATTATTATCTGGCTCGATCTTGGCATAGATCGAGGGAGCGGGCTTGGAGAAGTGAGGGAAATCGACACGACGCTTCGCAGCGTACGCGTCGTAATCGTCTACGAGACGAGGACAAATACTCGAGATGAAACCTCGGAGGCTGAGAAGTTCGGTCTCTAAGAGGCCGACTTCACGATCGGAGGCCATACCGGGGTCTGAGGAGGGGAGTGGGGCGGAGGAAGACATGTAAAACCTCCCTGCCAGAGGGGCAGGGGGGCGCGCCTTAATGAATTTAACGGACTATCCCGAGTCCGGATCAAAGGGAGCTGTTTAAAACTAAACAAAATAGTAAAACAACGCAAATAAGTACCTGATCGAGCCAGGGGAAAAATAACATAAGACTACTTAAATAAACAAACAATAAAAAGAAAATAAATTTATAAATAAATCTCTGAAGAATTAAAGAAATACGTAAATAAATGAGTAAATAAATAAATATACCAAGAAATAGATAAAGCAATAAATAAATACAAAAGAAAGGTCTCACTCAGTTCCAGGAAAAAGAACGCAGGTGTGGAACGCAGACTGACGTCACTAAATCACGAGTATTAAAATCGAACTTAGCGCGCGCAGCAAAACGGACAGCCGTTTGAGTCTACGGTCCGATCGGAACTCCGGCTAAGTGGAGTATCCATATTTTATTATCGTCAATTGATTACTGTATTTGTTGTTGCGAGGTTCAATATATGTGGAACAGTGCAGCGGACAAAGATTTGTACTCTTTAGCAGCACCCGGGAAGCACGTGAAGGGGAATGAGAGGTACACTTCCTGTGACGCGAGTAACATCACTAAATTTAGAATATAGAACTAGCTTTTACCCGCGCCTTCTCTGTCATTAATATAGATAGACTTACTCTCTCAGTAGTTTTTTTCTGTATAAAAGGTACCGTATGTCCTTTTATGTACTCCTCACAATGTGTACGCAAAATCTCATGATGATCGTAATTAGGATGTGAAAGTGTAACAAACAAACAAACTCACAGTCGCATAAAGTCACGAACAGTTGCTAGTAAAGTGGTAGTTTCAGAAATACACGTATTCGAACAATCAAAAAAAAAATTCGAGGCCGTGATAAGGACTGCCGAGAGAAGTAAAAACTCAAAACAATTGAATAACTGTGTACTTTTGAATTTTTAAATTAATTATAGTTTGCATTATTTAAATTCCATTATTTGTATATTGAGATTATTAAAATTAGTCTGGTGTTTACATCTATTGGTTGTCAGAGCAATAGTTATATATATTTTTATACTGTTAATGAATGAATCAAAGATATGATGCGCTGCACAAGCTCAATACAAAATATAAATATTAGATGTATACAGGCTGCTTTACTGCGCGTCGCTAGTATGAGGCAAGCCACGCAAGCGTAATACGGTCGGTCACGCTTACTAGCATGTCATCACGCGATTTTTTTTTTATATTAACACGGCAAAGTGACTGCTCTGTGCCTGATGGTAAGCATAGTACAATCCAAAAACAATGGCAAACACCGAGTGACATACTATTCATCGCCGGTCACCAGTATCATGCCGGCCTTCGAAAAGCTAGATATGCACAGGCTGACCCCGAAATGCTACCCGCAAAAGCGAATCACTATGACGGGCTTTTTCGCCATATACATGGTGGTTGCGACCCAGTCAGGCTGTAAAACCCTACCACCCCGCTTTCTCCATTGCCTCGTTCGTTATTCAGCAGGGTGCACCACGTGCAGGTGAGATTGGCTTGGGTGTCTCAAGTCTTAGATGTTATTTGTCCTTATTATATAATTATAAGTTTTTTTTTATGTCATAAGTGGCAAACGAACAGTTGGGTCACCTGATGTTAAGTGATCTTCACCGTCCATGGACACTAACAATACCAGAGAAGTCGAAAGTGCGTTGCCGCCCTTTAGGGGGAAGGGTTAGGAGAGGGAGAGAGAGAGCAGATAGGGTTTAAAAAATACCGCTCAATGCGCCTGAAGAAATTGTCACATCAAAAATGGTCTTGAGATTTATAAAAAAAATATATAGAATACTATTAGTTCTATAAGTAATCGAACCATGTTTTTATAGTATATATCGAAGTAACTTACCTTCTATTAATTCTAAACTCTTGCCCAAGTTTATCCATTACGGGATTGATCAGTAGACGCAACTTTGTCAGAGACAAACAATGAATCGTAGAGACGCGATGCGACTTTCAAACAGATCGTTTCCTTTTCAAATTCTACTGCACTCTCTATATATACCCTACGAGATCACTTCGATACCACGAAAAATATGAACTAAAGAAAATTACACCGTATTAAGTATTTTCAGTATTTTAATTTCCTCTAATTCAAAACCTCAATCTCAGGGATTATATCGGGAGCGTAATTTCCACTGCATCGCGGAGACTCGGAATCCTGAACAGGGGCTGATGGTTTTTCACGCCAGATCAGCTATACCTCCTTTATAAGGCACAAGTTCAGCCTTGCGTAGAATATTGTTCGCACCTTTGGGACGTTTTCTGCCAAATACCTACTAGATGCCCCGGACAGGTTGTAGAAATGGGTTGTCCGTATTGTTAATGATGCAGACATTATTACACAGTTTATAGAGCCGCTTCAGTTCCGCAGAGATATTGTCTCACTGAGTGTATTCTACGGTCTGTATCATGGCGAGTGTTCTGAAGAGCTATTTAATTTAATCCCTTCTTCTCCTTTTCATAACCGAATCACGCACGGTGGGCTTCGGAGCCACAGATTTACGGTAAATCGTATCTGGACGCGAACTAAAAAGTTCACAACTTCTAATCTTTGCCGTACCGTAAAGCTGTGGAACAATCTCCCGGTTAGTGTGTTCCCTCCTTCCTATAACAAGCAATTATAATTTAGGCTTTTCACTTTGTCCAAAATATTAGTTGCTTTTATGAAGTGCTCGCGATATTCCAACAAATGGGACTGCTGAAAGGAATATTTATATGATATACGTAAAATCTAATTGTACTAGTGTTTTTTATGAAATCACTAACCTTTTTCACTACTTAGCCTTTTTTTACATGGGGAGAACCTTAATGGATATCCATCCCACCTGGCAGCTGAGGATGGGTTATGTCTGATTTTTATGGACTAAAACCTCATGATACCTTCTTACACCTTTCGGCCGGGGAAGCAGGGACTGACTAATCGTCACTACGTGTGCTCCCCCGACGAAAAATAGCCTATTTCCTTCTCTATATCCAAGGCTACCTGTTTCTTAGATTTCATTGAGATCGTTTCGGAAGTTTGTCGTGGGACAAGAAGCAACCAGAATACTCCGCATATATAATATTGGTATGTAAATAGAAATTTACTTTTAAATAAGTTAACTTATTTTTATTTTAATGTCCCGCCTTGATAAAATAAAATAAATAATAAAATAAACTTTGAATTATAAACCTAAACCTTCCTAGTGAATCACTCTATCTACTTGTGAAAACCACATGAAAATTCGTTTTGAGTTTATTGTCAAAAGACAGATGGAGGTGGCGGACGGCTTTGTTTTATAATATGTAGTGATATTTTACCCAAGTTCAAAGTTATCTAAGTGGATTTCAGGAACGTTGAACTAAAGTTTCCTTTCAACTCCGATGTTAGTTTTTATTGAACTCTCAATAAATGCGATCATAAAGAGACTTTACCTGAATACGTGAATATTCACAGAAGAAACTTGAAGTTAAGAAGTAAATTTTATAAACATACATACATATTATAACATTAAGTCGACTGTTACGTCTGTCTGTCTGTTCGCAATAAACTCAAAAAATACTGAACGGATTTTCATGTGGCTTTCAATAATAGATAAAGTGATTCATAAGGTAGGTTTAGGTATAGAAATTGTCAAACTTTTTTAACTAATCAGTGGGCGATAACGTCCGCCTGGACCGCTAGTAGTAGATAGTTTATTTTCTTCGTATTTAAATTCAATGGACGCAGTTTCGAAGTAAAATGTGAGGAGACCTGGATGTGACAAATGTTTTTTTTTTATTGTAGCATGGCATAATGACTGCATTATGTCTAATGGTAAGCACAGTACAGTCCAAAAACAATGCCGACCACCGACTGATACACTATCCATCGCCGGTCACCGCTGTCATGCCGGCCTGCGAATAGCTGGATATGCACAGGCTGCTCACGAAACGAGACCCGCAGAAGCGAATCACTATAACGGGTTTTTTCGCCATATACATGATGGTTGCGACCCATTCAAGCTGTAAAACCCTACCACCCAGCTTTCGCCATTGCCTCGTTCGTTATTCAGCAGGGTGCACCAGGTGCAGGTGAGGTTGGCTTGGGTGTCTCAAGTCTTATTTTGTTATTCGGCACCCCTTACACCCCAAATGTTCTTGTAGTACTACTGTATGTGAGAAATATAGAAATGTGGATTTCTCAGAGATTGAAATCGCCCACACGTTGTGGGCCAGCGTTGTGATTATGCCCATACTTGGTTTTTTTTACAAGTTCTAGGACTCTTCGTATTAAAGAATATGTGGAAAAATACTGAACTGTAGTTTTCTCTTTCTGGCATCCGGAGCCGGTACAGTGATTATGCTCTACCCTCTTATATGTCACAATTATCAAGCGGCATGTCAATTTCATATTAACTTTCAAACGACTCTTTTTGGGACCTAAAATAAAGCATTTTTTTATTCTGTTTAATACCTGAATTATTTGTGAGAACGATTTATAGTGGCTTTTAAAATACTGTATAGGCTTTACGTTTCACAAGAATCTCATTTGATGTTAAATGGCTATGTAGCCTAAGATGGTAAACACGTTAAACCTAGAGTGGACTGGTGCTCATGCTGCAGCTGCTGAAACACACCAACAAGTTCTTGTTGTCAGATTTTCAACTCGTATGTGGTGGGAAGTCAGAGAACTTTGAAGAAGTGTTACCACCATGCCTTGATGTGGATGCCTACAGTAACTTTCCATATTAAAATAGGTATAAATCAAACAATACAGAACTATCAGTAATTTTTTTTTGTCATAGCAGGCAGATGAACAGGTGTAAGTGATCACCACCGTTCATAGACATTAACAAAATCAGGGGAGTCGAAAGTGCGTTGCCAGCCTGTGTTTGGTGGAAAGGGAGGGAGGGAGGAGAGGAGAGCGGAGGTGGGCCTCCGGCGCTCTCACTGACCTAACAAAACGCAACAATGCAAGCACTGTTACTTCATGTCGGTTTTCTATGAGAGGGTGGTACTACCCCGGACGAGCCGACCCATTCATATTGAAACTAATAATAGCTTCCACGTGGCTCTACCACCTACAACGATAATTCGATGAAAGCGTTCATTTACGTGTTGAAATGGTATGAACGGCGAATATTCAGTTTTAAATTTTGCAGTAATAACATTTAAGTTTCTGCCAACAACGTGCCACCTACAGCGTGATGCAAGGTTAAAAATTCAAACGGCATTTATCCTCTTAAAATTCTGAACGGAGTAAAAGGAAATAATTCAATATTCCCTCTGACGTATTTGACACGTTTCATTTCGCACCAAAAATGTGCGGGAAAAATAGTTATTTTTAGACTGTTGAATGTGGTTGGAATAAAATGGAGAATGTTCACAATTTAACTATAGAAATGTGTGCTAAAAATAGCAAAATTAATAGGTTCATACTCTGTATCCTTTGGATGTGGTTTATAAAAACGTACTATTGACCCGATGTCCGTACTATTGACTTATACTTAGCTATTGACTTGTATTATTGACTTGACACTCTTAAAAGGCAGACGACGGTTAGACTATACCAGTTCTGGTCTAAATCTTAAAGAGATACGGTGGCAGGATACGTTAATTACCTTCGCCTGGATTGCGATTGTCACACACATGACGGTAAATCTGCCACAGAAGTTATATTTTAATCGTCGTATATCGATTGGCATTATAATAAAAATGTCTGTTCTCAGATATCCCGTTACATCTGGTCTTGGTCTACCTAAAAATGAAGGTAACGTTACTAAAATTATATATTTTCTCCATCCGAGCCTATTAATATTATCTATCCTATTCTGTCATGTGGTTAAACAACACGTATGAAAAGAAACCATTTGTTTATGTATTTTATTTATTTACTAGCTGTACTCGCGACTTCGTCTGATTGGAACTTTGAAAAAAAAAGAGATTAAATCATCTGAACGTATTAAGTCCATTTACTTATATACTTACCTCTCGGGCTTAAGTCGCGTCGTCATTAAAGTTAACATAACTTTTGATAGTGATCCGATTTTGATGAAACAAAGACAGTTTAACAGTGACGCGTGTTCAAACAAACAGACATTTCTAAGAATGATTGAAATGTGTTTATTACCAATGCAAAAACACCTGCAACAAAAATCTAAAAAGTTTGAATTATCCAGTGAATGAGAACAAGTGCTTAAATAACAATTAAATTTACTGTATTCATTGAAATTGGGTTATTATAAGACACACTATTATTATTATTATTTTTTATGTCATAGGTGGCAAACGAACAGGTGGGTCACCTGCTGTTAAGTGAACACCACCAGAGGAGTCGAGCCTTGAGCGTGGAGCCTTGCCATCTTTAGGGTTAAGGGAGGGAAAGGGAGAGGAGAGAGGAGAGGGGAGGGGAGGTGGGTCTCCGGCGCTCTCACTGACCGAACGAAACGCAACAATGCAAGCACTGTTACTTCACGTCGATTTTCTATGAGAGGGTGGTACTACCCCGGACGAGCCGACCCATTCATACTGAAACCAATAATAGTTTCAGCGTGGCTCTACCACCATTATTGGAATATGGTATGTTAAATAGTGTTTTTAATCGTCTACTGTCCGTTTTGATCGAGAATTGACTCAACAATTCGCTATTATCCCATTTAGCAAAGTATTTTGTGACAGATAGAATAATTTATTGACCTTGCGACTATTTAGCACCACGTTTTCATCTTAAAATATTTTTACCTGCCCGCATATGATAATAAATTGTATATCATAACAAATTTAAATGACATCTGTTTATCTAGTTATACCATTCTAGCAATATTTAATTTAATATCTATTGTGATAACGTTTCTAATTTACAGCTTCTAAAGTCCAAGTAACTTGAATTGATTCAGGTTTCAACGAACAATATAATTTCTATCAGTTGTTACATCTCTATCGTCCAAAACAATCGACCACAAATTCAGTGAAACCATTACATTGGACCTGGAAAACAGGATATCGGAGAAACTTGAGAAGTAAAATGATCTAACTTGACTACTATCTATCTAACTATAATTTAATTGTTTTAGAATAAGTACGCGGTTGGCCAACAGACATAAAATATTTTAGTATGCTCGTGGCATTTATGTTTGAATTTTGACTTCGTTTCTACTAATTTACTTTCCATATGTTACTAATAAATAAATAATATGAAACAGTTATTTAAGAAGTGTTCGCTGTTGTGCATTTTATTAATAATTAGTTTCTGCCCGCGACTTTGTAGGTGGTAAAGCCACGCTTAAGTATTTTTTTGAGTTTATCGCACACAGACCGACAGACAGACGCGATGACGACTTTATTTTATAGTGTTTTTGTAGGTGATAGAGCCATGCTGCGCATTCGTGTCAGCATGAATGGGTCGGCACGTTCAGGGTACTACCATCCGACCCACAGAAACACCCACATGAAGTAACAGTGCATGCACTGTTGCATTTCCTTCGGTCTGTGAGAGCGCCAGACTCCCACCTCCCCGCCCCCTCTCCCCTGCCCCACTCCCTCAAACACAGGCCGGCAAAGCACTAGCGACTCCCCTGGTGTTGCTAGTGTCTATGGACAGCTGTGATCACTTACCATCAGGTAACCCGCCTGTTCGTTTGCCCCCTATAATATAAAAAAGTATGGCGCGACGTGACTAATATATACTCTAGGATTATCAAATAATATATATTTAATATTAAATGCATTTTTTATAACAAATAAATAATTGCATTAAATTTAAATATAACACAAAATTGCATCACGAGCTGGAAATATTCTATTTGGAATCGCGTTGTAGAGAAACTATTAATAGAAATGGCGCAGACTTTCAACAAACCACGCAGTACTTATGTAGCGAATTCTAAAATAACTACCATCTCACACTTTGCTAAATATAAAATGTTATTTCAATAATTTGTTTACATTAGCTACGAACCGAATAAAGGAGGAATAGTACGGAATCTTTCGTATAATAAAAATATTTAATATTTGTATCCAAATAAAAACGTATTACTATGATGAAACTAACAATAAATAAAAATGTTCGATAGTTAAGAAAAAATGCTAGCTTCGCTAATTTAACTGATTGTTTGGCCAGAATATCACCTATATTTCATGATAAAGTGGCAGCCTCCATTCCACCTTGTCATCGCCATGGGATCTAGAGGCCAGATTCCTTGCGTCGCTTTGTAAATGGCACCGTATCTCAGAAAATTCCAGGTTTGAAAGTTGGTGCTTCATCAAATCTGAGCAATGGTAGTATGGTGCCGTCGACAAAAGAACACTCCAGTTTAAGCGAGGCTTCTTCTAAATATGACTACAGACAATACGGCACCTTATGTTTCGGCTGACACAAATGCTCTTGAGACATAGTTATTTTGAAAATGGCCATTGTCACATAAGCCAGCTAACTTTGCCAGAGTTCTATCATTGTGGCTCCAAATTGGTTAATGGGTACCACAAGCTTGCCGATGTCCTAAACATAATAGATTGCATCGCAATATGACTGCAACTATCGTCTCTGATCTGTCGCGTTCGGTTGTGGTGAAAGTTATAGTCGAGAATTAAATCAGGTGTGAATCCATTTCTGCATTCTAAAAGTAGGTAACTCTCGCTGAAAACTCTGCATGATAAAAGAATGCCATATTCATTTAAATGCCCGTTTAAATGCAAGCCTAAACGGAGCGCATTCTTCTGTCACCATAGTTATACGATGGCTAACTAAGGCTAGACTGAGGTATTTTAAACCGTGTAGTAGCGTAAGAGTAGGACTTACCATGTCGAAACCACACACATATTTAGAGGTGGTAGAGCCACTCTAAAGCTGTTATTAGAGATGGTAGAGCCACGCTGAAGCTAATACTGGTTTCATTATGAATGTGTCGGCTCGCCCGGGGTAGTACCACCCTCTCACAGAAAACCGACGTGAAGTAACAGTGCTTGCATTGTTGCGTTTCGTTCGATCACTGAGAGCGCCGGATAACCCACCTTCCCTCCCCATCCCCTCTCCCCCAAACACAGGGTGGCAACGCACTTGCGACACTTCTGGTGTTGCAAGTGTCTATAGACGGTGGTGATCACTTAACACCAGGTGACGCACCTGTTCGTTTCCCTTCAATGGCATAAAAAAAAAACATAACTGTAAGTGTTTGGAAAAAGTATTGTCAATTTAAAAGAGGTAGCTTGCCAGCGCTTAGACTCTATACTACCACCATACAAACTCTGTAGTAATTTTTTCTGTAGTAATTCTTCCAGTCATATCAAACAAAAATATAAAGCTCATCTAATAAATCCTGTTAGTGTACACGATGTTTTAAATTCAATTAAGACTACGTTTACAAATGAGATGCAAAAAGATTGCAAACTTAAAATAAATTGTACTTAAAACTTAATCAACTCGAGAGACTTATTAAAAATTACATCCATTTTGTGAATACATTTTAATAAAAAACTAACTTTCTAGATAACAATTTAATTGTTGTGAAATAATATACTGTAGTTCAATATCTAGCAGCAACTTTTGTGATATATTTAGTAGAACATCTTATACAGTAGGTCGTGAGGTGAAATTTAAACCGTTTGGCGGACGCGCAATAATATTCGTTCGTATCGTGCGATTCACGAGGGATTTGTAAATTTTATGAGCGACAGATGTTACAAATAAAATTCAAGTCATTCATTGATATAAAGAAGCATTAATTCAGACGGTTATTCCTCTACACGTAAATTTATTTTGCGACTCAACCAATAGTTTTAATACTGTCAATGTGACAGCCGATTACATATCTTTTATACATATTTGGTTCGATGTTCAATACTTTTCGCCTTGCAGTAAACCATTAATATTTTTCATGTATTCATTTGAATATTCCTTATCTGACTGAAGTATGTAGACTCAACATATTTTCCTTTATTAACTGCCAATGAAATATTTACACCTGTTGTACACATTCGTCGTTATCTTCTTGGGTCTTTCTTTCCTCCTCTATCCTTTATCCATATATACTTTACTTTTATGGCTCCCAACAACATGCCCATATACGCTAACTTGTTATTCTTTAACTTCCTCTGAAATACTCATTTCTAATTTAATTCATTCTAGTTACACCACACATTTATCTTAACATTTGCATCTCTGTCACATGTGTTCTTCTTCTTCTATTTCTTACGTAGCCGTACACTCAAATCCATGCATTCAATCTAAGTTATTTCCATAAAAATATTAAATAATAAACTAGCAGCTAACATTAAGGCACGTTCAGAGAGATTCATTGGAGAAATGTGTCGTTTCATTTCAAAATGACCTAAGTCCAATTTTAATTGTTCCTATAACATGCTTTTTAGGATTTCCAGTTGTTATACACTGAGAACGACCTTCAAATTTCGCCGTTTATAAAGGTTTTAGTTTTTTTACGATCTTCATATTTTAAATGTACAAAATTTGAAGAATTTCAAAAGTAAAATAAAATATTAGGAACAGCTTAAATTGAATTTAGATCATTTTGGAATGTATCGACTCAAATATTTATACTATCATTTTACGATAAATGGCATAATTAACCAATGGAATAATTACAGTCTATTGTAACTAATAGACTAACATTTGTATATGAGAAGACAATGACTCAAAGAAATATTGAAACACGCTTATCTGCCTAACAAATAACCTACGTATATATACCAGGATGACTGTGCTTAGGTAATGAAGTGCCTGTAATTTCAGCTTTAAAGCGCTTTAAATATTTGAAAGTAAAATCGTATCTCACTGCATTGAAGATTTCCTTTGTGAATTCGGAGACAAAGGTGTCCATCTACCACACGTTTTCGGAACGATTTTGGGTCAACTCTTCTAAATATTCGTCGCAAAAATTGGCGAGTAAGGATATATACAAATTTGACTATATGTTATGTCATTAAATTACCAGACAACCATTATAACAGCAGTTTGGGCACTCTGCCTATTGGCATAACCAAAACATTAATAATGTCTACAATTGCTTGTGATTTATTTTATGAAACTAGAAATTATTTTAAGGTTTATTTACGTTACGAATCTGGCTATAAAATTATGTAAATATTCTTTTTATAACATTTCATTAAACTGAATTATGTAATGACCAAATAATCCTGCTACTGCTGTCTCCCACAAGAAATCGATTGCATTTATGTAATTTCCCAAAGCAATTTCCAACATAAACACGCGGGAGCATGTAACGGTCACTTTGCAGTCGACGATCAAGTGTCGAGCAAACACATTTACTTCGACAATATTGCCGTACTCGTTCTAAATGTATGGAAATTCACTAGAGGAAGTAATGCTGTGAGCTCTTCGAATTGTTATTATTATTTGGAGTACTAAGAAGTTATATTGTATTATATACAAGTTAATGGTCGTGACTTCGTTCATGTACAATTCTAATCCTGACTAATATTACAAATGCGAATATGATCGTGAGAAATTTGGTCAATATAACTTAGCCTCTATGGAGTAGCCTTGACGATACTCTGAAAATTCTTCTATAAAAATAAACAGTTCTAATCAGCATAATCAGTCTGATAAACGTAAAAATATACCCAAAAGAAAATAAACTAACTGTACTCCACATAGACGTCACTTTTTGATGTTTATAGACTAAATTATATTTTCACTGTAGATGGAAACAAATGAGATATCGTGATTGGTTGAAAATATTCTTTTATCAAATTCGTAAACGAAAACGAACTACATCGAATATATTTCATTGGTTAAAAAGTTGGTATTTATAACGAGAGTGTTGAATTACTGTTACTGTAAAATACGAATTTTGGTATTTCAAAGATATTTCGTTTAAATCGTACGATAAATCGCATTTATTCAGTGCGGTGAGAAATTTAGTATAATCTTGTTAACATTTATTTAGGTATTCTGGAATTATTACCTAAAGCGATAGTGTGCACTATCATTTGAAGTGTAAACTGTATAAATATTGGATTCAATGCGTTAATTAAATTTGTATAGGAAATAATTTTTTTAACAACAATCCGTTATCTCTTCTGTGGTGTGTTAACAGTGTCATTTAACATTTTCGGTAGATGTTGTAATGTGCTTCAATTGTATATTGAAGTTATAAAAATGTGGAAGGCTACAAATAATGCCCCTTAGCACATTTTTAAGAGATCAAGTGACGGACTAATCACTACTGATTGCCATAATTGTGGAAAATCTGTCGTACAGTATGACGACGTTTGAGTTTTCTGAACTCTGCATAAACCTAGAATAGTTTTTTAGGCATGTCGAGGTGTGAGGCATGTTTTAGGTATTTTTGGTAGGAGATTAATTTATAATTTCACGTCATGATATGCTACGTAAGTATGAAAGACCGTATTGTGCTTGCGTGGCTTGCGTCAGACTAGCGACGCGTAGTATAGGGTCCTGTGTACATGTAATATTGATATTTTGCAGCTCATCACACGTTTGATTGAATAGTAGACTTTATATAAATGTACATATCCAAGTCAAATCAAATCAAATCAAAAATACTTTATTCAGTTTAGGCCCTAATAAGGCACTTATGAACGTCAAAGACTACTACCGGTTCGGTAAACAACCCAGTCATCGAGAAGAACCGGCAAGAAACTCGATCGGGTACTTTTTTTTAAACATATATTTCTAATATATCGGGCAATATATAATATGGGACCTCGCGAATCATTAAAAACGAAATTCCAGGAATTCGGTATCTTAACTCTGCCCTCCCAATACATTCTTGATAATTTAATGTATGTCCGGAAAAACTTTGAGAAACTGAATTTAGTTAAAGACCGGCATAATCTAAATACTAGAAACTGTAATAAACTGGTGGTCCCATGTTTCAGACTTAGCAAAACCAGTAATAGTTTTTTAGGTAATAGTGTTAGGTTCTACAATAAAGTCCCAAAGCATGTTACCGATTTGCCGGACTGTAAATTTAAGCGCCATGTCAAACGGGTTTTAGTTTCAAAAGGATATTATAGAGTGGATCAGTACGATAGTGATGTCTGGAATTGACTTCTTTCTGTGCATCCACTAAAAGCATTGTTGTATAATATATTAGAAATATATGTTAAAAAAAAAAGTACCC
>MU158713.1:2776412-2834993 GCA_015888305.1 Antheraea pernyi
GAAAAAATAAAATAAATGATAACTCATTTAATCTAAGTGTCGACGGAGTACGTATTTCGAACAGTTCAGAGGTAGCAACTGTTTTCCAAGACTATTTCACTAATATACCTTCACAAATAACAAAAAGTATAACATCATCAGCCCAGGGTGCCGCAGCTCTTTTAAAGAATATGAGTGCACCTACAAATTCAGAATTTAAATTCTCATTTGTTAATGCAGGTGAAATAATAAGGACATTCAAACAATTAAATTTAAAACACACCGAAGACATATGGGGAATGTCGGTAATAGTAATACAGTCCTTAATTGTCACTATTTCACCACATTTGGCTAATATATTTAATCAGTGTATATCAAAAGGAACTTTCCCTAATCTAATGAAAGTAAGCAAAGTAGTTCCTTTGTTTAAATCAGGCTGCAGAAGTAGTCTTGGAAATTATAGACCTATTTCTGTACTTCCGTCGATAAGTAAAATTTTTGAAAAGATTATGCTTAAACAATTGGTAGAATATTTTACTGTGCAAAAGTTTCTGGATGGTCGACAGTTTGGTGTCACAAAATCGGTTTTTAATGAGCCAACCCGATGTACATCTCAAACTGCATCTTGTATTGATAATGTTTTTACTGACTTCAAGACCATTGGCGGTAGTATTGTTACTGGGATACGGTCTGACCACAAAGGGCTCCTTGTTAAAATAAATTGTGAAAAACCTAGCAGTAACTGTAAGAAAACAACTAGGCTTATATCAAAAAATAGATTAGGTCTTTTAAATCATAATATTGCACAAAAGTTATCTTTCAAGACTTTTATTAATAAAGATCCAGAAAGTGATTATGACAGCTTATTATCATAAGCACTGAATTTAGTAAACATTGCCCAAGAAAAGTTATTAGTGTAAAGAAAGTAAAAAAATTTAGTGAATGGGCAACTACAGGTATTAAAATAAGTAGAGATCGTTTGTATGATCTATATTATAAGAAATCACTAACAAATAGTGAATCATTTCATGCCTACGTTAGGAATTATTCTAAAGTTTTTAAACGTGTTTGTGTAGCTGCCAAAGCAAAATTTTTAGGAAATAAAATTCTCGAGTCTAGAAATAAGACCAAGACTGTCTGGCATATAATAAATAAAGAATTAGGAAAAAATAAAATAAATGATAACGCATTTAATCTAAGTGTCGACGGAGTACGTATTTCGAACAGTTCAGTTATCCATCTCTGCACAAGCCACTTCACAAATACGATCTATGGAGAGACTGCATATATCTTTCCTCTCTTTATATTTTAAATTATTTTTGAATAATATAATACAACCACCACCGATAGTGATTGTTCTATTAAATACACTGGCAACCGAGAAATGGGGTACATTAAATATCATTTTATTAGGTTTAAGCCATGTTTCCGTAAAACATAAGATATCCAGTCTCTCTCTATTTAATAATAATTCTATATCTAATATTTTGCCGGAGAAGCGATTAATATTTTGGTGATACAAAGTGATATTACACTTCTCCTTTGTCTTATCTACTAGTTTAAAAATTTAATCACAGTATCATTAGGTGAACTAGATGATACCGCTGAGTCACTTAACCTATTTATATTATAAGCTATCAATGTAGCTATGTCACGTTTATACTTCTTGGGAAGATACATACTATCCTGCGTTATTGTATAGTTATTAATAAATTTATTAATGTCAAAAAATATAAATTTGTCACTATGACGCCATGTCAAATTATACACTAATGTATTACAAGTGATCCAATAGATATGACAACTACACTAATGTTAACAATGTCAATAAACAAATTCTGAAATTTAAATATTGTCATTCACACTTTAATTAATATGAAAATTGAAACGAGAACACATTTATTTCACTGTCTTGAGTTTTCACTTCTATTGGCAGTCCTTATGACTTCCTCGACTTTTTTATTATTTACTGAATCATTCTGTTTTATAAATAATATTACCAATCATTAGTTGTCGTTTTACGTATCTCTCCGTTTATTTGGAGTTGTAGTGTCAAGGTGCTGGTTCGGGGTGGCGCTAAATAAGGGAAATGCGGACTCAGCGGTCTGGATGATACGTTTTGTATGGCATGCAACTCACTTGTGGCGATTCGTATACATATAGTATATATTTTCGACACTATATTGGTTTTAGAGTCTATAAGGTTTGAACACTTAAAGTTCACAGTGTAATTAATGGTAAATCCGGTATTTTTTTGCGTATGCGTTTAGTTGCGTCCGCGTTTTAGATGGTGGCGAAAGTGATCGAAAGGAAGGAAGGAAGGGGCGAGAGATGGGTGGAAGGGTAGCATTCAGAAATCTAAATATATAATACGCGCCAATAGGAGTCGTTAAAGCTATAGCAACATTTATCGTGCGCAAAATAAAATTAGCATTTCGCATTTATCGTGCTATGTAAAAATAGTAACAGTTCTAATATCTACTTCCATCTCTATTTTAGGAACTTCATTGTTGCGAAATGGCAAATTCCATAGTCAAGAAGAAAAAAATACATATGTCCTATTCATTCCTAATGTCAACTCCATCAGTCATCTAATATTGATGGCTATAAATTTAGGGGTAGTAAATGATGACTAGCTGAATAACAAATTAACAGTATACTTATATCCCTGAAATGTTTACCGTACTTAATACCCATTCGTTAATAGAATAAATTCTTCCGTCCCAAAAGTTTCCTCAAAGTAAAATAAATAAATCTTTCTTTATATCATGTACCCTTGAAATTTAATCCAGACAGCGTTGGTGCCCTCTTAATGCGACAACTTTGGACACGACCTATTTTTCATAGGCCTGGAAATACCTTTGCTGCCCTTTTCACCCGTTATAAAAGGTGTTCGGGTCCTTTTCATTTAGGGCTGGTGATTTCTATCGAAGAATATTTTCAATAGTTTTTTGTATCACCTTTTCTTTCAGTTTTCTATCAATTTATTTACGACAATGCCTCATTATGTGACAATTGACTTCTGGTAATTGTTGGAAATGTGAAGATATCTTTAATTTATTTATTTATTTTCTTTTTTTGTCGTTCGTTCGTTTTCCTAATTAATACCATGAATGTGAGTTTATTTTTTAATTTTTCACGGATAAACTAGTTCATGGATCGTTATGTAATTTTGCATACACATTGTTAGAGACACAAGAAAGAGGATACCTTTCATATTGAAAACAACTGTAGCAGAGCGAGCAAAGCCTAGGGTAAAAGCTAGTTAATATTATAAACGTGAAAGTTTGAGAGGATGAATAATAATGTGAGTTTATTTTTTAATTTTTCACGGATAAACTAGTTCATGGATCGTTATGTAATTTTGCATACACATTGTTAGAGACACAAGAAAGAGGATACCTTTCATATTGAAAACAACTGTAGCAGAGCGAGCAAAGCCTAGGGTAAAAGCTAGTTAATATTATAAACGTGAAAGTTTGAGAGGATGAATAATTATTTGTTACTCTTTTGATGAATTTTGCTGATCTTGATAAAACTTTACAGTACTATAACTTACACGTCGTAGTAACTCATAACCTATGATTGTTAAAAGGTAATATTTATATATCTATATTATATATATCTATATCACATACATATATCGTAAATATGAAGAGTTTCCTTGAACGCGCTAATCTCAGGAACTTATGATCCGATTTGATAAAACTCTTTCGGTATTACATAGCTTATTTATCGAGGAAGGCTATATATCATCACGCTATGACCGATTAGAGTAGAGCATTAATGAAGAATGTTTCAAAATCGTTTTTTCCTTCCGTTGCGAGTTAGCGTTAGCTCAAAGTAACCATACCACGCGGGCGAAGTCGTGGTCAGAAGCTAGTATAAGGAACAGGAAGTAAAGTAAATTTGAAAATTAAAATCTGAGATTTATTTCACTGTGAGCTGCATAAACCGAAGATAAAGTACGTTAGTTTATATCTTGCTTGAAGGTAGCTGAAGGCGCGGGTGTTGCCTAGTACCTAATATAAAATATTGCCAACCCTACCTTAACCCATACGCTGCTGTGTAAATTTACTTTTCGAATAAGAGATATTACCTTATAACATTACTTTACGGAGAGCTAATAATGTAAATTCAATTTGAAATTTGTAGGCTTTGTAGGTACGAAGGCGAATTATATCCTCGCTACAAAGTTTTGTATTTAAACAAGCTAAATATGCGGTAACGAATGTAATTGAAAATACAGTATTAGAGATGCTTATTATTTATTATTATTACAACTAATAATTGAAGACGCAATTATTCTAGTGTTAATAATACGTTGATTGTCAGTATTTTCGGAGCGTTGCACGAGCAAGCGTTGTGCAGCATCCAATAGGTATGAAACGGAAAGCACTTAACGTTCCTCTTACTCAAAGTCACGATACGAACAACGAATATTGATTTCATCACTGTTATTATTACAGATTGCAATACGATATAGTAACAGTAAATTTGACAACAGGGGAACAACTAACAATAGTTTATAAAATAACTGTTCTAGAGTAATACAAAAGAGATACATCGCGTCGATGGACGTAGGTTTGAATCCTTGCAAGTGAGCCAGTGCTTTCGAAAACTTATTAAACCATAGCATGCTTGTAGGATTTTTTAGTTCTACCTGGTTAGCTACCACTTTGAAGTTACAGGGCCTTTCGATTTAAGCGGCTGGTATCTGACTGCTGTCGCGTGACAACAGGGTTAGCGCACAGGGTTAGCGCACTGCACACGGCCGGTTAAGTTTTTCCGCACGTCCGATCGCGATGTGCCTCTTGTTGATTTGCTAGTGAGGAGGGCACATCGAGTTTTGCATGTTATAAATTAAATAACTTTGCCTACTTTATTACTATGGATGAAGAAAAATAGAAAACAATATAGACGACATGCAGGTCAGGTCCGCTGTATGAAATTCAAAATATGCTGATTATGTTAATCTTATATAGAATAATAGACTTGGGACGATATATGTAAAAATTACAAATTTAAAAAAAACGAATGACGAGAATTATCCAGGTAGTCATTTATTTCTATATTTTTTTTATTAGAGCAGAACCAACAATAACCCTTCTTCGTCTGAATCCATGGCTCGACCGAATCCAAGTATTCGTGGACATCACTAAAAGACAGTCGGATTGCAACCGCATCGCAACTCCGAATTAGACGTTTTAGGTCGTGCTGCTATCGTCCGGCTGTAGTACGACACTCGCTCATAAATTGGTATATCAACCGTACGGCAGCAGTACGACGCAAATCATCTAAACTGAAAGCGCCCAAAAATCTGTTTCGTATAGGTGTCCTTCAGGAGATGCACTTGGTTAGGTCGTACTGCTGTAGTATGACACCCGCTCGTAAATCAGCGTATCGACCGTACCGTAGCAGTATTGAATGTATGAGTGTCATGTGTTAACTAACATTCGCAGGTTCTATTTTTATTTTTTACTAGCGGGCCCGGGAGACGTTATCCCGCCCTGATTATGAAAAAATCCTTGACAAATTATATACTAAAACGTTCCTCATGAATCACCCTATCCATTGATGAAAACCGCATGAAAATCCGTTTCGTAGTTATCGCGAACAGACGGACAGACAGACGCGGTCGGGCACTTTGTTTTATACTATGTAATGATTGTAGCATGGCAAAATACCTGCACTATGCCTGATTGTACATACAGTACAATCCAAAAACAATGACGTGGTCGTGGTGACATTTTTTTTTATTGTAGCACGGCAAATTGTCTACACTGTGCCTGACGGTAAGCACAGTACAATCCAAAAACAACGGTGACCACCGAGTGACACACTATCCATCGCCGGTCGCCACTGTCATGCTGGCCTGTGAAAAGCTGGATATGCACAGGCTGATCCCGAAACGCGACCCGCAGAAGCTAATCACTATGACGGCTTTTTCACCATATACATGGTGGTTGCGAACTTGCGACCCAGTCAGGTTGCAAAACCCTACCACCCCGCTTTCGCCATTGCCTCGTTCGTTATTCAGCAGGGTGCACCACGTGCAGGTGAGGTTGGCTTGGATGTCTCAAGTCTTATGATGTTATTCGACACCTCTTACACCCCATGTTTGGCGTGTACTAACATTGTTAACATTCGCGTACATTTAGGAATTTGTATCGGTAATCTTATCAGCTGAAAGTGAAGAAAACCAACGCGAGGAACTTGAACCTGGTAAATGTTCTGGTAGTACCACCGTATGTACCAAAAATATGGGAGTTGAAAGTTTGAAATCGCCAATACGTCGTGGGCTTGCGTAGTGATTATGCCCATACCTTCCATTGGGAAGAGGTCTATGGTACCGCAGTGTGTCTTTTAAAGGTTGATTTGATAGTTTAATTTTAATTCCGTTATATTATTTAACCCCTAGAAAGGATTCTAAGTTACATCTTTTAAATTTTATTACCATTTAACCCTCACGGAAAAACATGATTAAGCCGAATAAAAATGCTTCCATTCTATTCAGTTTTTTCTTTGGTTGATTGCTTTATCAATCTTGTCTGGTTAATTCCCTACAAATGTTCGATCAATCACGTCTAAATAATTACAGATATAATCTAGGTTCTTACTGGTCTTCATTTATATGGTCGCTCAACCAAACAGTATCAGTGAGGCAAAAATAATCGCTACTAGGACGAGTAACAGTGTATTTTCACGAATATTTCAAACATTTCCTCTAGCTTGTTGTATAACATTTTGGCATCAGTTTCCAGCGACTATTCATAGATGTAGTGGGTTAAGGGCGCCAGACGCGCTTGCAGCACAATTTAATTTGACTATTAAGACGTCATTATTTTTTCAGCAATAATATTTATTTTTAAAGGAAAAACTCTTTGGACGTAAATTGTCAATATCAAATTTTATATGCTATATTTGTCTTTCACAAAAAGGACCTACCATAAGGGCTTAACCTTAGGCAGGGAGTTTTGTTTACTTGACTTTACATTTTGTAATATTAGTGGTGTTTTACGTAATATAGTTTTTTATATGCCACTTTAGTGTAATTTATTTGTATGCTTTCTTTACATAGGCTATGAAAAATTTAGCTTAAAAATATTATTCTCCATCGTCATTTGGTTATTTATTTCTAGTGATCGACGTAACTTACCCTAAATTTGTATAACAACTTATGGTAATCAATCGTTAAATTTCGAGCATCAAATAATTGAATTAAATAGTTCAGGCAACACTTAATTAGGTGTGTCATACTAGAACGTACTTGTAAATAGGTTTAGCCTCTTCACTACTGAAACGTTGTAACCTCAATATTTAAAAACCACTGCCGTCTCTGTAGTTAGTGCATTTGGACACCACATTGATCGACGAAATTTCAATGCTTGCGAACAAGCCTGACTTTTTGATGAAGGAAAACATCGTTATGTAATCATAGTATAGTAATAGGGCTTTGTCTTTTTATTTTATTTTTTTAACGTGGGGAAATCCCTTATGGATACGTCACCCTCCCGGGGGAGAGGGTGGGTTATGTCCGAGTCGCACGGACTAAAACCCCACGGTGTACCAACAGACCGTTTTGTGGGGGCGGCAAGGGATCGTTCAAGCTAATCAATCTTGTACAGCCGCCCCCACGGTCCGCCCGGCAGAAGGTGACCGCCGGGCTCCTACCTATAGAGGGACAGACCGGGTACACACCGGCTGACTCCCCTCGTCCGCCGTACCTGTGCAATGAGGAGATGGGCCCCCCGACCCATCCCCTCAGGTCCGGCTACGGTGGCAGGAGGAGTTGGGCGAAGCGCCTTCTCCTCCTGCCTGTCCTCCTTTGGCGGAGACGGCCACTTTGAGGGTCTACCTCGCGGGCCCTCTCCGCCTCCTCCTTCTGCGAGATGACCTCCTCGCAGAAGGAGGCCATCGCTCGCCAAGCCTGTTCGCTGCCGAGTATGGCCGAGACCACGCTCGGCAGCGATAAGTCCGTTCCCACGGCCGCCGCCAGGATGCGGCGCTGCTCCCCCCACGCAGCACACTCAGACAGCGTGTGCTGCGCGGTATCTTCCTCAGCGCCGCACTCGTGGCAGGCGGCCGTCGGCTCCCTGCGTGCGATCCGGTGCAGGTACCACCCGAAACAACCGTGTCCGGTGAGTACCTGCACCAGTCGGAACGTCAGGGAGCCCCACTCCCTGGCAGTCCACTCCCGCAGGACCGGGCGGACGGCGTCCACTGTGAACCGCCCGAATCGCTCGTCCGCCAGGTCCTGCTGCCACCTTTCCACGGCGTCCCCCCTGAGACGCCGTCTCTCCGCCTCTACCTCCCTGGGAGTCGGAGGCTCCCCCCTTCGTTTCCTCGCCGCCGTGAACTCGTACACGGCGGCGAGAACTCCTGCCTCCAGCTCCCAGGGCAGGGAGCCGGCGAGCGTGAAGGCCGCCGCCGAGGACACCGTCCGATACGCCCGGATCGCCTTCAGTGCCACCGTGCGCTGCGAATTGCGGAGCGCACGCACATTGGCGGCACCGAGAGCATCGGCCCAGACTGGTGCCCCGTAAGCGGCCATTGCCCGCACGACTCCCATATAGAGTCTGCGGCAACCGGCACCCGGCCCCCCTACGTTGGGGAGTAACCGGCCGAGTGCCGCAGCCGCCCCAGAAATTCGCGGTCCGAGCCCCGCAAAGTGGGGCTCGAACCGCCAGCGCCCGTCCAGGGTAAGACCCAGATATTTCATCTGGGTCCCCACCCTGATCAGGGCGCCCTCCACCACAATGTGGGCCCCAGGTGGTGGCCCCCGCCGAGGAATAGGGCTTTGTCTAAGGCCTCCCTGGCTAACTACCATCGTCAAGTTAAAATCTGTCATCAAAGATCTATACGAGTGTTCCGGTAATTGCACTTGAGAGCCAGCCACATCTAGGTTTAGCGTGTTCAACATCTTAGACCACCATTATCATCTTTTTACCCTTATCTTACCTAAGTAGGGTCGGTACAACATGTTTTCCTTCTTCACTCTGATCTATCAGATGTCATCTCAGTATTCACACCTTTTAAACACGTATAATTTTTCACACAATCCATCCATAACTTTTTCGGTCTTCCTCTACTCTTATATCCATCGACCGTCATACTCAAAGCTTTTCTAGTTACATGGTCTTCATCTCACCTCATGACATGCTAATTTAATGCTAACCTATTACTCCTCGGCTTCTCTGTCACGGGTGCTATTTTCAAATTTCCTCCGACATATTCATTCTTAATCTTATCCATTCTAGTTACACCACACATCCACCTTAACATTCGCATCTCTGTCACGTGTAGTTTTCACTCATCCGTCTCTTTCGTCGCTCAGCACTTAGATGCATACAACATGACTGGTCTTACAATGGTTTTATACACGTTCCCTTGAGTTTCAAGGGCATTCGTGGATCACAAGCTACGCCTTTCGTTATTTCATCCATCCTGCATTTATCATTTATTATCTTAGACATATTATCAATTAATATCAGGTGAGATTGCGGTCAAGCGAAAATAGAGTACAAAAAGAAAAACTAGAATAAAAACTACCCATTTTAATATACTTTGAAATGGAGAGTTATTAAGAGAATCATGATAAGAAGGGCATGTGGAACGCGTAGGGCTGACCACTCGAAATGAATCGTCGAGTGACACAACCATAATCCTATTATTTTTATCAGATCGCGCCGCTGAAGAGTGAAGAGTTATGCTCGTTTATCATACGGGATGAGTTTGTTCTTTGTGATAAGCGTTGGTTAATGTACCGATGTTGACGTTCTTGGAATTGCCTGTGAGACTTATTATATACTAGCGGTACCCGCAGGTCCGCACGCGTTTTTTATATTGTATTAAAGAAATATCGTGAGACCATGTACAATTATAGAAATGCTCTTTAAAACAATTGCAAGTACGACACGCACGGCACTTACAGTAACATGTTACATATTCATTAGATATATAAATACTAACAGTGTGTCAAATGAGGTTTATTATTTAACATATTTGGAACCTTATCATGCCATATAGTGCTTAGTGCTCAATTACACTGTATAAGGAACTAATGAAACAATGACTTAAAGATGTTATTATAATGATATAATATGCTCATATTGTCAATAAGTAATACGTTTATGGTCTAATATCTTATTAGAAAGACCGCTTCTATCTTTAAAATTACTATCAATAATTATAATGTTGAATTGTAAACAATGAAGGAGCTGACGTTTTGAAATCATGCATAAATATAAATCAAGATATAAAACTTTATATCTGTCTAAGTAGTATTTAATATTTGACAATTTAAATAGTGCTCATTGAACTCGATACAATATTTTTATATGTTACTATGGTTATTGATTTATGTAGACGAAAGCACGGTAAATAAAACAAAATAGCCGCCAAAATTACCAAAAAAACAATTTTGAGCTAATTTCACGAAGAATATGTACATACAATACTTTTTGCGATAACTTTACTATTTATTTACGACATCAAGTAACAAATGCATGTGGAACCGCGGGCACAGTTAGTGTTATCATACGGATAAATCTGTTATATCTGTAAAAATCTACTGATCACATTCTTTAACAGATATTAAGATACGTTCTCCTTGTACTAGTAATATACGCCATATCGGATTTTTATTCTGTATATCATTTTAATTAAAGTGCAAGAAGTCACAGGCGGTTACTAATTTGATAATAGAACTAGGACACTGACCGACGTTAAGCCCGGATGCACAGATAATGCCACCAAACGACCGTAACACGAGTTTGTGCCAGTTGTAATATATAATCTGTTCGATAAAATAATGGTAAATTCGGGAATTCTCGTGGTAGATTATTGATATGAAAATGTGCATTTTTTAGGTTACTTATTTATGTTTATTTCTTTTGTTATTTTATTATTTTTATTTTTTTCTTTAAGTGTTTTGAGATCATTTTAATGATCTAACAAGATGGTGGCCCTCTTGTGGGAATGTGGTGGGAATATTGTACAACCATTAGGAAAACTAATAAACACAGAAATACCTGTTACACTTTCTTAGTATATCTTTCCTCTATTTTATTTATTTAAAAGATAACACATCTGCGACATATTGATCTATATATGTATCGCTTATTTATATTAATTAATTTCATACATTACAATTGATAATAATTTCATATGCGGATGGGAAAGGGAATGAAATTGAATTTAAATATTGGCGACTTGACATTTCGTATGTGGTGAATATTTTATTACCGCATATAAGGCACTGTGCCTGATAGCAACCGAAAGATCGGTGATCCATCTCTTATCGTCATTTACATATATTGATAAAACTGAATAGAGTCACAGTGACCGATTTATTACCATGTGCCTGGTTGTCGGGAACCTGTCGTGCACAGACATCCTAACATATTGTTTGATATTGCATATACACCGGATAATCCTTAAACGCAATAAGATATATACTTGGTGTGTGGTAGTTGCAAATCAGTTGAATGCGATTCTTACGTCCCTATCGCACGTAATCTGGATCTCACAGAGGCCTAAATTCCGTGAAGCGTGTAACGCTTGCAAAAAAAATTAGTAGAACACATTTCTCTGCATTCTAATTTCATCTGCGCTATTAACCTATTAAAATCTCGCATCATGTAAACAAGTGTCGAATTCTAAAACATAAACCAGACTCGGTGACACCGGCCGTATATAAAAAAAAAACGAATGACGTCCCGATATGTACTCTCCGCACTCCACGCGAATGAGTGTCCCATCTTTTTTTAGATTTTCAGCCATCGAATAATACGATGAGCCGGACAGAATCAGTTTCGTTGTGTTAGGCGTGCGCACTACAGTAAGTGTCCACTTTGCATTCCCACCATAAAATAATTAGGCTTTATGAAATAGTGACCTTTGCATGGGAGGATTAAAAAAGTTTGTTTACCTTTTTGGTTAATTTCGAATGTTATAATTTTGAATATGGAATCATGGTCTTGGTTTCGTAAAGTTGCTGTAGTGTTGTTTTTTTTTTTTTAAATTGGTGTTTTAAAGAGGCAAAGGTTTTTTAAGTGGAAGTGGTGTTTAGTGAAAAATAATGTGGAATATATAGAAAGTGAAACTGGAGAGTATTCTATTCAGTCATCTATTTTAATATTGAGTTTATTAAGTGTATACGATAGATATATGTAAAACTCTTGATAGGTTACATACTAGAATATCTTATCCGTTTGCAAACAAATAATTTAATTGTTCGCTGTTTATAATAAACGCGAACTATACATAGTTACTTGATCAACATACTTTTATAGTATCAAATTTTTTATAGTAGTGGATTCGATTCCCACAGCACCAAGTACCTAATTTTTTATTAATTTGATCTCAAATATAGCGTCAATAAGATAGTTATAACCTTCCCTAAATTACGAACAAACACTTCGTTTTTCTGCACATATTTATAACTATCAGCAAATATAACCATATATAATGAATAATATAAGTATTAATCGAAAAAAATTCGAAACCTATTATTATAATCTACAGTATATTATATACTGTAACTTACACACACAGTATACACTTTTAAAAAACATTACAAGATCGAAAAAATATCTCGCTTCTGATTGGTTATGCTATGACAGATTAAGTCATCGCTTGCCTCCCGCACGCCCTCTATATCACGGTTTTTATTTTAAATAGTAACAAAATTGTAATTACCACATACAACTTTGTTGAAATTAAACGTTTATGGTAATGATTTAACTAAATTATATATTGTGGAACAATAATTATTCCTTAATCAGAATAATTATACGAAGTAATTAATTTGTTTAAACCATTACGTAATCGCGGAATGCCTTGGCTTTAGTAATAGATTGTCTCTTGTGATACCACGGTTACTACGAATTTCGGCACATATTATTATTTTCAACAAAAAAACAATACGTGGAGTTCTTTTTTTAGTTTCATTATTGACACCAATCTTCTAGATTATTACTGCCATTGTCGAGAACGTAATGATATTACAAGTTTCTTGTGATACTTTCCATGTTCTAACAAGATGGCGACCCCTTGTTATAACTTTCCAGGGAGTTTTTACGGCATCTCAAAAATTCGTGCTCCGTAGTATTATTTTCCATCCACTTGTGCATAATAACGGAACAAAAAAATTAAAAAAAAATATAAAAAATATTTATATAAAAAAAATATATATATATAAAAAATATTATATAAAATTATATTAATTATGTAAAATGCCACCAACATTACAAAATATAGGGTCAAATAACCCAAGATAACGATTAAAATATAAAAGCACCTATATCACAGGCTAAGATCCCGCCAAAAACTTCTATAGAGTTTTAAAATCTATTCCTTGTAAATTAAGTACCCTATACTATTGTAAACATATTACTAAACATTTAAATGTATGAAATATATTTAACTAACAGACAGAAAACATATATTTACACCTATTTTTTTAAACTTTTTTTGTGCCAAGCCATCTTTTAGATTATTACTGCCATTGTCGAGTAGTTAATATTATTACAAGTTAGTGTCGTGCGATCATTTCAATGTCAATGTTAATGTTCCAACAAGATGGTGGCTCCCTTGTTACAACTTTCCAGGCAATTTTTGTGGCATTCATGCTCCATGGTATTATTTTCCATTCAAACGCTCAATAAACAAACTATATTACATAAAACGTCACCAATTTTACACAATATAGAGTCAAGTATCACAGGATTATGAATAAAATATAAAATGCACTACATGACAGACTAAAATCGCGCGAAAAACTCCTATATTTACACTTATTGCTTAAATACATAACTTCAAACAGAAAAAATATGTTTTATAAACAGTAACAAAGTTCCCTTATGCTAAACGTAGTATAAACCACTTATAAATATTACATTTATTACTAGCGGCCGCCTGTGAAATCGTCTGTTTTTGCATCTTCGAAATGATGACGTCACATATTACTTCACATAACTCTCAGGGTTTACGTAGTGCAACCCAAAAAAGCAGTCGAATGATTTAAAAAAATCCAACTTAAATAATATCTTTGTAAATTATAAGCCCGTACCTTATTCTGATGTTCAAGCCACATTACTATGAAGTTTCATTAATCCATTGAGCAGTCTTTGCATGATACAGTAACATTAATCCATTCATCCTCACAAGCTTTCTGGTTTCCTATTAATATGATTATGAACTAGGGAATTACTTCATATAATAATTTCTCATTGCTTTCAGTTCATGAACACAACCAACATTTGGAATTTTTGACGTGATCTTGGAATGTCATGTAGTGGATTTTATATTTTATTCATAGTCTTGTGCTATTTAAAGTTTGCTCTAACAAAAAATATAAATAGCCTACCAAAGCTAAAGCCTAAAGAAAAATTGTAAAGTTAAAGATCCTATCAGACTTCGTAACTATATATAATAACCATAAATATATAGTGGTACAACAAAATAATCCCAAGGAGGGTGGATGTCAGGCAGACGGCCGATCGTAAAAATTAAGCCAAATCATATACCACAACACCACGAACATGTTGTATCGACCCTACTTAGGTGGGATAAGGGTAAGAAGAAGAAGAAGTCTTGTACTATTTAAGTATTTTTAATATTGGTGGACTTTTACGTAATGTAGTTTGGTTACTGTGCACAAGTGATGTGGATGGGTAATAATACCAAGGAGCGTGGATTCTGACTTGCCACAAAAAATCCCTGGAAAATATTAACATGAGAGCCATCATCCTATTATGATATTGAAATGATATCAAGGAACTTGTAATATGTATATATTACATACTCGACACTGGTAATAATCTACTAGAAGATTGGTTGCCAAAAAAAATTAGAAAAAAAATTGTCAACCTGTGGTGTTTTTTTAATAAGTTATCTTATGTTTAAGTTACCGGATTTCCAATTTTTGTTAGTACGTGTTAGTAGTATATGTTACACTAATGTATAAGCTATATTACTGTAAAGTTTTATGAAAATTTGTCAATTCGTTTTTGGCTGAAATACTAAAACATTAATCGATCGTCAAAAACTCTTTCCATTATAACACAAATAGTACGAATTGTGCCTATGTTCAAAGTCACAGTGTGCAACATTCAAGACACGCATTAAGTGACATTTACCTTAATTCGAGCATAAGCAGAGTTGCTATTAGTTATAAGTACTCTCGTAGTTATATACCACTTACTAACTATTAAAACTATAACATAGTAATATTGTGATCGTATATATAAAGTTAAATCGTACCTGCATAATATAGATCTATTCAGATTTGTAACATATATGTGTTTATATGTGACTAAGTAATGTATTTGTCAAATTACCCATTTAAAAATGTAACAATTTAGATAATAAATAGCGACTTCGCCTGCGTTGTTTATGATCTCAATAGTTTTATTATATCTCAAAGGGGGCAGCGTTTTTGACGAAAGCAGCCAGGCGACTTAACTTTTTCCGACACTTCCGACATTTGTTTCAACCAATGTACAAAAAACCTTGACAAATCATATACCTAAACATTTCTCGTGAATCACTATATCCATTAATGGAAACCACATGAAAATCTCAGTAGTTTTTAACAGACAGACAGACGCAGCGGAGTACTTTGTTTCATAATGTGTCGTGATAAATTGCATATGTGTTTGCTGCGATAAGATGCATCCTGTTAAAAAACAGGCTTTTTAATCGTATCCTGGCTACCAAGATACAGGCTCTGCCTAATTTGGAAGCTATTGTAAAAATTAATGATGATGAAAAATGTAAATGTAAAAAATGACCATTTGCATTATAAAGGGCAGAGTAAGTGACTATTTATGTACATGAAATTATGTGTTACCTTCTCACGTCTGAATCTGTGAAGTGATTGTACTCGTAATTAAATGTGGCCTTATTGTAATTACATTTAATAAATGTATCTGCTGCATTTTCCATTAAACTTTCAAAAATATCTGATGCCACGTACGTTGCCCAAATTTGAATACCGCATAGTGAAGTGTGAGGCCATCAGCTAACTGTTCTATATTACACGAATCGACATTGAGTAATGGATGCTTAAAACTAAGACGAAATTGTAACTTGGGAGTCACCATTTTGTTGAACACTGCATTCATCGCAATACACTTTGTAGGAATTACCTATTTCATAATGGTAGTAATAGTCTTCAATAATGATGATTAATAGCGAAAGTATTATAGATTACCTAAAGATCAAACTAACTTACCTATAATCCTCGTCAATCTTTTTTGGCTGTTATGAATACAACCGTAAATTCGAGCTTGCAATAGTATAGCATTAATCAAGAGTTTTATTCAAATGTATCCAAAACATGGTTCAAATGTTATTATATGAATGTAAAATTGACATTTACTTATATACATTTATGTATTTAAGTTGTCTCGATGTTACATTCATAACATAATACGTATTTATGTATTTGTGTAATGTGCAATTTTATATGCAAAACGACTTTGACATATAAAAACCCAAGACACACAGTCTCGAATAAAAGTAACGCTCAAAACCCGCCGCAAAAACTCCCCAATATACATACGTTGTTGTAGTTATACAATAAACTTATGATTTTGCAAATTCAACCTTAACTGAATGATTTAAAGTTGTTTGTACGTGGACGCAAGCGACGCGACACTAATTGAAATGACTGCATAATGCACTCATTTTTGTGTGCCGGTTACGTTACGTGTGCATCTTGGGGGTTTGTATATCAATGCAGAATAATCAAAAAGTTTAGCTCTGAATAGTAAGATATAGTAAATCAGAACTATTGCGAGTAATCAATTTAACAGATTACTAATTACTCATAATTATCATCAGCCTGTAAGAAACCCACTGCGGGGCCAAAGGCCTCTTTCCGAAGTAAGTTAACAGCATAATCGCAACGCCAACCCACGACGTATTAGCGATTTCAAGCTCTGAAATATCCACAGTTCTATGTTTTCCCACGTAATGTAGACGAACAATGTTCTCCTTCACCGTCAGCCGATAGTGTTTACAATTTAAATAAGTAAATGTATGTAACTTCCAAAAAATTCGTTGGTACACGCCTGGTTTCTAATCTGTGAACATCGTGTTGATATTCCACCGTTCAAACCTAGTGGTTCAGTGGAAAGTGGATCACCACTTTTTTTACTCATTATTTGCAAACGTTATATTTTAATTAATCATAGATTTTTAGTTTTTTATTTAAGCTGGCTTTTACACCAGCCTAATTAGGGCTCCATTAAACACGATATCGTGTTGAATAATATAAGATTTACGAAAATAACAGTTTAAATTCTTTCACAGGTGCGCCGCCGAAGTGACAATTCGTTGGGAAAGTGACACTACACAAAAGAAACGCATGTTTTCGTTAAAAGGTAATGTTACATTATTTTTATTTACAGAAACGTCAGGTTTATTAATTGCATGCAATGTTAGATAATAATATAAGCCTACTGAAACATTATATTCTGAAGAATATGTAACGAAGTTTTGATTTCACAATTTTTTTAGTGAAAACTTCTTTAGGCGCGCTGAGCGGTGTTTTTGGCAAGAGATAAATTTATAATTTCACGTCATAACATGCTACGTAAGCATGACCGGCCGGCTCATCATACGTTTTATTGATTAATAGACTTTATAAAATTGTATGTAATTATTGTTCCGAACGCCAATAGGTATGAAAACCACAGTAATGTTAATAATCTCAATAAACAAAAACTGAAATTTAAATATTGTTCATTCACTTTTCACTTCTGTCGGCAGTCTACCATGACTGCCTGGACTTTTTTTATTCACGTTACTAATACTTCTCCTTGGATTTGTGCAACATTGCAAATATATTTCTACACGTGACAGCACCGTGTCGTCGTTCGATGTTGGCAATCAACACTTCCGTGTGTAAATCACCTGCAAACTATGTAGTCATCTCATTACTGCGATAAAAATAAAATGGCTTTCGTTCTGCAACAATTCGACACGAAGTGCACCGTGTAACTATTTTCCGAACATTCTTTTTTAAAACAATCCACACTACTGTTACTTTGTCCTACTTTTATAAATTTTTTTTCGTATTATCATTTAGAATAATTTATAATTAGTGCAACTTTTATGTATGTATGTTTTGGGGTGTAATGAGTGTCGAATAACATCTAAGACTTGAGACATCCAAGCCAACCTCACCTGCACGTGGTGCAACCTGCTGAATAACGAACGAGGAAATGGCGAAAGCGGGGTGGTAGGGTTTTACAGCCTGACTGCGTCGCAACCACCATGTATACGGCGAAAAAGCCCGTCTTAGTGATTCGCTTCTGCGGGTCGCGTTTCGGGATCAGCCTGTGCATATACAACTTTTCGCAGGCCGGCATGACAGCGGCGACCGGCGATGGATAGTGCGTCACTCGGTGGTCACCGTTGTTTTTGGATTGTACTGTGCTTACCGTCAGGCACAGTGTAGACAATTTGCCGTGCTACAATAAAAAAAAATGTCACGAAACGGACAAAAATAGGGGCTCGACTAGAAATAAAGAAAGAGAATGATGTATCTTAGGACAAGACAAGTGTATACACGCGTGAAAGCAATACAATTATTCGAAAAATATTTAAAATCAAAATTATTTTATTCAATTTCGGCCCTGAAAACGCATTTATGAGCGTCAAAACTACCACCGGTTCGGAAAACAATCCAGTCACCGAGAAGAACCGGCAAGAAACAACATATCCTGATATATAAATTTCTTCTGTACGTGTGTATGTCACTGAACTCCTCCTAAACGTGAAGCTGTAAAGACCTTACCAGTTTGATAGCGTAGTCAGTTCGAAAAAAAAAGGCTCGACCGATTTTGTTGAAATTTTGTCTGCGTGTTCCAGTGGATCCGAGAATGGTTAAAATTCAATTGGACCCGGTAGATGGCACTGCGGTTGACTTTAGGATTTTTTTTTGTTTTCTGGCAGGACAATGTCCGCCTGGCCTGCTAGATATTATATAACTATACAGTTAAATTCGTATTTGGCGGATGCACAGAGAAAGGCGTCATTTCCAGACGTCACCATCGTTCATATATCGATCCACCCTTTTGGAAAAATATATTAGTATTTACTTAAATGATAGTTCATTCTAATACTAAATCGTAAACGCTCTTTTTTTTATCTAAGGTCGACGACAATGGCTGTGATAATGCAAAGTGCAGTTAGCGAACATTACCTTCATAAACATATATCTCATTGAGATAACGGGTTGAAGCAAGTTATGCATTTTACCCATACATTTGTTAATTAGATCGCATCGCATATAGTCAGTATATTCAAAGTATTGCCACTTTGTTATTTAAAATCATCCTAAATTTAAAAAAAAATGTAAATCCTAATAGTGTGTTGAAAATATACCAAATCTCAAAGTCTTGTATATGTTCATAAAGCGATACTGTGCATGTCCCATCTGACAAGAGGCGGACACTAAAACTTACACCTCCACTGCACAATAAAATGGCACTGTATTAAAACAATTTGAACAGACGCCAGACTATAAACACTGACATGACACCAACCTTCATACGGACAGGTCGTGTACACATTCCACCAGGTCACATTGGTAATATGTCTAAATTTATATTAACACTATTTTGCTCCACCTACGTCATCATGTTATTAGAGATACAATATCGTATCCAAGTAATTATTCGGCTAATAAATTAATTTCAATTCAAAGGGGCAATTAAACACATTTTATATCAGAAACTATTTAAACAACATTCAGTAAGTTATATTTTAATAATCTTGCTTCCTTCATTATATTTGCCGTCTTGATTTCGTTTCCATAGGTTAATTTTGGTTTATATAGATGGATTCATTTTCACTTTTTCATTTATTCTTGATCATTTTTTTTTTCTTTTCAAAGGTTTATCAATATTTTATGTTACATAATTTTATTTTTAAATATTATCAACAGTGTAAGTTGTATCTATGTGATAAAGCGTGTAGGTTTTCAGGTTATTTTATCAATTTGTAAATAAATAAATGTTATTAAAATAAAAAAAAAGGTTTAAGATATTTTTGTATAAAACGTGTTAATCTCAGGAATTATCAATCAGATTTTTTTATTTACTAAGAAAAGTTACACGCACGTTTCGCACGTTATCTGATATCAGAATGAAAGAAGTGGTATTGTAGACTGGCTGTATGGTGCGGTGCGGGGTGTCGGGAGCAGAGGGTTGATTACCACGCGTTATATACTACGAAAGGTTAAACTGCATGCCCATATAAGCGAAGTACCAGGCCGCACAGCGCAGTACGAGGTCGGCTCCTCACGCAATAGTCATGGTTTATGGTATACGGAATTTATAATTACCTATATTGACAGTCATTCTAATTTAGACGATAAAATACGACAGAAACCGCAAGTCTAAGTTTGTATTATTATGCTGGTTATTTTTGATAAAATATTCATGATATTTCTATTTGAATTTATTTCCAAATGTGTAATTAATAACGATATATGTATGAGAAAATGTAATAAAAAAATAAGAGTTTTATAATATCTTAACAAAGAAATGGGTTTCGTGATTTTGTTTATATATTGGCATGTTTGTAGAACATAATCTATGAAATTAATGATTCTATTTTAAATTTCCAGGTAACAGCCAAAGCCGAGGTGCGCGTGCGCCCTTGTGTATGTTACCTAAAAACCAAATCGGCTGAGTGCCTTAAGCGCTCGCCTTAGTAGTCCGGTGAAGCTGTGAACACCCTGCAGGGTCAATAGCGTAGTCAGTTCGAGGAAAAAAAAAAGATTCTATTTTAAATATTAATTCACTCACAGAAAGCTATATTTTTTGTAAGTTAATCACGGTATATCTTATGGTTATGAAATTTTAGTTTGTAATTAACGCGTATGAGGTTGCGAGTTATTATTAGTCCTTCTAGTCCGGGGAACATGCTAAGGCCTTCCTAGGCCCATAGCGTAGATAGTTAGAGAAAAAAAAATTAGTCCTTACTAATTGTATAAATACGAATATGAGTTTTTTGTTTGTTTGTTATTTTGAAATGTTGATGAAGCCACGAGCAAAAGCTAGTTGTCAATAGTCTACGCCATGATACAAGCATGTACCAACTGGAGATAGTACCGAAACGTAAAATCGCGAATTATTTCAATTTAAAAAAGAGACCGGTACTTGAAATCGATGCATACCTTTTAAGTCAATACTTATATATACATAAAACCTAATCGTTCACTAAAATAACATTCGTGCCAGGCAAGAAACAAAACAATTTGACAGAACCCTCTTCAAACTATCTGCAGGTTAGTTATTACAAAGGTGCGAACAAAACAAACGTGTGTAGCCGATAGCATAACCAGTACAAGGTACTTATATAGAACAGAGCAAAGAGCTACATATCAAGCCATCATTCTGTAGTACTCCACCTAGTTTAACTTCTACAACGCCGAGTTACGTAATTGTATTGTCTGTTTGTACGAACACCATGAATTTATTGAATCTATAGACTGTATTTTCTATTAATTTGATATTGTTTGTAGCAGGTCCTTCAATGCTACGACTTGTAGCATACATCAAATAGGTGTTAAAATCAAGAGTTTTACGATTGTCTTTCAATAGTTATAATGTATCTTTTACAAAAGTATTTATTTATGTAACAGTGTGGTGATCTCTCAAATCGTGTTTTGTTCAAACAATTCTGTAATAATAGCGTGTTATCATTCATTCATTCTCTCATTCATTCAGTTTACGTCAGTTCTCATTCATTGCATTACTACACATATAATAGATTAATGATATGTAAAATTGAATAAAATTTAACATTGCATTATGACTACTGGTATAGTCTGTATTGTACATAGGTAAGGCGCGTTCAATCCAAAAAGGCGATACATTTAAAAAACAGCAAAAATGTCTATGAAATAATTGTTTCCATTTGTCACTGAAATTGGACGTTTAATGTTGTGGTGAAATTTAATACCAATCGTTTTTTATTATCATTATCATCTTAACGACTATTAATTGCACATTGCATACCATAAGACCCTCATTTTGTACATTATTCGTCACGATCCTAAGGTACTTACAACCAGGTCTCCAATTTTTACAATATTGTGAACTGGGTGAAGGGTTTCTAACGACCCGTATATAGGCGTGTAACTACCAATTCGTTAAAGTTTTTGTGTTTTGTCAAAGTTATGGATGGATTGTATAGAAGGTGTGAATACAGAGATGACGCCTGACAGGGGAAAGTGGAAAAAGAAAATATGTTGTGTCGACCCTACTTCGTCCTGCTTAACAAGAAGAAGGTCAAAAATCAAAATATACTTTATTCAACTGAGGCCCTGAGAAGGCGCTTATGAACGTCAAAGCTTCCACCGGTTTGCAAACAACCCAGTCATCGAGAAGAACCGGCAAGAAATTCGACGTGGTTTATCTCTTCACGTCATATATTTTCACAAGACATAAATAGTTACGTAAATTTTTTAATGGATGCACAGAGAGGGGCGTCATTTTCAGTTGCACAGCCGTTCACTTATTAATTCAGCCTATAATAAATAGCCTTTAGACGTTAAAACTCGCTTGACATGGTTCTTTAACTCAAGAGAACCAAAGTCCATTGTATTACCAAAACCATGGCGATCCCGTTCTCAAGTAAGCGAGAGTAACCGTTCGCTCGTCGGATAGTATTTCACATAATTCCCGGTTCGCTTCCACTTAACAACTCACCCTCACATCGCTTTTAACACACCTAGATCTATACCTGGTATTACTTTGATATTCTCTATTCCGTTTGTTCATCAGCATTGTCTGTTAACTTGGCATCTAGACAGATTGGTATCTCAGATTACTGACAGTTATAGGTTATTATAATCTCCAACAATGGTTAAGAAATGGCCTACTAGGCTACTATTAGATTATTTCTTTAACAAAGCGCCCATTTTGACATATGTACTCAGCGCGCTCTAAAAAACTAGTCTAATATATCAAACGGCAAGTTGAAGTGAGGGCGTATTTTTAACTTTACAACTTTTTTTAATTAATCCTAACCAGACAATAAACCCTAAGCATTTTTTTTTAAACAGTACGTGTACCATTGTATATACGCAAAGGAACTGACACTTCTTTCGCTTATATATATTAGATTATATAGGCATATCTAAATATGAGAATGCTCATAAACTATATACTATACGAAGTCCCGTAGTATAAATAGTTAAATAACATAAATACATTTACTCATTATCGTATGTTACTAGACCCAGACAGACACTTATATATAATTACATATACACAGAAATAGGCGTTCAGCCGTAACGAAAAATTTTCCCTACCGAGCGATAAGAAGTTTCATTCAAAAAATCCTATAAACCGATTCAGCTGCTTACAATTATTATAAATACTCCAATGGACAGACAGACAGACGTTGAGTTAATATGTAATACGTAACGAATCGAACTGATAAACAAGATTATTTAGAACTCGGACTATATTCTTTCTTTACTCCATGCGACATGGTCCGTATATTTTTTGCCGTTTCCGTTTTTAGCTACGCCAACGTTCTTACACAGAAACTTCTACCTAACACATTATAATTTCGTATAAATTCTAACATAACTTCCAACTATCAATGTAAATTAAACTAAAATATCTAAACATGGCTAGCCCTCCGCAATAAATAGTCTGCGACGTGGTCGGTATTAAATAACAATAAAAACTTAATCACAATAGAATATGTCATAAATACGTAATTTTCTCGGTAACAGCCTAAGCCGAGGTGTGCCGTGCACCTTTGAGCTAGTTGTCAAATAAAATCGGCTGAGTGCTTTAAGCGCTCGCCTTAATAGTCCGGTGAAGCTGTTACGACCTTACTATGTAAATACTCGTAGCGTAATCAGTTCGAGAAAAGAAAACGTAATTTTCTCCGTGGTGAAACATAGCTGTGCCAACTTTGATAAGAATATTGAGTGTTGGAGTTACGAAATATCTAATTTTGTATAGATACTAGCAGGACCGCCGGACGTTGTCATGTCTTAATAATAAAAAAATAAAGGATCTTTATATATAAGTTTATTCTGTCCCTGTGTATATGACTGAACTCCTCATGGACTGGATAGATTTTGATGAAATTTGTTGTGTGATCAGGTGGATTCAAGAATTATTTAGATTTGGTAGAGCCACGCTGAAGCTATTACTGGTTTCAGCATGAATGGTTCGGCTCGCCCGGCCTACCGCACACAGAAACACTCCCGTGAAGTAACAGAGCTTGCATTGTTGCGTTTCGTTCGGTCAGTGAGAGCGACGGAGGCCCACCTCTCCTCCCCTCAACCCTCCCCCTTCCGTCCCTTTCCCTCAAACAAAGGCTGGCAACGTACTAGTGACTCCCCTGGTATTGCAAGTGTCTATGGACGGTAGTGATCACCTAACATCAGGTGACCAACCTGTACGTTGGCATCCTATGATATAAAAAAAAGATTCACAATTGGACCCGGTAGGTGGCACTGCGGTTGAATTTTAGATTTTTATTTAAATTATCGAGGCATGACAACGTCCGCAGCGCCGAGACCTTTAATATATACTCGTATATAAAGATAGACCGACACTCGCAAATAATTGTGTATATAAACTGAGATTTATAAGTGTTTATTTCTCTGTGTTTGAATCGTTCAAATAAAGTTTACTTGAGTAAAGATATACATTACAAGTTAGAAACACGTTCTCGGTTAAAGTTAAGGAAGCGAATAACTTCGCCCCTTGTGTCATACGTACATTCGAAGTCGGGTACGTATTTAGAACCAATGTTAGTTTGAATATCCTATACTTTGTCTTTGAACTCCAAAATTGGTTTGTAGATACATGCTTCATTTTTAAATCGCGATAAGTCAAATCGTACTGGTCGCTGGTGTTATATAAATTTTCTTCATTTATCACAGAAGTAAGAGACGTTATGTCTCTTTGAATCCCCGTATTTAAATTGTATATAGATTCAGAAATTTGATCTTAAATATCTTTAAAATAATGTCTCTTGCTTTCTATATTATTATAAATAAATAAAAAAACTCATTAAAAATCTTTACGAAAATGTCAAAATTCTTGGAAATTCATTCTATCCATTTAATTATATAAACCGCCACTAGCTAAAGTGCACCTCAACGATAATTAGTACTTAGTGATTTCATTATCATCATCACCAGCTTGTAAGATGGCAGGATCATAAGGTTTTTCCCGAAGCGAGATATAGTATAATCACCACGACAGCCCACAAAGTATTAGCGATTTCCACTCTTCTATATCATGCAACATACCAATGTATGTGTAGTACCACTATACTATAAGTACGTTTCTCAGGTTAGGTTTCCTCATGACGTTTGAAGGGAATAGTTGCTTGAACCGATAGGTAGTGTGGTCAAATGACTTGTTCTTCGCCTCCATTGATTACGGGTTTAACATAAGGAGAGATATGGACTGTATTTATAGCGGTCTGCGAGGGCAAGAGTATTACGGATACATGCTCAATCGCGGTATTCAAAGGTATACAATCGATTGAGCTGGGAAAAAGAAGACATACACACTTATTTGGCGGAGGTGCGTTCAATCACTCACTGGTACCAATGCTGCTGTGGTGGAAGCACTATTATTTCATAGCGCCTGATAAAAGCGTTATAGCGTCAATTCACAAAATATACCTATTTTCACTCGTTGCGTTGGTTGCGTTAGTTTACGGCACCGAGCGTTCATGTGTCACATGCGGCGCGTTGACGAAGACGACTGCCGTAGCTCACATGATCACAATGGCGCGCGACTTCACCATGGCGGCCCACACGATCGCGTGATAATCAAGGCGGCTCAGGCGCAGCGCCCTTCCTCTAGCAGTATGTTTTAAGAAAGGATTCTAGGTGTGGGAAAGAACAGTTGTTGCCCTCCCGAATTAAAACAAAATTAACGGTTCACAAAATAAATACCAATATTTTCCTTCAACATCAGGCGATAGTGTTATCAATTTAAATGAGAAAATGTACGCGAATTCCGAAAAATTAATTGGTACATACCAGGGTTTGGACTTGCGAACATCGGATTGATATTCCACCAGTCAAACCACCATGACTTACATAGGCATTTGAAAATATAGGATATTTTTACAGTATGAATTGCCCTATTACTGAAATATTTTTTATTACAAACAATAACAACAAACACGAGCTAGATGTTATATAGTAACAATAAAACTAACTCTGCACTCGTTTCGTCAGGCTTGTATTAAAATTAAATCGAAAAATAATTATATATTTGTCATCTGATTTCGTCCCTGTACATAGCCAGTGGCCAAAGCAAATTGTGCGCGCGATGTTTCATGCCAGTTTTCAATGGGAATAATGAACTTCACAATTCCCCGCACGGTTTACTGCAATCGACTTAGAATCAAGACGTTTACTGATGCGGTAAATCATTCTTTTCAAGAGGTTTTAATAAATTGTTACTCATATTTCTTTTTTTTTTTTTGTATTAGATACTGTATTTATAATTAAATTGTTATTTTTTTTCTTTATTGAAATATAATCTCATGACACTGTGGTATACTTTTTAAGTTCACGTTACAGAAATAATCAATCGTCATGTGTCGTATCATTGTGTACATATGGTCTGTCAATTGTCTTACTGTTTATCACTTTTACATTTATATAAATACTAGTTTCTGCCCGGGACTTCTTTCTTGTTCTTTGGGCTAACTCTAGTACTAATATTCTAAAGCTGAAGAGTTTGTTTGCTTGAACACGCTAATCTCAAGAATTACTGGTCCGATTTGAAAAATTATTTCAGTCTTAGATAGCTCATTTATCGAGGAAGGTTATAAACTATTATTACGCTAAAACCGCTGCGTGTTAGCGTTGGCTCAAAGAAACTATTCTACGCGAACGAAGTCGCTGGGAAAAGCTAGTGGCTATATAAAGAGTCATATTCTATTTATATGTATATATTTATTGCCAACTCCATTTAATGTTTCTTATATCAACGATGCCCGTATTCGTCTTAGTAAATTGCATTATCCAGTTAGAGCCAAATGTTATTAGATTATTAGCCTGGAAGTGAAACTTGGAACGTTCTGTTAAAGAAACTTTATTTAACCCAAATTCAATTGGACTTCGTTGCTTTTATGTATTGTTTTCTGAATAACACGATTAATACAGATTCGTTTAATATAAAACATACAATTTATCCATATAATAAGAGAATGTAAATCTAAAGTGTCTGTATTTGTTAGATTTTTGTAAAAAAAAATGTCGCACGTGTCTAAGAATAAGTAATAAAATACATTTCTATCGCATCACTCCTAAAATACTGTGTTCGTGATAAAACCTAAAAGAAAATCATAAAGGATATGAGGATGACATTTCGTCTTTATTTAATTAAAATCGGTTTAGTCTATCAAAAGTTATTATACTTTTAATGAAGACGCGACTTAAGGTGGGAGAAAAATAAATAAGTAAATGGACTTAGTACATTTAAATGACTTTATTAATCGCTGTTTTTTACTTAGGTTTCAGACGGACGGGCACGGCTTCTATTTTTCAATAAAGTTAAACATTATAAAAATGTAGCAAAACATTACTAAATACTGAGAAATCCTAATAACATGGTATTGGTAGGTGGTAGACCCACGCTGAAGCTATTATTGGTTTCAACATGAATGGGTCGGCTCGCCCGGGGTAGTACCACCATCTCACAGAAAACCGACGTGAAGTAACAGTGTTTGCATTGTTGCGTTTCGTTCGGTCAGTGAGAGGGCCGGTTACCCACCTACCCTCCCCTTTTCCATCCTCTCTCCATCCCATCCCTCTATCCCACTTCCCCTCCCCCAAACAAGCTGGCAACGCACTTACAACTCCCTTAGTGTTGCAAGTGTCTATGGGCAGTGGTGATAACTTTAACATCAGGTGACCCACCTGTTCGTTAGCCTCCTATGACATAAAAAAAACATAAGAAAGAATAAACTTTGTGAGGATAGATGTATGTTTGGTACCTCTTTTTACAAAAACTACTAAACACAATTCGATTAAACTTTGTAGTTAAAATAAAAATACTATATTCAATGTAGGCCTCAAGAAGGGGCGTATGAACGTCAAAACTACCACCAGTTTGGAGAACAACTCAGTCATCGCGAAGAACCGGTGACAAACTCGATAGGGTATAATTTTTTCACATACATAATTTTAAAATAGTGGATGCACAGAGAGGAGTCAATTCCAGATATCATCGACGTTCACATACTTATCCACTCTACGAGTGTAATAGCCTTTTGATATCACAACCCGCTTGACGTGACGCTTAAACTTACAGTCCGGCAAATCGGTAACATACCTTGGGACTATATTGTAAAACCTAACGCTATTGTCTTAAAAAAATGTTACTGGTCTTACTGAGTTGGAAAAGTCTATAGTAATATGATTGTGCATCAGAATAACATACCTATAATTTATAAAGACATTTGAGTGAGAGTTATGTTCGTAAGTGATTTGATAAGTTTGAAATAAATCTGCCGTTCGGGATTTTTTAGTACTTTATATAGTACTCATTGCTACTTAGGTTGTACACAACTGAAATTGCATGTAGATTATATAATACATTAAAAGTTTCTCTCTCTCTGAAAGTCTCATCAAAATCGGTTCAGCCATTACGGAGGTTTTCTCGGACAAAATGAATTTTGTTCATACGTATGAATAGGTGATATGGCGACGTAGATTCAATATATTTTGATTTTTAACGATTTTATGTAACAACTTAACAAATCATGATTTATTGTAAAAGTTTATTTATTAGTTAAATAACTATGTTTTATATTATTTGTTTATTAATAATATATGGAAAGTAAATTACTAGGAGCGAAGTCAAAATTCAAACATAAATGCCACGAACACACTAAAATATTTTATGTTTGTTGACCAACCGCGTACTTATTCTGAAACGATTAAACAATAACGTAACGATATGAAACCGATTACATATTGTCAAATACGAGAATAGTACGTTAAACACAAAATGTAACTCTCTCATTTCTTTTTTATGTAATTTATGTAGATAACGTTAGATTAACTATAAATGATTAGCACCTATTGGGTTCAGTGTTCCCAGGATTCTTCGTTCAAATGAAACACCAATTAATTTCGATAACTTTGACGTGGACTATAATATATTTATTCAGGATTCTTCACAAGGTACTTAATCGTGTATAACGAGCCGGTAACAATACATAAATTTTCCGGGTTTATCACTACAATTACAATCTTATAACTAGTACATTATACGTGCCTTTCTGCTGCACGTTCAGCTATAAATTTATGCCATATTTTATGTGAAATCGACATTATATTTTCAGTGATGGTTCCGTATAACATTAGACAAATAATAATAATAACCGTATTGGCGGTTATATTTGAATTGCTACACGAATGATATTTCTAAATATCACGTAAGACATATTGAACACAGAAACCAAGTACATAAGAAATAAGACAATTTACCTGTTCGTATTACATAGACAAATTTATACACAAAGACATAATAGCTCATCTGTCTGTAACAGACACATTAAACCTACACATATATCATATTTATTATTATTATAATAAGACGTCCCATAAGGAACATTAGTAGAGAAAAGTAAATATATAAGCATGACAACTCATCTGTTCGTAGTATATAAAGAAACATTTATTTACAAGAAGATCTGATAGCTCATCTGGCCGTAACAACACCAATAACCAATAAAATAGGCTCTTAGTTTTATTTAAGATAGTTATTTTTAGGTAGTTAAAATGCCTCTACTCCGACACGTCAATTTAATACTGTCTATAGAGTAGTACAGACTGCAAAGTATTTTCTTTTTTCAACTGACTACCCTATTGACCTAGCCAGGTCTTAACAGCTTCACTGGACTACTAAGGCAAGCGCTTAAGGCACTCAGCCAATTTTATTTGACAACTAACTCTAGGGTGCACGGCACACCTCGGCTTGCGCTGTTGCCTGATACATGCAATTCGCGACCTGTCTGAGCTTTTTTTTTATTTTATTTTTATTTTTTTTAACGCAGGGAAATCCCTTATGCATACGCCAACCACCCGGGGGAGAGGGTGGGTTATGCCCGACTCGCACAGACTAAAACCCCATGGTGTACCGACAGACCGTTATTGTGAGGGCGGCAAGGGATCGAACAAGCTAATCAACCTTGTAAAGCCACGGTCTGCCCGGCGAAAGGTGACCGCCGGGATCCTACCTATATAGGAGCAGACCGGGTACACACCGGGGGGCAACCGTCCACCGGACCTGTGCGATGAGGAGATGGGTCCCTCGGCCCATCCCCTCAGGTCCGGCTACGGTGGCGGGAGGAGTTGGGCAAAGCGCCGCCTCCTCCCGCCTGTGCTTCGTTGACGGAGACGGCCACTTTTAGGGTCTACCTCTCGGACCCTCTCCGCCGCCTCCTTCTGCAAGATGACCTCCTCGCAGAAGGAGGTCATCGCTCGCCACGCCTGTTCACTGCCGAGCATGGCCGAAACCACGCTCGGCAGCGATAAGTCCGCTCCTACCGCCGCCGCCAGAATGCGGCGCTGCTCTCCCCACGCAGCACACTCAGACAGAGTGTGCTGCGCGGTATCTTCGTCAGCGCCGCACTCGTGGCAGGCGGCGGTCGGCTCTCTGCGTGCGTTCCGGTGCAGGTACCACCCGAAGCAACCGTGTCCGGTGAGTACCTGCACCAGTCGAAACGTCAGGGAGCCCCACTCCCGCGGACCTGTCTGAGCTAACGTAAGCTAACTATTCATACGTATATGAGTTGTTGAAACATATATGTAACCAAGTATACATACCTCAACAACTCTTATATATATTTCGTATCGGATAATTTTCTAAACTCTTTCAGTTTGATAAGGGAAAAATAAAACCCTTCCACTTTCATGTGTAAACGTGTGTGCGTGCACGTGTGTGGAGGTGACATGTGTAATGTTGTCGCAGTGATGTAAGATTTCGTGTCACTCGCACGCGCACTCAAGGGCTCCACGCCGAGGGAACGGACCTAGGCTTGAGCCGCTGCCGAGAGGGGCCTAATCTGGTCGACTGCAGACTAAAATGCTTCATTGCCAAAAGTTCGAAAAGGTCCCAAATATTGATTCTCCATAGCTTCTTAGCTGATGCCTTATGATTACGGGGCGAATAGTTAATAGAAAAATAAAACCATTTTTACATCAAAGAAACAATGTAAAGCAATTGGTGGTTTGTAAAGTCGCTATACGGACGATAAGTCTACGTGATAATGACTCGGACGCATCGGCCTATGGAGTGGAAGAGAGATAGATGCTATAGATAGATAGATAGGTGCTCATGCTTGCATGCTCGGCTCAGGCGGATCGTGACACTTTTTCGTGCGTGCAGCCGGCGTTCATCGATTTATAAAACGTTATCACGTCAAAAAAGCCATAGACATTCCACAAATAATAAAAAGTGTAACTACACGTGACATGAATCCTCGAATCTAAACTTCAATCGTTTCACGATTTAAAATCGAGTTCGCAACTCGAACACCGCGCGGCAATAATTCTTCCGTAATAACCCCTCGGCGACTATTGCAACAACTCAAACGGTTTACGATCGAGTTTACGAGTGGCACACTTAAAACTCTTATTCCATGATAAGGAGTGATTGCTTACCATTATTCTATTTATTTTTACAGTTTATGAAACGTATGATTCGGGTTATAACGGTTTCTAGACTCCACATAAATTGACGAACGGCTTTTTTAATTACAAGCAATAATTTGCAATAAACAAAATTAATAACCGAAATTCTCTCCACACTACAATAATAGAGATGTAGGAATATCATTGAATATTTTTTATTATTTCTAATCTGCTTATTATTATTAACGTATTTTATGTAAATATATAAGAATCCAGTATCATGATGTTTGCCCACGATGAACTCCGAAGCTTCTCAATTGATATTTATGAAAGTTGGCATTTATGTATAAAAATTGGCCCAACTTGAGAGATAGGGTAATTTATATTTCGTTTAATGAGCTCAACATTTTTAAATTTCAAATTAAATTATTGTGGATGTTGATTATTGCTGTTAATTGTTAGCTTCATCAGTCTCGAATAGATGGAGCTTTAAATCAGTTTGTAGACAGAAAACTGTAGGACTGATTGTTATAGATAACTCACAGATGGCGGCACGTTTTAATTTTGATTTTTTTTTCGATTCCATTTTATTTAATAGTGCAAGTGTTCTGGTAATCTGTTTACTACATAACTTCGCTTTTTCTGTATCAAAATACTTTAACGTAATTTTTATTTAATGTGTAATAATTAAGCCACAGCAACGCGTGACCGGGTCAACTATCATATAAATTACGAACTATTTTTTTTTAAATTTCAAGACACTCGGTTCATTCTAAAAAAAAAATATCACGGTAGACCCATCAAACAAAATTTTAAGAAATTACTATTATTCTACTCGCTTTTAGCGATGTGCATTTTCTTACCGTGGAGAAGTGGTGTAAGTGGTGTGCTTCTTATATTTCGTCATCTATACATAACATATATTGTCAAGGTAATAAATGATGCAGAGCATGTCGCGGGTGTAAGCTAGTTTTAAATATTATCAATAAACCGCCCGCGCTTGTTGCAGCGTTGAATTGACGCCACACCGTTCTAAACAACACTGTTTTTGTACGATGATAATATGGCAACGTATGAGAATTGGAGTTTTTTAGGAACTGACCATGTAGTGGTTTCTATATTATGTTCATAATCTTGTGTTATTTGATTCTATATTTTGTAATATTGGTGGTATTTTACGTAATATAATTGGGTTAATGCACAAGTGAAATGGATGGAAAATAATATCACGGAGCATGAAATCTGAGGTATCACAAAAAAAAATCTTTAAAAATGTTTTAATAAGGGGAGCATTGTCTTGTTAGAACGTTGAAATTATCGCAATAAACATGTAATATTATTACCTACTGCACAATGGCAGTAATAATGTGAAAGATTGGTTGCCAAAAACGGTAGTCCGGTGAAGTTGTAGACGCCTGTAAAAAAGGCCAATAGCGTAGTTACTTCGAGAAAAAAAAGGGGGTTGCCAAAAATAGAAGTTAAAAAAAGGTGAATTATTGATTCTTTATAATTAATTAAATACATATTTTGTGCATGTGAATAAAAAATATATAATATTCTTATTATTTGTATATCACTATCACCACATTTTATAAAACGAAGTCCTCTGGTTCACAATAAACTCAAAAACTACTGAACGGATTGTCATGCGATTTGTCCAGTGGATAGAGTACCTACTTCATGAGGAAGGTTTAAGTTCATAATTTATCAATGTCTTTTATTATCAGGGCGGGACAACGTCCGCCGAGCCCGCTAGTTATAAATAAGTAGAAAACTCATTATATTCGTTTAATGTCTACGTCTATTTTAAACAACATTTCAATATAAACTCCATTGTAATATTTTGAATGAAATTTAAATAATGATATTTTCCCCACCGTAAGACATTCTTTATGTCCTGATACGAGGGATTTTTTCAAAGAATTACTTTCACTGTTAGAAACGCTTACATTCCACCCTGTAAATGCTGTAAGCGATAAACTTTTACGGACGTTAGAGAGACGAGAGCACCTTGCTCGTTAGCGGTACTTGGTTCCGGTGATAATGTGCGTTAGGCTGGTATACTAGTTGGTAAGACAGTAAATTACCGTCGCATCGACACATTGGATAATACACGTGTTATTTCGAGCTTGTTTTTCTATTATTTATATTAATATCATAACGAGGTAAAGTTTGTATCTCGGAAGCAATATCTAGAAATTCTATCTTAAAAAATCTTCCAGTTATTTAATGTTACTGTTTTATTGTTATTGTATCTTATTTTTATTAGCTTTTGTTCTAACTCCCGTTAATGTATAACTTGTATGTAGATATGTGTTCTTCCTTCGACTGAGTTGTTAAGGCGCGAAAGCGTAGCAAGTAAGTAAACTCACATTCGCATTTATGTTACGAATCAGGATTTGACGTGAAAAAAAACCACAGGCTATTATTAGTGCTTTATGTATGGATATAGGTAATACCTAACGTAACTAGTAATGGTTCGATGAATACTTTTGGATGCAGAGGAATTCAGTTATGGTGTCTATTTGCTTTCCCCTGATATGTACCAAAAGCGGTTGCCATCTTAGCAATTACACTAAACTTTTGGGCATTTAACAAACAAAACTACAAATAAAATCGATTGATATTTTATGCAACAATGGGCAAAATTAGTATATAATATTATTATTTGTTCATATTTAAAAAAGTATGACTAAAGATAATTAATAACTTCACTACATAAAAAAATGTATGAGTGTAGGTATCATTATTGGTAATTTATTTCAAAGTGGTATTATACATTTTTCTAGTCAGTTATACATTTATAAAGAACTTATACTTGTATACAACTAATAATAACACCTTATTTGAACACTCTAAAATAATATAAGTTGTATGAAAGTGTAATATGAAAATTAAGCGGTATTTTGCCACTGTAACGCACATTCCAACATAAAGTGGCACAATTAGCGCCCTCATGCGATGACCGCCGTCGTACGCGGACATCCGTTCACGCTACCTGTCTCCGACCTTCCTATTCACACTTTTCTACCACTTCGTACGATAGAAAAAAGGTAACGTTCGGTGTTTTTATTTATCTGAAGCCTCGATATTAGGACAAGTATTTTTTTGTTTATTTTAAAGGCACGACCACAGCAGAATTTAGGGTATCGAATAATATCATAAAACTTCAGACACCCAAGCCAAATTCACCTGCACGTGGTGCACCCTGCTGAAAAACGAACGTGGCAATGGCGAAAGCGGGGTGGTAGGGTTTTACAGCCTGACTGGGTCGCAACCGTCATGTATATGGCGAAAAAGCCCGTCAACGTGATTCGCTTCTGCGGGTCGCGTTTCGGGATCAGCCTGTGCATATCCAGCTTATCACAGGCCGGCATGACAGCGGCGACTGGCGATGGATAGTGTGTCACTCGGTGGTCGCCATTGTCTGATCCCAAAACGCGACCCGCAGAAGCGAATCACTATGACGGGTTTTTTCGCCATATACATGGTGGTTGCGACCCAGTCAGGCTGTAAAACCCTACTGTATGTTTTGAATCATTATAGATATTTTCAATCTTACTTTTATGTTTATTTATCTACCTACAACTTAAAATCATTAAACTAGAATAAGCAATAAAGTAATTATAAAATAAACATAATATATTATTCTATAAAAAAATACAGAATATAATAGAAAAATTCGAATACAGTTCTAACTGAATACTAAGAGACACAATCCTAGCCATGATTTTTACCGTGAACTTAATGCTTTAGCAGTGATGCGTGTTCATACAAACAGACAGGCATTTCTAAAAATGATTGAAATGTATTTTATTACTTACTCCAAGATATGTGCAACAATTTATTGTACAAAAAACTAAGAAGTACAGACACGTTAGATTTAGATCCTTATTATATCTTTAGATAGATATCGTCCTCTAATTTTGATGACTCTAAAATTCGACCAAGAAATTATACGTATCGTCGATAAATTTACCTCACTAATTAATTAAAAAGATAGCTACTGTTTTCATTTTGAGTCTGTGAATAAACTTCTCCTTTCTACCGGGTTCAGACCGCTGCTTATATTGGAATATTGACAGGCCGATAATATATATTGTTAATTAAATACAATATAAAACGATCGAACCGTCCATATCTTTCACATCTATATTCAATAAATGTCGCACCCCTTTCAAAATCACGACCGACATTCGCTATTGTTGTACAAAATTATAGGTAATAACTGTTTATTGTGTTTGAAAATGTAATGAACCAATATAAATAGGTAGGTATGTACGGCTAAAAATACATAACAAGCAAGGAATTAAAAATACGTTCACACCTAATTGTTTTTGAAGTGAACACTTTTATAGGCGCGTTGAGTGGTATTTTTGGCAGAAAAAAAACTTATGGGTTCACGTCAGCGGCATTCGAGTAAAGCGTGACCGACAGTATTGCGCTTGCGTTAGACTAGCGGCCTATGCGTGCCTATGTCCCATATTAATATTTTTTATTTAGACTTTGCAGGCCATCATATGTTTTATTAATTAATATACTGTATAAAAATATATATAAATAAGTGCCACAAGATGTGAAAACCAGAGTAATGATAGTAATTTAAATAAAAAAAATATTAAATTTAAATAATTCATACTATATACCATCTTTCAAGAAACCAGCCTACTGCATTTTCAAGGGCCGGCAACGCGTCTGTGATCCCCTCGCGTCGCAGGTGCTTCATGAGCGGCGATGATACCTTACCATCAGGTGAACCGCATGTTCGTTTGCCACCAATGGTATAAAAAAAGCTAAAATTAAAAAAGAACATAGATATATTTTTTGAGTTTTCACTTCTATCGGCAGTCTTCATGTCTGTCTCGCTTTTATGAAATTGTAATGGAAACGCATAAACAATTTAAAACATTACCATACAGATAAACTCTTACTTTGCCAGTTATTCGATAAAGTAAAACGAAAATCGTTTGTAAATAAACAAGAAACGTATCACAATAAATTTATTTCGAAAATTACATAAAAGAAACTCACAGACATACATACAGGCACAAGAAATGGATTATAACATCATCCTTAAGGTAGTTAATTTACCGTGAAAGAATATAAAACGATGTCCGCGCTCCATCGCGTTAGGGATCGGACGTAAAAGCGAATGGGGAAATTGTTCACAAAGGCACAAATGAACTATTGAATTCTCTAGTAATCTTATTTATATGTATATTTCGCAAGATATTTTCACGTACATTTGTTTGGTATTTTTGAAGTGAGAACTTCTTTAGGCTTTTTTTTATGTCATAAGTGGCAAACGAACAGGTAGGTCACCTGCTGTTAAGTGATCACCACCGTCCATGGATACTAACGACACCAGAGGAATCGCAAGTGCGTTGCCACCCTTTGGGGGGAAAGGATTCGGGGAGGGACAGGAGGAGAGGGGAGGGGAGGTGAGCCTCCGGCTCTCTCACTGACCGAACGAAACGCAACAATGGCAAGCACTGTTACTTCACGACGGTTTTCTATGAGAGGGTGGTGAGAGCCGACCCATTCATGCTGAAACCAGTAATAGCTTCAGCGTGGCTCTACCACCATTAACCATTTATACCGTTTATAATTACGCGCTACGTAAAAATGAGCGGCCGTATTCCGCTTGTACGGCTTGCGTTAGACTAGCGACGTGTGGTATAGCGGCCTGTGTTCATGGAACATTGATAGTTTGCAGCTCATCATACGTTTGATAGATTAATAGGCTTTATAAAAATGTATATAATAATTGCTCCGAGTGCCAATAGATATGAAAACCACACTGATGTTAGTAATTTCAATAAACAAATTCTGAAATTTAAATATTGTTATTCACACTATAATTAATATGAAAAATCACGAGAGAACACATTAATATCTCATTGTTTTAAATTTTCACTTCTGTCGGTAGTGCTTATGACTGCCTCGATTTTTTTTATATCACTGTGTGTGTACGCATAGCATTTTTAAGATTTATTTTTGGCAACCAATCTTCTAGTAGATTATTACTGCCACTGTCGAGTAGGTAATTATATTACAAGTTTCTTGCGGTTATTTCAATGTTCTAAGAAGATGGTGGCCCTCCTGTTATAACTATTGTATGTGGTGGAATCACGCTGAAGCTATTACTGATTTCAGCATGAATGGGTCGGCTCGCCCGAGGTAGTACCACCCTCTCATATAAAACCGACGTGAAGTAACAGCGCTTGCGCTGTTGTGTTTCGTTCGGTCAGTGTGAGCGCCGGAGGCCCACCTCCTCTTCCCTTCCCCTATCCCCTCCCTCTAACCTTTTCGCATTTTCGAGTCTCTTACAGCTAAGGTTCATGCAAAATAAAATAAAAGACAGTAAAGTAAGGAATCAAATAAAAAAGGTTAATTTAATAGTTTTAGGATATATATATGTGTATATACTAGCGGACCTGGCGGACGTTGTCCTGCCTTAATAATAAAAAAACCTAAAAGTCAACTGTAACGCCACCTATCGGGTCCAATTGTGAATCTAAACCATTCTCGGATCCACTGGAACACACACGCATACAAAGTTTTATTAAAATCGGTTCAGCCGTTTAGGAGGAGTTTAGTGACATACATACGCACAGAAGAAATTTATATATAAAGTATATAAATGCGAAATAAACTTAATAAGATAATGGACTTTCTACGCGTTCAATATTGAAGTTAAGAACTGGCAGCGCACAATGCTTTCCTGTTCTAATTTCAACACTAGTATACAATATGAAGAAAGAGAGCGAAAGTAACTTAAAGAGGGTATAACACTTTCTTCTTACGGGACGATTATTGCCAGTCAACTCCCACCGCAAGTTGCGTCCACGCGTTTCTTCCGAAAACGTATGTGCAACCAATATTCGTGGTAGCCAGATCGACTATAGACAGGAAACAAAACCCAACAACTTATTTTTATAGATCAATATATTAGCCGTATAACCACTATATCCATATTCGTTTATCGAATAAAACAACATTGTAATGACACAGAATTTAAGCAGACCAAATACACGTCGCCATGTACCGCAACTTCACGCACAGTACACGGCGCCGCGTGTTTAGCAGTAAACGTATTGAATCGTATGTTATTAACTATAATTAAAGCTTTAATATAAGTATGTATTCGGAACAAAATTTGACGGTATCTCTATTGGTATACATTGGCCGCTCGTGAATAGAAGTTTAGATAAATTCTCGAATATCGCACGCCTCGGGGCCTAGCAGATTACAGACTAGGCTTACCGTACTCGCAATTCTAGGGTTATCAACTTTTTATTTACATAGAAATATAATTAATATACGGTGTAAACTTTTCGTAATGTAATTCTTAATAATGTGGCAACCATTCTCTAACAAAACCAAATTTATAAATGTGAAATTGTTTTTTGTTCACATTTACGCGTTAACTGCTCCACCGATCATCATCAAATTTTGCATTAATGTTGTCAGGGGTACAGAAAAGGGCATACATTTTACCCAGAAAAGATAACTGTTATCGGTCGATATGTGAAATCTATTCTAACGCGAGCGAAACCACATGACCAGCCTCACTTAGGACCAGTAGTTAGGCCTCTTTCTGATGGAAGGTATGGTTATAACCATACGCCAGCCCACAACATATTAGTGATTTTAAACTCTGTGAAATCCTCAGTTCTGTGTTTTCGCACATACAGTAATACTACAAGAAGATTTCTCTTCCTTACTATGTTTTCCTTCACCGTCAGCTGATAACTTTACTAATTTAAATTAGTAAATGTACGCAAATTCCGAAAAAATCGTTGGTACATGTCGGAGTTCGAACCTGCAAACATCGTGATATAAATGTCATCAATATAATTGTTTTAAAGTTTACGAAAAGCTTGTACCAAATCTTTAAATTCTTAATAACCTAAAATTGTAGGTGGTAGAGCCACACTGAAGACATTACTGGTTTCAGCATGAATGGCATGACTCGTCCGGGGTAGTACCATCCTCTCGAAGAAAACCGACGTGAAGTAACAGTGCTTGCATTGGTGCGTTACGTTCGGTCAGTGAGAGCGCCGGAGGACCACCTCCCCTTCCCCTCCCCTTTCCTCCCAAAGACAGGTTGGCAACGGACTTGCGACTCCCCTGGTGTTGCTAGTGTCTATAGACGGCGGTGATCACTTACCATCAGGGGACCCGCATGTTCGTTTCCCCTCTATAATATTTAAAAAAAAAAAACAAATTTTTTAAGAAAGAGATCTAAGGTCGTAAACAGCCTACTTGCTTTTGTGATTAGTAATAGTCGATCTCAGTTATTAAATACACCAGGCACGTATCTTATCAGTCGTAAACCAAGTTCGAAAGTGTTAACATGACCAGTAAAAAGTATCTTGTATGCAATAGAAAAGCGATGAAGGGAAAATGACGATGCAAATTCTTTAGAACGAAACGACTCTATAGCAAAATCTTGGGTCGTTTCAGTTTCCTTATAAATAATGTTCACTGTATCTTATTGAACATCACTCAATATTTATTCTGTTGAATGTTTACGCTAATATGTTACCTAATATAAAAATAGTGATTTATAATTAGCGAGTTTAATATATAAGTAATTCCTTTGAACTTCTATTTATTTATTACCTATTTAAAGTTGATTATGAAAAACTTTATATATGATCGAAATGAGATCAGAAAAATAAAACTGAGAAAAAGATTTATTTTCATCATCATCTTCTTCCCCTTATCCCACCTAAGTAGGGTGGGCACGTGTTTTCCTTTTCCACTCTCGCCCATAAGATGTCATCTCAGTATTCACACCTTTTACACACAATTCTTTATCACACAATTCATCCATACCTTTTTCGGTCTTCCTCTACTCTTATATCCATGGACCATCATTCGCAAAGCTTTTCTAGTTACATGGTCTTCATCTCTCCTCATGACATGCCCATACCATGCTAACCTATTACTGCTCAACTTCGCTGTCACTGATGCTATGTTCAAACTTCCTCTGATATATTCATTGCTAATCTTAACCATTCTAGTTACACCACACAACCACTTTAACATTCGCATCTCTGCCACATGTAGTTTTCTCTCATCTGTCTCTCTCGTCGCCCAGCACTCAGATGTGTACAACATGACTGGTCTTATAATAGTTTTATACACCTTCCCCTTGAGTTTCAAGGGCATTCGTGGATCACAAGCTTTCGTCATTTTATCCACCCTGCATTTATCCTGTTTCTCGCGTCCTTGTCTATGCAACCGTCGTTTTGGATCAGAGAACTGAGATACCGGAAATGAGAGCAGGTTGGTAAGGATATATCATTTAAAGCTATAAAAGAAAAACTGGATGGACCACCAAAGTCGCAAAACAAATGTTCCGTTTTTAGTCTATTGATTTTCAAACCAACTTTCTCCAGTTTTTCTCCACATTTTACTAGCCTACTCTGGACCTCAGTAGTATCTTTGCCGTCAAGTACAATATAATGAGCAAACAGCATACACCCCCTGTCTCCTCCTGTATGCCTGAGAAAAAGATTTATTTTATTCTTGTATATTAATCTCTATTAAATATGTCTACATTTTTTAATATTCTTATATTTTAAATAGACTGTGTCTATTAATTTATATATCGTCTCAGGAACAGCACTTTCTGGCTGAAAACAACTCTATGTCGTTTTTTGAACTTCTGATATATTCAAGATTTACCTTGATTTGGTAACAAACAAACAACAATCGCATATTTGTATTTGTAATATTAAGTATGTTTCAATTTTTAGAATAATATAAGATATCATCTGCTAATTCCAAATTTTATTATTTTAATTGGCCGTGTATTGTTTCTTTGAAAAAATATTGAATGCACAAACACGGCTCACTATTATATGTATAGATTATTATAATATTATGAACAAGTTCCTCCGCACAGCTTGTGTTGAATCTAGATTCAACCCATCCTTCGGGATTAGTACTATTTTCTGGATTAAAGATACTCTATGTGCTTTTCTGTACCCCTTTTTTCACGGTGTACGGCCCATCCCCTCAGGTCCGACTAAGGTGGCGGGAGGAGTCGGGCAAAGCGCCGCCTCCTGCCGCCGGTCCTCCGTTGGCGGAGAGGGTCATTTAGAGGGTCTACCTCGCGTGCCCTCTCCGCCGTCTCATCAGAGGACTTCTCAGAGGAAGTCATCTCGCAGAAGGAGGCCATCGCTCGCCAAGCCTGGTCGCTGCCGAGCATCGCCGAAACCACACTCGGCAGCGACAAATCACGCCTTACCACCGCAGCCAGAGCACGGCGCTGTCTCTCCCACGCAGCACACTCAGACAGAGTGTGCTGCGCGGTGTCCTCGTCAGCGCCGCACTCATGGCATGCGGCGGTCGGCTCCCTGAGAGCGATCCGGTGCAGGTACCACCCGAAACAACCGTGTCCGGTGGGCACCTGCACCAGTCGGAACGTCAGGGAACCCCAACCTCTCCCGATCCATTCTAGCAGGACCGGGCGGACGGCGTCTAGCTTTTCTGTACCCCTTTTTTTTTTTTTTTTTATTTACGTGGGGAAATCCTTTATGGATACGCCACCCTCTCGGGGGAGAGAGTGGGTTATGTCCGACTCGCACGGACTAAAACCCCACGGTGTACCGTCCGCCGCATGGTAGGGGCGGCCAGGGATCGAACCTGCTGTCTACCTGAGAAACCGCCCCTGCGGCAGCCTGGCGATTGAACGCCAGGCTTCGTCCTACTATAGAGAGACTACTGGGTACACAACCAGTCGTCTCCCCTCGTCGGCCTCACCTGTGCAATGAGGAGATGGGTCCCCCGACCCATCTCCTCAGGTTCGGCTCGGTTATGGGAGGGGGCGAGTGTTCCTCCTCCCCCTCCTTCCTGCTCTCCTTTGGCGGAGAGGGCCACTTTGCGGATCTTCCTCGCGGGCCCTCTCCGCCGCCTCCTTCTGCGAGATGACTTCCTCGCAGAAGGAGGCCACAGCAGTCCATCCCTCCTCGCTGCCGAGCATGGCCGAAACCACGCCCGGCAGCGAGAAATCGTTCCCTACCGCCGCAGCCAGGGTGCGACGCTGATCGTCCCACGCCGCACACTCAGAGAGAGTGTGCTGCGCGGTGTCTGTCTCAGCGCCGCACTCGTGACATGCGGCGGTGGGCTCCCTGCGCGCTATCCGGTGCAGGTACCAGCCGAAGCATCCGTGCCCGGTCAGCACCTGCACCAGACGATACGTCAGGGAGCCCCAGTCCCTATTCACCCACCCGGACAGGACCGGACGGACGGCGTCGATGGTATATCTTCCGTAACGCTCGTCCGCCAGGTCCCGCCCCCACCTCTCTAATTGCTCGCTGCGGGCTCTCGCCCGCAACGCAGCAATCTCCCTGGGAGCCGGAGGTTGCCCTCGGGATTTCCCTGCCGCCGCATAGTTGTATACGGCGGCAAGAACTTCCGCCTCCAGCTCCCAAGGAAGAGAGCCCGCGAGCACCATGGCCGCCGCCGAGGACACCGTTCGGTACCCGCGGATTTCCCTCAACGCCACTGTGCGCTGTGCTTTGCGCAGCACTCGAACGTTCGTGGCGCTGAGGGAGTCCACCCACAACGGTGCCCCGTAGGCGGCCATGGCCCTCACCACCCCTGCATACAGACGGCGGCAGGCAGCGCCCGGCCCTCCCGTGTTCGGGAGAAGGCGGCCGAGCGCCGCCGCCGCCCCTACTATACGCGGTCCGAGCCCCTTGAAGTGGGGCTCGAACCGCCAGCGCCCGTCCAGGGTGAGGCCCAGATATTTCATCCGGGACCCCACCCGGATACGTACGCCGCCCACCGTCAGGTGGGCCCCAGGAGGTGGCCCCTGCCGAGGCCCGTGGAACAGCAGGGCCTCGGTTTTTTCAAGGGCCACCTTGAGGCCCAGTCGACGGATGCGCCCGACCACGAAGGTCGTAGCCAACGTGGTCAGGCGCACCAGCTCTGGCCATTCTCTCCCCTGGGCTACGACTAGGGTGTCGTCCGCATAACATATGAGGCGCGCTCCTGATGGGAGCGCGCCGCGGAGCACCCAGTCGTAGCCCAGGTTCCACAATAGTGGCCCCAGCACGGAGCCTTGTGGGACTCCACAAGGAGTCCCACGTCGGACCATTCGCCCTCTGCCATCTGTGTAGACGACCTCCCTACCCTCGAGGTACGCCTTCAACAGCCGCCGCAGGTACGGGGGCACTCCGAAAAAGCGGAGCGCCTCCCGTATTACTCCATGCGGCAGGCTGTTGAAGGCGTTGGCGATGTCCAGTGACACCGCCAACAGTCTTTGACCCCGGGAGGTCGCCTGCGCAGAGAGCACCTTCAGGAGGCTCAGGGCGTCCAGGGTTGAACGCCCCGACCGGAAGCCGAACTGCGCGTCCGACAAGTTCGGTCCCACGTCTTCCAGGTGCCGGACGACCCGGGAGGCGATCACTCTCTCGAGCGCCTTCCCGGTGTCGTCCAGCAAGACGATGGGCCGGTATGCCGACGCGCAGTCCGGAGAACGGCCCGCCTTAGGGATAAGGCAGAGCCGCCCCGTCTTCCACGGCTTCGGGAACTGTCCTTCCGCCAGGCAGCGGTCGAACAGCTCCCGAAGCCACCCCCCGAAGTGCTCCAAGCAGAGGGCCAACACCCGACCCGGGACCCCGTCCGGCCCAGGCGCCGTCCGTTTGCCGCGGAGGCACTCGACCGCCCTACCCATTTCCTCCTCCGTCACCGGGGGAGGGCGGTCGAACACCTCCGCGACAGACGCGAAGCGCGGGGGCATGGGAGGAGAAGGCCGCTCCGGAGGGTCGGGGAACAGCTCCGCCACGACCCTCTCGGCCACCTCTGGCTGGAGAGTCTCCGTCGTCGGGGGCGCTCGGCCCCGGAGTTGCTTCCGGACTATCCGGTATGGACGCCCCCACGGATCGCTCTCCAGCGTCTGAAGGAGCTCCTCCCATGCCGCCTCCTTGGCCCGGCTGATGACGATCTGCAGAGTCTTCTTCTTCTGCCTATATTCGCCATGCAGCCGGGCTTCTTCCTCGGGGGCCCTGACCCTCCTGCGACGGCTGCGCCCGAACAGCCGCCGAGCCGCAGAGCAGGCCGCCCGAAGCTCCGCGAGCTCGGGCGACCACCAGTACACCGCCCTTTTGTCAGGGCGGTGTACACTCCGCGGCATCGACGCGTCGCATACCTCCGTGAGAGCATCACGGAGGCGGGCAGCGGACGCGTCGATATCCTCGCTGTCCAGAGGGGGCGACGACGCCCAGGCCTGGACGATGGCCGCCTCCTCCGCCTTCTCCCTGTCGAGGCGGCTCATCACCCAGCGGGGGAACGTCGCGCCCCTCCGGGAGCTTTTCTGTACCCCTAACAACGTGTATGTAAAATTTCTTGATAATCGGTTAACTTGCGAAATGTAACAGTAACACTAGTTACTATATAATTAAAATATAACAGAATAGTTGGTAGAAAAGGGCGTTACTTTGTGGAAATCCATCATTAAATACTATATACAGTTGACGTTACTCTGCACTTTCGCGTGGAATTAATTGGCAACAGTAACACTAGTTACTATATAATTAAAATATAACAGAATAGTTGGTAGAAAAGGGCGTTACTTTGTGGAAATCCATCATTAAATACTATATACAGTTGACGTTACTCTGCACTTTCGCGTGGAATTAATTGGCCGCAACTACGCCTGAACAAACCAAAAACCTTTGACATCACGTCCAACCGTCATAAATGGACGCGTTTTTAATTGTTTTTGTTGTTTTAGTAACTAATATTTCGCTTTTTCTATTACCAGTTTCAGATTTAACTTTTTGAGGTACACTTCGCACAAATGAAATTAAATATTTTTTGTTGCTTGAGACGTGATAGCGGCCAATCAATTCTAAGAGGAAGTGTAAAGTAATGTCCACTATAACCTACACATATAATAAAAATGTAAATCAAACGTGTCTGTTTTTTTATGAAAAAAATTATTGCTCGTGTCTTGGAATAAGTACTAAATACATTTCAATCTTTTTTTAGAAATGTCTCTCTGTCTGTCTGCTGGTTTGAACACGCATCACTGCTAAAGTACTACGTTCTTTTCTACGATGATTCTAGATTATAAAGCATATCTTCGAGTAACATTTACTCTTAGTTTCATTAAAATCGGTTAACTCTATCAAAAGTTATTGTAATTTTAATGACGACGCGTCTTAAATACGAGAGAAGATTAGATAAATAAATGGACTTAATACATTCAGATGACTTTGTTAATCACTGTTATTTTACATAAGGCTCCACACAGATGGAGTCGCGGGCACAGCTAACAAATATTTTATTACGAAGAGATTATAGTCCTCCCTAGCGTATTTAATAACTCTTTGGACAAGCTGTTTTTAGCTTAATGGTACGTACATATATAATTAAATCTACATGTCGGATACTCCACCGACAACCCTGGAACTATGCGGAATTTATTTACAATTTTCCTTATGAAATACTTTGAAACACTCCGTAGAAATTTATTGTAGGACTTTCTAAAGTAATTTAGAGTTTTAACGGGTGTACCCGTAGTGGAGGCTCCCTTAAACGGATTGTGATACCGTTTGATGTATTTTTAACTGTTTAAATCGTCGATTATTTGCTCCCCGGATTTCGAAATAAGCACTCGGGAAAGTTTGCGAATCTCTTGGAAATGTTTATTCAGTTACCGGTTAACCGGAATTTCACCCATTCACTTTTGTCTTTTGTGCTTGAATTTGGCCTGCTGTAATTTATTTTGATTTTGTGTAAATTTTCTTCTATCTTCTTATATTAAATATATATAATTTAAACGATAACATATAGCTTCATTGAATATAAAGTTATTAAAGTATTATTGAACTACCTTTTCTATAATCACATATGGTGCGCATTCGAAGAACACACTAGATAAAGTGATGGGTATCAGTTCGTTTATACATAAAATAAAATAGAAATGTTTTGATGTTCTTGTATCTCCAAAACGACTGAACCTATTTTGACGAGAGTTTTGACACGGACTAAAACCCCACAGTGTACGTCTACCGCTAAGTTGGGGCGGCACGAGATCTCTATAGACCTCATCGTGCCGCCCCAGCGGTTGGCCCAGCAGCGATATCGCTGCCGCCGGGCCTCGTCCTGTTAGGAGACAGCCGGGTACACACCGGCCGTCTCCTCCGTCCGCCGGACCTGTGCACTAGGAAGATGGGTCCCCCGACCCATCATCCCATTATCTATACTACCTACCTGCAGTTCCGCTTTTCCTAGGAGCTAAGCAGTAATAATGACATTTAATAGATATAACTAAAATCGGTAAACATATTCTTGGAGTAACGATAAATAAATAAAACACATAATTCTCATGAAATAATATTCACGAGAAAGAAGCCGCGAGCGTGAGTTTGTTATTACAATGATGATGGCTTAGATGATAGCGTGTTTGGATACAGCGTCGATGGAAGTAAGTTCGAATCTTTGCAACTAAATCGGAGCTTCCGGTGAAAGAAAACATCATGGTAAAACCATGGAGTAGGGTATTTTCTAAATCCACCTAGTTAGCTACGACCCATAAATCTATCGCCAAGCACCTGTTGGCCTGTTCTGGCAGCTGACTTGCGAATCCCCCTTCAGTTTTGGCGTGCTTAAGTTCTTCGACCACGTCGTAATTTAACATCAGATAAGGCTGTGGTCAAACGTACCTATAAGGTATTAAATAACCGCCACTAATATTTTAAATGTTAAAGTAGGTCTGTATGTTTATTTGTTTGACTCTCTTTGCACGAGTAATCCTCTAAAACGATTGTTGTGAAACGGCACAGAGCTAGCTCTCTAATAAAGACATGGGCTATTCTTGTTCTCATTATACCATCAAATATTTTTTTATATACCAGTGGTGGTAACGAACATGCGGATCACCTGATGGTAAGTGATCACCGCCGCCCATGGACACCTGTGACACGAGGAGTCACAGATGCGTTGCCGGCCCTTGGGAAAGGAGTAGGCTCGTTTCTTGAATGACGGTGTTTGTATGTAATGGTCCGGAAACGCTGCCGCTGGGTGTGCATTCCAGAGGATTGACGAACGCGGCGAAAGCGAACGTGAAAATCACACAGTGGACGACTTCCAACCATCAAGATGACACTGATGGTGTTTCAGTCCGTGACGTGTTGTTCTATAACGGAACTCAGCAGCAGGTATCAGTCCGAACAGCTCTGTTATCTCAAATATTGAGATAACCTCGCGAAAGAAAGCTGGTATATGAAATAATCAAAGACCGCCAGTATAAAATGCTCTCAGTTTACGCAGACCAGAAAAAATAAATTAAATCACGCGTAAAACTGAGTTTATATATAATGCCGAGATTGGATACGACCGCGCGTATCTAAAGGTTGTTTTAATAAAATTCTATTACACAATTCGAGTTGTCCCAACGGATATAAAACTGAACTATACACTTTCCCCTCGTTTCTGTATTACCAGGATAAAACGTTTGGCTTCTTTATGTCTTCAAACGGGGAGCGGTTTCCTTTTTACCTATAAACATTTAGGGCTCAAAAGTGTATTAAGATGAGTTGTTGTATATAGTATACAGTTTTGAAGCATTCAACTAGAGAATTGCTATAGCGAGATGGTAAGTCACATCCGACTGGCACCCGGTCACTGTATTTATTTATTACTAGCTTTATTTATTGCCGCTGTGGAACCTTATATATAAAAAAATAAGTACTAAAGTCATCTGCATGTATCAAGTTCATTTACTTATCTAGTTTTTCCCGTAATTACGCCACGTCATTATTAAAATTACAAATGAATTAATAAATATACAAATAAATGAATGAATTAAATAAAAATGGCGATGTGGTTAATTTATACGCGGTAAAAGTAGGAGCGAGAGGCATACCAGCAAAATCTCTCTATAACCTTTGAGAACCTGTCGAGAACTGCAGTAAGTTCTATTTTAGAACGAGTATCAGAGGCTGCACTAACAGGTTCCTACCAAATTTGGCTAGGCAGGGCGGGAAACTCGAGCAGTGAAGGTGAGCGTTGATGCGCATCTCAAAGGGGGCCTCCTTAAGCCTACACCTGGGTTGCAAGTCCTGGGAACTGCTCTGAGTTTCTCCCTCAGCCACACGATGGACCCGGAACCCGCACGGTGAATCCATGGAATCCTAAGAAGTTCGTCTCTCTAACTTTTGATAGAGTGAACCGATTTTGATGAAACAAACACTTACTTATTCTCAAAGATATGTTATATGATTTTCTTGGTGTGGTTTTATTGTGAACCCAGTACTTCAGCATTGATATGTGTTCATACAAACGGACAGACATTTCTAAAAATGTTTGAAATATATTTGATTACGTATTCTGTAGTACTTATACTGTAAACCTGTAATATTTTTTTTTACGAAAATAGAAAGGTTCAGACACATTATATTTTTATTCTTATTATATATACCTATAGATGGGTCATTAACATGACTATTCATTTGTAAAACGAGTAACAATTTCGTAATTTAAATATATTAATATTGCTCCAATAATAAATTTCAATAAAACTAAATATGTAACTATTTTACTGATTTGTTAAATCTTTATTAACATAAATTATTTACCAATTATATACCTAAACCTTCCTCATAAATCGCTATATCTACTGGTGAAAACCGTATGACCGTTTAGTAGTTTTTGAGTTTATTTTGAACAGACAAACAGACGTGTCAGAGTACTTTGTTTTATAATATGTAGCGAAGAGAAAAAAATTTACTGAAACCAATTATCACTCTAAAACTATATTTGAAAATAATATGAAAACTAACAAACTACAACAGAAACAGAAAGAAAATACTAAAACCGATTAATACTCTAAACCGATTAATACTCTAAACAAAAAAAAAAAAAAACAAAGAGTCTTAGTAACTTTATATTATTTATTTGTGTTCTATAGTAATATTGGACGACATTTAACTTAACATAAATTTACAATTATTATCTGGTTTTAGTGTAACAAAGAAGAATATTAAATACCAATAAAAACCCGCGACTTCATTCGCGTTATTTATATTAAAAGGTATATGAATATTATAAAGATTGAGACATTGTTTTTAAGTATGTTTGAAGACGCCAATCTTTGGAATTACCGGTCAGATTTCAAAACTTATTTTTGTGTTTTATAGTACACTAGCTTCTGCTCGCGTCTTCGCCCGCGTGGAATAGTTACTGTGGGCTAATGCAAAGCAAAAGCTTTAAAAAGAAAAAAAAAACGATTTTGAAAAATTCCTCATTAGTGCTCGGCTTCTATTGGTCTTAGCCTGTAGCCTTCCACGATAAATAAGTTATCTAACAATGAAAAAAATAACTAAAGAAAATTTCAAATTGGACTAGTAGTTCATGAGTTTAACGCGTTTAACCAAACAAACAAACCCTCCATCTTTATAATTCTAATAAAGATATATTGAGGAAGGGTAAATGCTAAATAAGACCACGCTATGTCTCTTGTGTGCTAAAAATTATATAAAAGTAAATATCATAAAAATAAAGCGATAAAGGATTAATTGAAAGCGTGTTCAGAGACCGCATCAATGGACGTAGTTTCAAATCCTTGCAACTAAGCCGGAGATTTCGGTAAAGGAAATAATTATGATAAAGCCATAGCATGGTGGTAGGGTTTTTTCTATGTCCATCTGTCTAGCTACAATCCTCAAGTTGAACATCTGTATGTAAGCACCTATTACTGTATTACTGGACTTAAGAGCCAGTCTAGATTTAGCGTGTTTACCATATTGGACCACATCGTCATTTAATATCAGATGAGGTTGTGGCCCAATGCTAAAACCTACGGAGCATAAAAAAGGTCAGCAGTCGCAACGCATCGGGAGCTGAAGGCAAAGAAAATTAAACTCTACTGAGATTACGAGACAAAGCTGCCATTACATAAAACTGATATAAGGTTATGATATAATATAATAATAAAAAATAAAGTTTTTTTGCACAAGCATATCACTATGATCAGGAAGGTTTTATTAAAGGGCATCATACTATACCAATAATCCGTAAAGGTCCGTTCCTTTATAGTTACGGAAGGGTTGTATAAAAGCGTCTCGAATATTATTGTATGTTATAAAAATAAATTTCCTACAATCTTTATTACGGTACTATAAGCCGTGAGGCTGTGGAACAATCTCCTGGTCAGTGTGTTCCCTCCTTTCTATGATATGGGATCCTTCAAGCGTAACGTGAAAAGACACTTACCCAGGCCGGCATGACAGCGGCGACCGGCGATGAATACGAGTAGTTTGTCTCTCGGAGGTCGCCATTGTTTTTGCTACAAAAAAAAGACATTTTACAATTTTTTTGGTTCATTATAATTTGGTAAAGCCACGCTGCAACTATTACTGGTTTCAGCATGAATGGGGCGGTTCGCCCGGGGTAGTAAACCCTCTCATAGAAAACCGACGTGAAGTAACAGTGCTTGCATTGTTGCGTTTCGTTCGGTCAGTGAGAGCGCCGGAGGCCCACCTCTCTCCTCTCTCCTTCCCCTCCTCTAACCCCTCCCCCCAAAGGGTGGCAACGCCTTGCAATATTTGCAATATAATAATTGCAAGGTTGGTATTAGATGTAAGGCGAATGTATTCATATTAAGATAATATGACATTATATACAACATTTTGGTACCAGCTAGTTATCATCCATTAGAAAAAATCACAAAAATGTACGAAATTACGTTTGAAATAACATAGGCTCTGATAATCAGTTTTTTAAGATACAACTTGATCGATTGTTTTTAGAGTATTTGGCGGGATCTTAGTATGTCATGCTGTGGTTTTTATATTTTATTCGTAATCATTTATTATTCAACTCTATATTTATAGATATATTTAACTCTACTCTATATTTTGCAATATTGGTGGTATTTTACGTAATATAGTTCGGGCATTCTGCACAAGTGGATGGGAAATAATGCCAATGCAGCAATACTTCTAAGATGTGACAAAAACTCCCTAGACAGTTCTAACAATGGGGCCACCATCCTGGTAGAAGATTAAAATTATGACAAGATAATTGTAATAATATTACCTACTCGACAAAGGCAGTGCTAATCTAGAAGATTGGTTGCCACTAATAAAATAAAGGAGAATTGTTTTTGGACTTATTTTTTGCTAAACATATACTAAAAGTTTACTTCTACTTATGTGTTATAAGATGGCAATTAAACATACTTTATATATCACGGAAAAAATTATAACATAGTTAAAGATGACGTCACAAAACCGTTTTTTTTTTTAAGTCATAGGAGACAAACGAACAGGTCGGACACCTGATGTTAAGTGATCACCACCGTCCATAGATACTAAAAACACCAGGGTAATCGCAAGTGCGTTGCCAGCCTGTATTTGGGGGAGGGAGGGGGGCTCAGTTTACCATAACCAACGGAATATTAGTAAAGACCACATCTTATACAGCGTACGGAGTAATACAACTCTGAATATAGGTACGGAATATTTACAACTTTTGACAACTTTTTTGACAACTTGAATGTTCGTGTCAAGCTGTCAGCCGCCTTTTAAGGCATACAGTTAATAGTAGATAGCCAATAGAAATTAAGTATTGTTAGTATTGGCTATCTATTATCCAATAGTAATTAAGTAGAGATTAAAAGAAGTTAGTGGGTCATTAGCACAAATCAATTAGTCAATAGTATCGTTCAGTAATTACGGTGACATGCATAAACATTTTTTTTGCTTCAATTTGGCAATCAATATTCTAACAGATTATTACTTCTATTGTCGAGGAGCTAAATGATATTTCAGGTTTCTTGAGATCATTTCGATGCTCTAACAATATGATAGCACTGTTGCTAGAAATTTCCAGGGAGATTTTGTGGCAAGTCAGAATTCATGCTCCGTGGTATTGTTTCCCATCCAGTTCACCTGTGCACAATAACCAAACTACATTACGTAAAACACCACCAATAATACAAAATATAGAGTCAAATAACACTACATTATGAATAAAATATAAAATCCACTACATTATATTTTGAGATCCCGCCAAAAACTCTCATACACCAATTTATAAATCTATGGTTCAACCTGTAACGCATGAGAGCACAAGCACTTAGCAACGAAATTTTTTTTAATTGTAGCACGGCAAAATGACTGCTCTGTTCCTGATGGTAAGCACAGTACAATCCAAAAACAATGGCGACCACCGAGTGACACAGTATCCATCGCCGGTCGCCGCTGTCATAGCGGCCTTCGAAAGGCTGGATATGCACAGGCTGATTCCAAAACGCGACCCGCAGAAGCGAATAACTATGACGGTCTTTTTCACCGTATATATGGTGGTACGTACTTATATATTGGTATACACAGTTTAGCCACAAACAAAAAATGTATAAAGGGAATTTTTCGCTGTTCATTCTTGCAAATCCTCAACGAGTATCGGAGCGAGTGAGTTTATCTCAGCGAATTGATCCCGGACTTGTGTCCGCAAGCTCCCAACTGATAGGCATCTACCACTGCGATAAACTGTCGTACAAGGGTTTTACGAAATGATATACAACGTATTCCTGTACATAGAACGAAATATATTTTCCCAATTTCATAGGTAACTGTTGATTCTATAATGTATAATGTATAGATACCAATAATTTATTTATATAGGGAATAATTGGAATACTATTTGTACGTAAAAATCGGCTACAAAGTACCAGAGATAATGTTTCCATAAAATTGAATTTGGTTTCATTGTTTAATGAAGGATTTTCAATGTCGGTCGTTTTAGTATTCTTTTTGATGGATCATAAATAACTAGTATATAACAATGTTGCTGTACACTTGTTTCTCTATTATACTAAATTACGCAACGGATTCGAGAAGGTTCTAATATAATATATGATTTTTTATAAATCCAATTTCAATCGTTCATATAACATGTTTAATTTTTTTAAGATTTCCAGTTTTTATACACTGAAAACGGAGTACAAATTTTGCCGTTTATAAGGTTTTTAGTTTTTTTATGTTCTTCCTATTTTACACGTACAAAATTTTAATATCTTGAAAAATAACATAAAATGTTGAGTTTGGCTTAAATAGAATTTAGTACATTTTGAAATGTAACGTCTCATATGTAAAGCTCCAGTGTTTGTAATTGTTCTCCTGGGGTAGTAGCACCCTCTCGCAGAAAACCGGCGTGAAGTATCAGTGCTTCCATTGTTGCGTTTTGTTCGGTGAATGAGAGCACCGGATAACCCACCTCCCCTCTTCTCTCCCTCCCCTTCGTCCCAAAGGATGGCCACGCACTTGCGACTCCCCTGGTGTTGTTTTATTCTATTTTCATTTGTTTTTTTTTATATTACGACTTTAGGTCTTTTTATTCTGTAAATTCTTTAAATTAATCCACAACCACTCGATGAGTAGAGGTCTTCGGCGGTGAGGTTCTCAAAGTAATTTCTGCCTCGTACTTCAACCCTGTGGAATCGACTCTCAGCGGCGGTGTTTCCAAACCATTACGACTTACAAACCTTCAAGAAACGAGCGGACACTTCTTTAAAAGACCGATAACGCACTTGCGATTCCCCTGGTGTTGCTAGTGTCTATATGGTGGTGATCACTTAACATCAGGTGACCCACCTTTGCCTCCAATGACATAAAAAAGTTTTTCATATATTTACGAGTAGCGTAATAACATTACTTCATCAGGAAAAAAATGTATATTAATTATATAGGTGTTAAAATATATGTTTTCCTAAACATAAATAAATTTTACTTTATAAAATCCCTTATGCAATACCCAACTTTATACGAGTCGAACGAACTGTAGCTGAAATGAGATTTTAAAAACTTATTCGTCGCCACTAAACTCTTTCAGTATTTTTTTTTCTTTGCAACGGAAATCCTCTTTCTACGCTGCAGTGTTCCATGTGTTATAATTAAAACTTAGTTTAATTGTTATTAATCTGTCTTTTTAAATAAAATTATGTTTGTAACATTGATTGCAAATACGCCTTTCTATTCGTGGTAATACAATGTCATACTTTAATGTATTACCTGACAAGTATATGGAGGAATTAGCAGTACGTGGTAGCTTACCAGGCAAGCTTAGACAACAACACCGTACCAAAGTCATCTCAAACCATAGTTGTATCACAGTGTTTTTTTTTTCCCCGAAAGGTTGAGCTCATTTACAAGAGTTGGAATGAACGTCACTCATTGCTATCGCTCTTATTTTTTTAATGACAAACGGCAGTATTTGAAGTATTTGTTACGGCAGCTGCAACAGCAAGGGTAAGACTGACAATTTACCATCCTTTGAGAGTGTATATCATTCGTTTTTAAGACAAACGTACGTGCCAAAATGTTCTAGAGAACTTTAACCAGCCAGCAATAGAATGTACCAATTTAGAACAGTGATTAGGGTATCAAAAAGTTCCTCCAAATTCTTTCCTTTATAGATACGGTAGAAGACACATACAGACCCAATATCGCTGCGAAATTCTAAATGGTGTAAACCTCATATCGATGTTACAAATAGGTCGCTTTTTCAAGAAGTCGGAACGAAAACGCTGATGTGCCTTATATAGTCCAAGTCGTTTACGTAGGACCGGTAGATAGCGCTCAACTTTTTAGCCACCAATTTGGTTTTACTTTCCTTATGAATCTAAAAATGCATATCACTGGATTTGTTTACACCAAGACTACTAAATTGTCTAAGGTAGATCCCAAAATCTATGTATATGTATGAAAAAGACAATAAACCATTATGTAATCTTTATTTCTACCACAGAGGTACAGAGGTCAGAGAGAGAAAGGTTTATTTTTAGTACTAAATTCTAGGTAAACCGAATATCATAAATGTTTGGATAAATCCAGTATTATCTAACCCTCATTTCGGATTGTAGTACAAGAGATACATATATACTATTTTATTTTCAGCAACAAAAAAAACAGTACAGTCGTTTACCCATCTCAGAGAGCCTAGATAGAGTTGTTACTTACATTTTTGGGGCGTTCATTTCATTTGCAATAACAAGGCCGGGACGCCTTTGTCTAAATTTATCTTTTATATGAAAAGATCTGAGTAAAAAGGAAATTTTGCACGTCTCGAGGGAAATATGGGGTAAGACAAATTGTTTGAAACGCTGACGGTCAGATTCGGTGAAGCGTTTAAGTGAAAGAAAAAATATGTCGTTTGCGCATTGCGAGATCGAGTATAAACTTACCGTAGGGTGTGTAGATTGGACCCGATTAAGTTTGTCCTAATCTGCGTATCCCGGCTCGAAGGACCGAATAAACGGGTACAAGGTTATCCAAATTAAGTTACAGTGTGTTCATTTCGTGTGTATATGAAATTTTCGGTTAATGTGTTACTATTCCGATTGAAGTCTTTTAAGTATTTTAATTAATAATACAATTTTACGTACGTGTTTTACTAATATTCTCCACTTATGTTAGTCAACAGAGGCTGTCTAATTATTTTTGGTGTTATTTACTTTATTGCTTTGAACGCTAGGGACCTTAATTGCTAATATTTTTATCGCAGTATGATATCTCTGTTTTAGACAGGAATTTGATATAGTGAAACTAAGAGCTCTACCGTTAATTAAAAAAAAATCATAATAGGGATGTCGCTACCTTTCAAAATACTTCCAGTTAATCTAACAGGAAAGTGTTTAATGATTTAAGTTTTATTTAAATATCTAGCTTACGCGCCTTTGCTCGTATTTAAGTTCTCTTAAATCTCTCTCGGAAATAGTACATCTTTCCTAGATGAATCGTACCTTATTCCCTACAGAAAAGGTTCTGTACTCGTGACAATCTGTCTGCAAAATGACATGATAATTAGCTGAATAGTTACAACGTGATAGCGTAACAGACAAACAAATTTTACCATTTATAATATTAGTAACGATATGTATTTATTAATTCTAATACTTACTTAGCTGTTAGCATTAAATTGACGTCACACCGTTCTAAAGAAAGGTGTTTTTTTTTCGTTATCAATATGATACGACAATGTTTCCGAAGCTATGACATAATGATTGATATAACTGTTCTCGTAAAAAAAACTGAAAAAAAAACTTGACTAAAAGCTGAACATTTGTTTTGCGACTTCGGTGGTCCATCCAGCTTTTCTCCTATAGCTTTAAATGGTATATCCTTACCAACCTACTCTGATTTCCGGTATCTCGGTTTTCTGATCCAAAATGATGGTTGCATAGACAAGGACGTGAGGAATAGGATAAATGCAGGGTGGATGAAATGGCGAAAGGTGTCTGGTATAGCTTGTGACCCACGAATGCCCTTGAAACTCAAAGGGAAGGTGTATAAAACTATTATAAGACCAGTCATGTTGTACGCATCTGAGTGCTGGGCGACTAGAGAGACGGATGAGAGAAAACTGCATGTGGCAGAGATGCGAATGTTAAGGTGGATGTGTGGTGTAACTTATAAATGGATAAGATTAGGAATGAATATATCAGAGGAAGTTTGAAAATAGCACCAGTAACAGAGAAGTTAAGAAGTAATAGGTTAGCATGGTATGGGCATGTTATGAGGAGAGATGAAGACCATGTAACTAGAAAAGCTTTGAGTATGACGGTTGATGGATATAAGAGTAGAGGAAGACCGAAAAAATAATGGATGGAATGTGTGAAAAATTATATGTGTATAAAAGGTGTGATGACTGAGATGACATCTGATAGGCGAGCGTGGAAAAGGAAAACATGTTGTGCCGACCCTACTTGGGTGGGATAAGGGCAAGAAGATGATGATAACTGTTCACGTGATATCTAGAACAAATTACCTACTTTTTCTTATTTATTAAAAATATATTTTGGAGATATGAGTATAGGCAATATGTATTCACTTTTTGTATATCGGCATGATGTTCAAAATTACATCATTTTCGTTTACTTTCTTCAGCCCTATTGGCTCACAAATTAATAATTTATGTTAGACCGTAGGATGCGTCTACCGCGAAAAATATTATTAACTACCTGCTTATATGAATCGACTAAGGTATAAGGTTTAAAGAGCGTAGAAGCAAGAAGGGGGAACCATCTCACCGATCCCTCAGACGATATAACGACAGCAAATGATTTTTATACCAATGACTCTTTAAACAGAGCAGCTCGTACCCGCCCCTGCGATACCACCTTTATTTCGCTCCCGCACACCCGCCGCGATCTCCCTCGGAAGCATCTCAAACTTTGATCCCCCGGACGAGAGCCCTCGAGCATGATGCTAAAGCGATACGAAGACAGCGTATTCACTAGTTCCCAACACACCACACACATCGATTACATAAAAGACCCTCTTCCCCTTTTTTAGTTAGCACGCCTTAGGCAAAAATGTGCGTAGTACGAAGGTATACATATGTGTCTTACTATAGTACATAGGCATGGGTAGTTTAGTTGGATTCGCGTTGTATTAAGGCAACAGCTCAAACCGAGGTTCGGTCACTCTAGCACCCTTGAGCTTGTAGCCATTCGGCCGACTGCCCTTAGCGCTCGCCCTAAAAGCAAATTATGCTATAAAACCAGTGAGGCCAACAGCGGTTAGTCAGTTAAAAAAAAAAGTGGGGATCTTTATCGCGCGAATCATCGTACCGTTTACGTATCTGTGCCTAATACGCAACTATATTAAATAGTGCACTATGATATCTGCTCTTTAAGGTATATTTAGGTGGTAGAACCAAGTTGTAGCTGTAATATGGTTTCAGCATGTATGGGTCGGCCCGCCCGGGGTAGTAGCACCCTCTCATATAAAACCGACGAGAAGTAACAGTGCTTGCATTGTTGCGTTTCATTCGGTCAGTGAGAGCGCCAGATACCCAACTCCTCTCCCCCCCCCCTCCCCTCTTCCCCACTCCCCTTCCCCCAAATACAGGCTGGCAACGCATTTGTGACTCCTCTGTTGCTGCAAGTATCTATGGTC
>MU158713.1:2835183-2880648 GCA_015888305.1 Antheraea pernyi
TATATATATAATGAAACCCTGTACTAGTTATATACAATCCATAAATTACGAAGTTACGTATTACATTTCAGGAAACTGCGAAATTAGATAACTAACATTTTCAAAAAGACTCAATTTCAAGAAGACTCAAGAAACAATTTGTTCGATTTACTAATTCGCCAAGTCTCATGTCACGTTTGGCATGTCATAAATAGGAATAAGGAAATAATAAGTTTCTCACAAATTACAAATGAGATATCCGTAAACTACCGTGTGGTGAATATATAAAAAAACAAAACGACCCTTACAATATTCACTTTCCTTTCCCCTTCCCCCCTCCCACCCCCCACTCTCAAACACACGCTGGTAATGCATTTGTGACTCTCCTGATGTTGCAAGTGCCTATGGACGATGGTGATCACTTAACATCAGGTGACCCGTTTGTTCGCTTGCTGTTGTTTATGATATAAAAAAACGGTTTTATTATTGATACGTGATTGGTAGTAAATTACTAATCGATTAAATCTTTTAGGTGACGTCATCATTGATGGCTATATAACTGCCCTGTTATCGTTGCCCCCGGCATATACATTAAATGTTATAGGGTTTAATGGGGGTATCGAAAGTATTAGTTGAACGAATGTACTGCCATATCCAGTGAGTAGGTGCGGCGTCCGCTGAGCGTGTCTGGAATCTCAACTAGTCATTAACGAAGACTTGATAGGTTATCGACAATTCGATATTTTCTTATTACGCTACAACTACGGTGATATTATTTTCAAGAAAATTTTTACACTGTAAAACTCTTCTAACATAAGTTTACTAACGAAACTGAATAATGTATAAAATTCGCTTCTATGAATATAAAAGTGACTAAAACTTAAAAAATTAATTTCGCAGACATTTATTTTTATAAACGAATACATATGTAATTTATTTCGCAGACAATTACTATGACGATATGCGTAGTTTTTGTACGAGTTTTTGAGAACAAGATAAATGATATATTTGACATATCATTATTATTATGTTTCCATTATAGTTGATACTACATTAAGTGTGTTTTATAATATACTTGCGTTTGTTCACGGCTTCGCTCGTCTTAAAGTTGATTTAAACTTTCTGACGGGATCAGTATACGTCCTTTTCTATACTCCTAACAAAATGCAAAATGTCACGATGAACGGTTGAGTTACCTGCTGATGCTACTCCGCAGGAAGTGTACTTCTCATTCCCCTGCACGTGCTCCCTGGATGTTGGTAGAGAGTAACAAATTTTTAGTTCCACATAGATTGAACCTCGCAGCGACAAATAACTCAAAAGATGAATACACTATTTAATAATAATGATATACATTTTGAAACAGTTTATTATTTAATCAAACATCTGATGAGCTACAAAGCTCAATACAAAATATCAATAGTACATTTATACAGGCCGTTATACTATCCTGGCGGACGCGCGGTACGGGCGGTATACCGTAGACGCTGTCCGCCCGGTCCTGCTGGAATGGATTGGCAGAGGCTGGGGTTCCCTGACGTTCCGACTGGTGCAGGTGCTCAGCAGACATGTTTGTTTCGGGTGATAACTGCACCGGGTCGCTCTCAGGGAGCCGACCTCCTCATACCACTCTGTCTGAGTGTGCTGTGTGGGAAGGACAGCGCCGCGCTCTGGCTGCGGTGGTAGGGCGTGATTTGTCGCTGCCGAGCGTGGTTTCGGCGGTGCTCGGCAGCGACCAGGCTTGGCGAGGAGGTCATCTCGCAGAAGGAGGCGGCGGAGAGAGCCCGCGAGGTGGACCTTCTAAGTGGCCCTCTCCGCCACCGTAGTCGGATCTGAGGGGATGGGCCGGGGGCCCATCTCCTCCTTGCACAGGTCCGGCGGACGAGGGGACGTAGCTGGTGTGTACCCAGTCTGCCTCTCTATAGGTAGGAGCCTGGCGGTGACATTCCACCAGACGGACCGTTGGGGCGGCTCTACAAGGTTGATTAGCATTGTACGATCCCTTGCCGCCCCAACAATTACGGTCTGTCGGTACACCGTGGGGTTTTAGTCTGTGGGAGTCGAACATAACCCACACCCCCCGGGAGGGTGGGGTATCCATAAGGGATTTACATACGTTAGTAAAAAAAAGGCCGTTATACTATGCATCGCTAGTCTAAAGCAAGCTCACTACGTCAGAGTTTCCTAAAAGAGGAATATAATCAAAAAGACAATACTCATTCTGCCCTTTGAGATGCATTTATAGATGTTTTACGTGCATTATTTAAACAGGATCTCACTGCCAATGGTAAATGTAAGGCGTCAAAGTGAAGATAGACTGTCTTAATAGTCGTTTTTATAAACTGTATCAAATATATATTAATAGTAGTTGTAGACATTTCGTCGAGATAAAAAATCACAAGAAAATATGTTTAATTAGATGTATTGCGTCAGCCTTCTTAGACGTTTTTGTATCACATTGAAATAGACGTAATTGAATTCTTTGCATAGAATTTTTTTTTAATTAAATTAAATCCGAGAGACACTTGCGATACGACGCGACGTCTGGAACTCGGGTAATCAATGGGTCTGAGTATTTTCTGGGTTTATTGTTCTTTACGCTAGCGTTTTAAAAATAACCGGTGGTTATCTAGTAATCTTTTCAAGCTTCAATATTAATGAAAGACACGACCATTTAAAAAAAACATCCATAACAAAAAAAATACTAATTTTTATTTATTTACTTAAATTTCATAATTTTTAAATGAAAATTTCAGAATGACAAAAATAATTATATACATTTTTATATGTAGAGTTTATTAGTTAATCGAACATATGATGGGCTGGACAAGCTCAGTACAAAACTTTACATTTACACAGGCCGCTACACTACACGTCGCATGTCGAAGTTATCGGTGACGTGCACCCATAAGTTTTCCTTTACCAAAAATCGCTCAACGCGGCAAAATAACTTTTCACTTCAAAAATAAAAAAAAACAGTTAAGAAACAGAGAAGGAAGATGTACTTAATTGATTTCTCATTGTCTGTTTATATATAAAGATGTTAAGTCACGATGCGGTCAAAGATGACAATGCAAAAGGAAAGTGACAAAGTTTCCAAACTTGCAAACTTAAACACTACTTACTCTTTAGAATTATAAAATAATGTATAGTGGTAGAAGCTTTACAAAGATCGACTTTGATATTACCAGGACTACAGGTTTTCTACCGCAAATCGTATTTATTAAATTATATTCACTATTCTAACTGTCACGAGAATAGAAACCTACTAGCGCCCAGCTTTAGATAATACTAGCTATTGTCCGCGACTTCCTCCACGTGCAATAGTTACTTTGGACTAATGCTGATACGTAGCGGTAGCTCTCAAAACGAAAAACCGTCACACACGACTGAAGTAAAACTTCTTTGATTAAGATAAGATAAGATAGTAATCTGTTCGTACTTTTTTATATTGTATTTGCTTTATAACAAAAAGTTGCTAATAATATTTCCTGTGTTATTTAAGTTCCGAATTAGCTGATAGATGGCCCTACAGATAATGAAGCTTTGATTTAATTTGTTACTTACTTTCATTGGAACCAGATGGCAGCACGGTCGTGCGTTCAAATATACATAATTAATTCTATTGTAAAATTTTTGTTGTTTTTCAAAAATTTTTGATTGATTTGTATATAAACTATTTATTGATAAAATCAAAAATATTTAAAATCCTGATGGCGCCATTTTGCTGTAACGGACTTCCGTTGCATTGTCGTCCAGTTACCTCCGAGTCGCGCCACTTCAAAAACCCGTCTTAGCAAGAAGATATATTCTATATATAATAACCTTCCTCGATAAATGAGATATGTAACACTGAAATATTTTTTCAAATCGGACCAGTAGTTCCTGAGATTAGCTCGTTCAAGCAATAAAACTCTTCAGCTTTAAAATACTAGTATATATTGAAGTTGGAACTGACAATGTTTATCTATATAAGTTGCTGTAGGGGCTAATGTTACTTGCGGCCACAGGAAGTGTACCTCTCATTGTCCTGCATGTGCTCTCCGGGTGCTGTTAAAGAGTAACAAATTTTTGTCCGCTGCACTGTTCCACATAAAATGAACCTCGCAGCCACAAATAGAGTGATCAATCAGAAATTATGATGCGTTATGGGGTATCAGTTTTCGAGGTTGAGTTAACTATCTTAATAGAATCGGATAGAAATATAAAGACGCGATCTGTAAATGGGCACATCAGAGAGAAGACATAGCTTGGTTCTTTAGCGAGAGACTTTAAATTGTAAGTAATACCGTTATAGACAGTTCAGATAGACTGCATACTTGTTCAACAATTTATCTACCCTAATAGAGGCACGGTCTCAAGGTTATTTACAGATAAATAAAAAAAATCAGTAGCGATAAGCATAATCGTTCAAAGTACCTTTTCGCTTCATTAATCGTTAGGCAAGCGAAATAAAACTAATATAAAACTTTTCTCTCAGAGCGAATTTAACGGTAGATATGAGGGTAAATCTAGCGAAAATTGAATATTAGAAGGGTCGTTTTGTTTTTTTATATATTCACCACGCGGTAGTTTACGGATATCTCATATGTAATTTGTGAGAAACTTAATAATTCCTTATTTCTATTTATGATATTTCAAGCGTCGCATGAAACTTGATGAATTAAGTTGAACAAATTGGTTTAATCAGCGCATTTGATCTTTGAGCTAATACGCAGTCTTATTGAAAATGTTAGTTATCTAATTTTGCAGTTTCCTGAAATGTAATAAGTAACTTCGTAATTTATGGATTGTATATAAGCAGTGCCGGATTTCATTGTCATAGCAGGTAAACGAACAGCTGGATCACCTGATGTTAAGTGATCACCACCGTCCATAGACACTAACAACACCATGGGTATGGACACTAACAACACCATGGGTATTGAAAGAGCGTTGCTAGCCTGTGTTTGGAGGAAAGGGAGGGAGAGAGGGAGGGAGAGGGAAGGGGAGGTGGGCCTCCAGTACTCTCAATGACCGAACAAAACGCAACAATGCAAGCACTGTTACTTCACATGGGTGTTTTTGTAGGTTGGGTAGTAGTACCCCGGGCAAGCCGACCCATTTATGCTGAAACCAGTAACAGCTTCAGCGTGGCTCTGCCACCTTCTGCACATGCACACGCCTATATTAATTTGAAAAAAGATGTAAGTTCGTACGTGTGTTTGAAAATTCATCCATGTATTTGTAATAAAGTCGGTCTTGTTTGAAAATCAGAGTTGCAACGTTTGAACGCTAACCTGCTGGTTATGCTTAGATAAAGACTTCTTCACTCCATACAATACTTATCTCACTTGAATTATTTTATGTATACACTTGTAAATATGTGTCGTATGTGCTGAATAAATGTATTCTTCTTTCTTCTCTTTCTTCATGTATCTTTTGACAAGGCGTCTTACGCTTACCGATTTACCGAATAGTGAGTTCAAGCACCATGTCAAGCGGGTTTTGATCTCTAAAGGCTATTTATATTTTATTGGGTCGATCAATATGTGAACGATGGTGACATCTGGAAATGATGCTCCTCTCTGCATCTATCAAAAACGACTGTATCTATGTTTGTAAAAATATATATTATGAAAAGATAAACCAGATCGAGTTTTTTGCCAGTTCTTCGCGATGACTGGGTTGTTTTCCGAACCGGTGATAGCTTTGTTCATAAGCGCCTTGTCAGGGCCTAAATTGATTAATGTACTATTGATTTGATTTTGATTTTGCTTTAGGTCCCCGTTTACTTTTTGGTTTATACCCAGCACAGATTAGTCACTGCCAGAGTCTAATTACAGATTTAATAAATTATATAAAGTTCTTGTTGTAGCTTTCGTAGTCATTGTAGTAGAGTCTATCGTTGGATGATAGTGAATGCGTATACGAATAAAATGAAGTCATCTCATAAAAAAAATCACGCTCAAAGACGTTTCATAACGCGATAAAAGAAAGGTAAATTAAAAAAATGTGTTACGAAACACAGATTCCACCTATTTGTTATTCAGATTTCACCTTTACACATAATAAATTAAAGTGACTCTCCTTGATTGTTATTTTAAGTGTATTTTACAGAATAAACAGTGCGGTCGCGTGTACAACGTTTGGACGGTAGCCAAATTAATTCTATACTTGTGAGCTCAAAACTTTGATTCACATAATTCCACGTATATCTTAATTAAAAAAAAAACCTCTGCTTCATACATTTACTTAATAATTCAAACGAAAATTGCATTCTAACTTCTGCCAGTGGCTACATCTTAGTTGCTAAATTTAAAAATGTTTTATTTTTCGTAACAATTTACATCTAAATATTCATATTCTAATGAATAATTAAATAATCTTAATAAAATTGCTTTCTTACTCTTCGTAGCATATATTTTATTATAAAATCAACACTACATAACTAACAAATGAATAAAACAAAACATCGGGACTCCGACCGTTACTGTACTGGACTTATTAAGAAAAGATACCACATATTGCCAAATGAAAGCTGTATTCATTAACAGAAGCAACGAAACAATACTACATGAAAAATATTATGTGAATTAAATACTTGTGTGTATGCAAAAACTGTTCAATGTATGTAGCTTAGACATTCGAATAATTTATATACTATAAATTTTGGAGATATTGTTTGTACTGGCCAAAACACAATGAAAATTGTCAAGTAAGATGAAAAAATCCTTCATAGTGTCATCATTTGTAAAGATACAAACGCAGAGGCTAGTAAACCTTGAAGATCAAAACTTAGACATAACTCCACATGGTTTGTCTAAATCGCGAATCGCGGTATTTACGAAATCGAACATAATTCTGTTAGAATATAACTCCGATTAATATAGAGTCTGGTGAAGCTGTTAAGACCTTACTAGGTCAATAGCGTAGACAAATCGAAAAGAATAATATAGAAGTACATTTTCGTTTACATACATAATACATATAAGTACATTTAAAATAACGGTGTGCTTATGTTCGTAATAGTTTTCCTAGTAAATAGCCTTACCGTTTTGATGATTTTTTTTTAAATTTTGTGTACACAAAATTTGCTGCTTCCTATCATTTTTTTAAATTATCTAATAATGGTTTTGTATTCAAATTCTATTAAGATATATGACAGAGTAACATATGTCTATCTGTATATGCATATGCGTACCTTACCTGCGTACCTTCATACGTGCCTCACGAGCGCGTATATTTATTTTAAGTCTGACAATTTAACTAAGGCTTACTAACCAAAAAGAAAGGGAAATCAATTAAAACTGTTCCATTACATGTGTACTGTCTGCGTGTGATGAGGTCGTGAACGCAGTGTCATCGCGCTAGCAGTGTGCTTGAGTGCTGAGGAGGTCGAACTTAGGCTTAAGATGCTGCTGAGGAGGGCCACGACGAGTGTGTGAGAGCGAAATTAACCCCCAGATTATGACGGCGTGATGCTCATCGCACATATACTCTGTTTAAAGAATTAAAGGGGTACAAATTGTTCGCCATCGTCTTTTTCCGTGGGGATAGGTGAAGATGTTTCAGATCGTCTTTTAGGACGATCCGCTCGGGATTTGGGAGACTAGTACACTTGGACGGACTGGTATGGTTCGCAGCTTGCATGTAAGATTTATGCAGTACACGGTGACAGAGTCCTCGAATGATAGATAATATGCACAGATCGTTATATTTTTGGCCAATTTAAACAATACCTAAATAAATTATAACATGTATTATTTTGGTATATTAGCTATATACTGTAATTTTCATTAAATCAGTTCGGTATTTTTGCGTGAGAGAGTTAAAATAATCAATTATCACAAACGATCTCGTTATAAAATTATAATTGGATTCTAAAACCATATCCATTATAGTAAAAGTCATTGTTTGAATTTTAAACAATGATTTACGGTATCACCTCTGCTTGTTAGAGAGGCCATTGCAAGTATCAAAAAAGTTCAAGCTTTTGAATAATTTAACAATGGGAATATATTCACCGAAGACAAATGATCAATAATTTATTTGCTGGCTGTTCTGAATGAAATTTATCGAAAAGTATTTATTATCACATCTATCTTGTTTTGTATTAAGTATAACGAGTTAAAAATTTAAATGTAATTTAATTTAGTTTTTGAAGAGAAAACCTCTTTAGCCGTGTCGAACGATTTTTGGTAAGAGAAAAACTTAGGTTTTGCGTCACCGATGACCTTGACATGCTCGTGATGTGTGTAGTACTTGCGCCAGACTAGCAGAATAGCTGCCTGTGTACATATAATATTGGTATTTTGCAGCTCACGATAAGTTTGCTTGATTAATAACTTTTTAAGAATGTTTATATTATTGCTACGAGTGTCAATAGACGTGAAAACCGGACTAATGTTAATAATGGCAATATACGAAGTGGTACAGCCACGCTGAAGGTATTACTGGTTTCAACATAAATCGGTCGGCTCGCCCGGGGTAGTACCTCTCACAGCAACACCGACGTGAAGTAACAGTGCTTGCATTGTTGCGTTTCGTTCGGTCAGTGAGAGCGCCGGATACCCAACTCCTCTCCCTCTCCCCTCTTCTCCACTCCCCCTTCCACAAATACAGGTTGGTAACGCACTTGCGACTCCTCTGGTGCTGCAAGACTCTATGGACGGTGATCACTGAACATCAGATGACACACCTGTTCGTTTGCCTCCTATGATATAAAAAAAATTACAAATTATGATATTTGAATAATTCACGCTATATTAATTTAACAATTCAAAAGAGATCACAGTTATGAGTTTTGAGTTCTCACTTCTGTGGGCAGTGCTTACGACTGGCTCAACTTTTTTTTAATCCAAAATGTTCACTGTTCCTTATGATTTTTCCAACATTTTGCTTCGTACCAACCTTGCCCTGATGATTATAAACACAAAAACGAAAATAATTACCTAAATTCTTGCAGCTGTTGTGAAGTAATGCGTTTACTTACGTTTTGCAATTGATTTTCGGTAATATACGTATATATCTATACATATAAGTATATAAACTAACAAGTTTGTACTCTTTAGATTTTTGTGACAAAAAAATTGTTGCAGCTGTCTTAGAATAAGGAATACATTTCAATCATTTTTAGAAATGTCTGCCTGACTGTCGTTCTGTTTTTTTTAAACACGCATCAATGCTAAAGTACTTCGTTCACGATAAAACCTCATCAAGAAACTCATAAAGCATATGCTCAAGTAACATTTAGTTTTGGTTTCATTAAAATCAGTTTACTCTATCAAAAGTTATTGTAATTTTAATGACGACGCGACTTAAGTACGAGAGAAAAGTAGTAATCTATACTAATATTATAAAGTTGGAGGGTTTCTTTGGTTAAACGCCTTAATCTCATGAATTCCCGATTCAACTGTGCTGATGAGTACATAATAATTACGGCGACATGCAATGTACATAACCGTACACCAGCGAAAAATAATTATATATATTAACCTCGTAAAGCCCGAGGACCTAATTTAATGACAAAACTATGTAAGCGCTACGGTCCAACACAGTTTTTAAAATCAATTAATTACAGCCCAGCGACCTAAAATGATGACATGATATTTGATAAGTAAATGGACTTAATAAAACGAGATGATTTTGTTAATCACTGTTTTTTTACATTAGACTCCATGTGGACGGAGTCACGGGAACTGCTCGTAGTTTATAATATTATTGGTAATATATAATCGCGATTCCTAGAGATGTCTCGGTGGTTCCTGCTTTTTTTTGCGATTACACTATGCTTATAGCACTATCTATATACTAAAGCTTGGTAAATATAATAAATACTCAGTCTTTAACCCTTATTGCAGTTGATTTTTAAACGTAACACGACGAAACTAATGACCCGATAGTTAATTTAATATTAAACCGTGGCAGTTCTAAATAAACTACATGCGAACGTTGGCATATTGCCAGTACCGACACAGCCTGCGGAAGGCGAGATAGAAGACAAAAGATATAAAGCCGGCCATTCACGACAGCGCATGCTGGCGCACGACCGGCATTCACTGTTGTACACAAACATTTTTGTCTACTCAGATTTAGCTTAAGTTGTGTGTACCTTTCTTCGCCAGATTTACTGCGAGCAAACAGATCGTTCGGTTTTATTATTTGGAGAAGAAGGCGTTTACTTTGTTATAGTATACGTAACCTTTGAAAAATAGGCGTATATTACTTTATAATTCGGTATAATTAGATAAAGGATTAATCTATCTATACATATAATAAGAATGTCAATCTAACGTGTCTGTAATTTTTCGATTTTTGTGAAAAAATTGTTGTAGGTGTCTTGGAATAAGTAATAGAATACATTTCAAGCCTTTTTAGAAATGTCTGTCTGTCTGTCTGTTTTGTTTGAAGACGCATCACTGTTAAAGCACTCGATTCACAATGAAACCTCAACATAATATAAATCATAAAGCATATCTTCGGGAGTAATTTAGTCTTCGTTTCATTAAAATCGGTACAATCTATCGTAAGTTATTTTAATTTGAAAGAGTAATCTTTAACTAATTTGGTTGAACGTGTTAATCTCAGAAACTACTGGTCTGAGTTTAAATAATTCCTTCAGTGTTAGATAGATCATTTATCGAGGAAAGTTATTGGCTATATATCATCACGCTAAGACCAGTGGGAGCGGAGCACCAATTAAGAATGTTTCAAAATCGTATTTTTTATCTTTTGAGAGCTTCCGCTGCGTGTTAGCGCTAGTTCAAAATAACTAATTCACGCATACGAAGTCCCGGGCAGAAGCTAGTATCTAAATATAATTTGAAATGTAGTGGATTTGGTTGAAGTGTGACGGCCTGATCACAATCCCACAGTACGTTATTAAGTTGTGTATACTTTTCTTGCCACAGTTACTGGTAGCGTATACGTTTTCGGTTTTATTACTGCGAGAAGGATTTTTTTTTCTTAGTTATGCAAAATGTAATTTAAAAAAAAGGTTTTGTAAGATTTTATTATTCTGCGTACTTAGGTAAACGATCATTATCTCAACGTAATCTAAATTTTAGTGAATTTACTTGGTTGAAATGACCTGTTTCATCAGACTCTAACCTCATGTCATGAAGTTCCTAAATACAACAGCCGGTAAACTTTATAAGGGTTCTATGAGGAGATTTCTACTCGAGGGTGGTATAACTTTATAACTAACAGCGATCAATCGTCTGTTGAATATGTAACCAATATTTTTATTGTAACACGATAAATGTGTCGCCGCCTTTACAAATGAGCTAAATCTAATTTTTGACGTTCCTAATATTTTACCTTATTGTTCAAGATCTTCAACCTTATCAATATTAGATATGAAGATCATAAAAAAAAACAACTAAAAACCTCATTGAGGGTAAAATTTGAACTTCGTTCCCGGTGTATAAAAACTGGAAATATTAAACATGTTATATGAACGATTGCAATTGGATTTAGCTCGTTTTAAAATGTAACGACACAAATTAACGGTTGATGCTGAAACTCAAAACGTCTAAGCGTTCCGTTATTGTGAGTTTAAAGCTTGGTGTAAGGTAGTCGCGACCCACTTACTCGTAATTATCATTACAACCCGGTAATTAAGCTCGCCTAAAATGTATTGCCTCTTGCACAACTAATATAATTCTTATCTCAATTCCAGGAGCCGAATCAACACTTTAGAAGAAGGGTCTTCTAAGAGTACGTCGTGCGGGCCCGCCTATAGGTTGGGCCCGCCACTTTCGGCACAAGAAATCTCGTAAGTTCACCCGTATGAATATTTCCCACTAATGTGACCTTTTGTGTGCTATATCAAACACTAGCTTCTGCCCGCGACTTCATCCGCGTGGAATAGTTACTATACGCTAACAAAAAAAAACATTCTTCATTGGTGCTCCGGTCCTATTCGTGTTAACGTGATGATATGTAGCCTATAGTTTTCCTCAATGAGCTATCTAACACTAAAAAAAATTTTGAAATCAGACTAGTTGTTCTTGAAGTTAGCGCGTTCAACCAACCAAACCCTCCAGCTTTATAATATTAGTATAGATAGTATTACTTTCGCTAACTACAAACAGTAAACGAAATAATGTGTCCTCTCTGATTTTTTAATCTATGAGAGTTGATACACACTCCGCTCGTCTCCCGCGCGTTATTTGATATTAGACTTGTTTAAAATAACTGTTCAATAATAGTCTTCGTGAATCTTTTTTACTGCTCTAAACATAACTGTAAGTTCTGGTTTGCGCGTAATATAGTCGAGAGTTTAATAAAAAAAAAAGTTAAAATATTATATAAAATAAGAACCTAAAATTGATATTTACATTTTACATTTATCCTTAAGTTGTGTCGATATTATGAATATAATACGTATTTATATCTAAATTTTTGTTCTACACAACTATCTTCAAAGCGATTATAAAGTTTGGCTGAATATGTGCTAATAAAGTTAAAAATGTAGGTATTTACTTTAATACTACACAACATTTATTGTTGTTCGATGATCTTTGCCTAGAGTTAGACATAAGGGCAATCACGATACCAGTCCCTTTACGTTGTAGTACCGTAAATACTATTTGTCAAGTAATCTTTCTCACCATAATGTAGGCGAATTAAACATCTTTTTCAGCTAAAGTGGTAGATGTCTGTATCTAACTTAGTCGCGATAAGCATACCTGTCTCTTTTAGTTTGTCGTGATTCAAGATCAGCCATTATATTCGTATCACAAAAAATAGTGATCAATTTATTTATATAAGTAATAATTATTTTTAATTATTTCATTGATTTCTTACTGAGCTGGAACTTACCCCTACTACTACTAAAAAAATATATATATATATATATATAAAAAACATGCGTATTAAATGTATTTGTATATATCGTGGCATGAGTCATGAGTCGCTATAATATATTAAAAATATCCTAACTAATATTACAAATGGGACTTTGTTACGTTTTCACGTCATGACTACACAACCGATCATCACCAAATTTTGCATTTGTCAAAGGTACAGACAGACAAGGAGATAGCATATCTATAATCCCAAAGAAAGTACTGTTTCTGTGAAAAAGCCAGTAGAACATATAAAAATGAGTGCGTGTAACCGTCGCATGCGATTAAAGTAAAACTTCGATAATAATGAAAATAACCAAAACTGCTATTAAATCATAATTAATTTAATTCATTACTTATTATAGTAATCTGTTCGTACTTTTTTATATTTTATTTACTTTATAATAAAGAGTTGTTAATAATATTTCCTGTGTTATTTAAGTTCCGAATTTGCTGATAGATGGCACTACAGATAATGAAGCTTTGATTTAATTTGTTACATACTTACATTGAAACCAGATGGCAGCACGGTCGCGCGCCCATATACATAGTTAATTAATTCTATTGCATGATTTTTGTTATTATTCAATTTTCAATTTAATAACAATGAATAATTTTGAAGTGAAACTTTTAATGTAACAACAACAAGGATGCGTTAAACGTTTAACGCTAAGGGGCAATAGAATGAGACTTAGCGAGAATGAATGCGTGGCACTCGAACGCTTGCGCGTAGTGTACCTGTTACAGGCCATGGCGAGCGTTAGCAACGAGTAGCGTCTAATATTAACATAAAAAACAGAACGCAAACATTTCGTGTCATACTTTAGTTATCATAATCCCATTGTAAATGTTATAGATTTAGATATTTCTCCACTCGAAAATGATAATTAAAAGATGCGATCAATTGTGAATTGTAAGCAATGTTAATAAAGTTTGTCTTAAAGAAACAATATGATTTCGCTAAAAATCAATTTCTACCCCTTCCTATTTTCATTTCCACATTACGAAGTTTCACTTCTACTGCGCGGGCGGAATTCACGTACTATTTTCTTATTACTATTTTTTTTTATTTTTGATATATTTAAAAACCGGATGGTACAGAAACGTACGCCATTTTGCCGTAACGGACTTCCGTTGCATCGTCGTCCTGTTACCTCCGAGTCGCGCCTAAAGAAGGTTGACTTCAAAAACGTATTTAGAACTTTGTGCGTAAAATTCGAATGGAAGCTGAAGTCATAAATAATCGCACACATAGAAAACTCAGTGAAAACGAACGCTCGGTTTACGAAACACCGAATCAGTAAATCCCATAAACCGGGTAATGACAATAAGTGAATCAAATCGGTCCAATAAAAATGTTCGCAAACAACAGATAGGATCGCTATTTTTAAACTGTCACCCGTTCCGCGGAACCGTTTGTCACGAACGATAAATCCTTGGGGCGTTCGTTCGTACCCATAAAAATGAAAATTCGCCCTGTTTTATTCCCGGAGCCTGTTTGAATATCTTACGAATCTCTTTAGACTGTTACCGATTTTTTAAATGTTCTCGCGAAATTACGTTTATTGAAGAATGCGGCGATCGTGTTAAACATAAACAGAAGTGCTTATAGACACGGCATTAACCTTTGTTTATTACGGGGAGTAGTTTGTGTTTGTAACTCTATCATAAATTTGGAGACTTTGACAAAATTGCGAGTGGCGGGGAGCGCTAACTTAATGCAAATTAATGAAATTCGAAATTAGTAGCCTTCTTCATAGACGACTATAACAAAATTTGGAAAAAATACAGAAGGAATTACTGATATCTTTTAATCAAATTTACTACGGAATTGTTTATCTTCAAAATACTCACAGAAAAGTCCGCAACGATGTATGTCTATCATCTAAAAATAACTCGCAATATTTTTATCCTTTACATAAATAAATGTGTTTTCTCGTAACGCTACTTTGATAAATATATTATTATTTATTTGGGCATTGAATATAGCTCAAAATTATTCATAACAATATATCACTTCAATGGAAATCTTAGAAGATGTGACAAATTTAAAATTTCTCAGAACTCTCCATTTAACATACGTACAACTACATTTATGAAGTTGGCAGGAAATAACACTGACATCTGTATATTACGCTACGAATAGAATAATTTCATTATACGGAATCTTTTCAAATAAAAATGCAAATACATTTTAATATATATAGACAGAAATATTGGTTACTATTCCAAATTACTATAATGTTTATATGTGACTTATATATATAAGGTACTAAATGTAATATACACGCCAGATCGAGTCTCTTGCCAATTCTTCTCGTTGACAAGGCTATTTTCCGAACCGGTGGACACTAATACTATTCCCATAACTGAGAGTATCGCCATGAAGTTTTGTCTGTGTTCCCAATAAACGCAGGTGTGGGGAAGTATTTTCGCCGTGTGCTATGAATTCACGGGTTACATGACAATAGTTGGAACCCTAGTTTTTATACGTATCAAATGAGTTTAAGATTTCGAGTTTATTGGAATGATACAGGTGTGGGAACAACATGACGCTCTTAAATTTTATTATAATTACTAGCTTCTTCCCGCGACTTCGTCTGCGTCGAATAGTTATTTTGGGCTAACGCCGACACGCAGCGGAAGCTCTGAAAAAAAAACCTGATTTTGAAACATTCTTAATTTGTGCTCCTATTGGTCTTAGCATGGTAATATACAGTCTATAGTTTTCCTCGATCAATGAGCTATCTAACAATGAAAGAATCGGACCAGTATTTCCTGAGATTATCACGTTCAACCAAACAAACAAACCATCCTACTATATAATATTAGTGTAGATTTGTAGATTCACAAGTTCACTAGCGAGTTAACGTTGAATCTCTTTGAAATTTTGATTATAGAAACAAGTCGAGGCAGTCATATGTATTTCCGATTGAAGTGAAAGCTCAAAACAATAAAAAATAAATGTGTTCTCTTTTGAGCATTCATATTAATTATAGTGTGAATGACAATATTTAAATTTCAGAATTTGTTTATTGAAATCTGTTGTTTTATATTATATATAAAGTATATATAAATTACTGTTGTTTTCATATTTATGGGCTCTCGGAGCAATAATTATATACTTTTTTATAAACTCTGTTAATCAATCCAACGTATGATGCCGCAAAATATCAATAATACAATACACAGGCCGCTATATCACGTGTCGCTCTGATGCAACCCGCTCAAGCGCAATATGGCTGGTCACTCGAAATTATCTCCTGCCAAAAACACCACTAAACGCGCCTAAATAAGTTATCACTTCAAAAATAGCGTAGCGCCGGCTAGTGGCAAGTTATGGTAAAATACTCCTCATTGCACAGGTCCGGTAGACGAAGGGAGGTAGCTGGTGTGTACCCAGTCTACCTCCCTATTAGGACGGAGCCCGGTGTCCACCTTCCGCAGGGCGGACCGTTGGGGCGGCTATCCAAGGCGAATAGAGTAGATCGATCCCTTGCCGCCCCAACAATACGGTCGGATGGTACACCGTGGGGTTTTAGTCCGTGCGAGTTGGACATAACCCATCCTCTTCCTCAAGAGGGTGGCGTATGCATAACGGATTTCCCCACGTTAATAAAAAAAATAGGAATGTTACATTTCACTGTCCAAGGCACCCAAAGAAATTTTCACTTGAAAAACCATCCCTTTTTTTACTAATAATATTAACGTCTAATTAGGTACAGTTCGAATGTTCATTGTAACAGAACAATAGCAGAATGCTGTACTCCTCACACTATATAGCCGTCTCGCTCGAATTTTAACTACCTTTAATAATTTCATTAAAGCTGGAACTTTGGAACGACAATATAAACTTTGCGCAATAACCCTGAATACCTTTTTGAAGTTGTTATACGAGTTATTAATTAAAATCAATGATGTCTTAGTATTAATTATTAATTTGAATATTAAATATCGTTGTTTATACACTGTAATATATTGTACTAGCTGTGCCCGCGACTTCGTCCGAGTGGAAGCAGTTGTATAATTCCATTTACTTGTCTATTTTTCTCTCGTACTTAAGTCGCGTCCTCATTAAAATTACAATAACTTTTGATAGAATGAACCGATTTTAATGAAATTATGACTAAATGTTATTCAAAGATGTGCTTCATGATTAAAAAAATTTATCATCAACGCAGTACTTTAGCAGTGATGCGTGTAGAAAACAACAGACGGACATTTCTAACAATGATTCAAATGTTATTTATTACTTTTATTTATACCATAGATGGCAAACGAGCTGGCGGGTCACCTGATGTTAAGTGATCACCGCCGTCCAAAGACACTAGCAACACCAGCGGAGTCGCAAGTACATCGCCAGCCTGTGTTTGGGGGGAGGGTGACAGAGGGAGGGAAGGGAGAAGAGAATGGACGGGGTGCCTCCTGCACTCTCACTCACCGAATGAAACGCAACAATAGAAACACTATTACTTCACGTAGGTGTTTCTGTGATTTGGGTGGTACTACACCAGACGAGCCGACCCATTCACTACCTACTTATTCCAAGACACCTACAACAATTATTTTCACAACAATCTACAAGTACAGACACGTCAAATTTATATGCTTATCATATGCACAGATACACGGGCTTAATATCGATTCGGTCTATCAAAAATCACTGTTGTACATCAGGTTCCACGCAGACGAAGTAATCTATGTAACTGTAAAGTTTCATCCAAATCTGTTGATTAGTTTTTTCGTAAAATATCCATCCAGCCTTTAACAACTGTCTTTTTTATATTGGTAAGTTCTTTAAATATGTAAAAGTCAATGAAACTGTCTTTGTAGAAGCTATTTTGGAATCCATATTCTCTACCCATTTTTGGTTATAAATCGTCGTACTAACTAAATGGGATGAATCTCGCCAATTGCGTAATACAGTGTATATAGCTGAAGAAATTGCGTCGTAATTTATTTATTCCTAACGACTTCAATGTATTCTAGACGAGCTATTCCAGAAGAAAGCTCATAAATTCGTAGTGCAGACCGGGGCTACGTGCACCTTCCCACAGAGTACGTTATATAAATACAGATACAACTCATTTATTTAAATTAGCGCCTCCAGCGAGAAGGTATGGAACTAATACCTTTGATCTATCTTAACCTCATGAGGCCCAACCTAAATTTAGGTCGATATAATTTACGACCAATGTACTAAAAATACATGCAAGTAGTTGCGGCCCAGAACTTGAATTTAATAAAAAAGTCTTTAAATTAAATGCTTTTCACTAAATTATTTTAAGTAAACATTTGTTATACCTAAAGTTAACAACTTCATAATTAAAATTAGATTTAAAATTAAAATTGGAGATACGTTCAAGGCTAATATTTTTTTAATGGTAGGTTTATATTGGCGGCTTTATTTAAATAAAAAAATAGGTTAAAATATCATGTCATAATTTTAGGTCGCTGGGCTGTAATTAATTGATTTTAAAAACTGTGTTGGACCGTAGCGCTTACATTGGGCCTTACGAGGCCTTAATATATATAATTATTTTTTATGGGTGTACGGTTAGGTACATTGCATGTCGTCCTAATTATTAAGTGCTCATCAGCACAGTTGAGTTAAAATTATAATTATATTAAATATTATAATAGTAGCATCACCTACCGGGTCAAATTGTGAATGTAAACCATTATTGAATCGACCTGAACAAACATAAAAAATCACCTAAATCTGTTCAGCTTTTTAGTAGGAGTTCAGTCACATACACACGTATAGAAAAATTATATATATATAAAGATATACCATAAAAGAAGTAAACCTCATCGAGTTTTTGCCCATTTCTTTTTTTAGACGTCCATAAGAGCCTCCTCAGGGTCCAAATTAAATAAGTATTTTTGATTTAATTTAACTTATTTCTTCAGTAAGGTACATCGTTTCTAATGTTAAATAGAATTCATTGTAATATCCCGTACAAATTATATGGAAATCCCAAAGTAACCTAACGTATCCCACGCATACGCAAAAACGCTTTTCAATTACCCCAAGTTGCGTTTTAAATGTGACCGATTTTCGAAGATTGGACGCTCGTGAATGCAAATGAGGAGGTTAGACTTCGAGAATACAGCTTCTTAACTCTCATCGAATTGTTATATTTACGAAATGGATTGCATAAGTCTTCATCGAGTTTTTGGCAGGATCTTGGAATGTCATGTAATGTATTTTATTCCGATTCTTGTGTTATTTTACTCTATATTTGGTAATATTGGTCGTATTTTACAAGTGAAATGGATGGGAAATAAAACCACTTGGACTCTAACTTGCCACAAATACTCCCTGGAAAGTTGTAACAAGAGGGTAATCATCTTTTAAGAACATTGAATTGTTATTATCGACTCAACATTGGCAGCTGACACTCTCTTTTGGTGCTGTTGTCAAGTGATACACATCAACATTCTTTCCACATATATGACAGTGGGTGATTCAGCTTTCCTCATTAGTTTGCTTAGCCTCGTGTTCGCTTCAAAGTTTAGAAAGAATTGTCTTCGGCCGTGAAGGGTGGAAATCTTTGGAAGGCTGTTAACTCTTATAAAAATCTAAGATTTGCTTACAATATTCAATGCGATAAGATTATTTGCGTTTATTTCGCGCTTCGAAATCCCATCTACTTTTTGTTTCTAAAAATACATTTGTTAGAATATCTGCAGAGAACTCTAGAACGTTTCAGTGATTTCTCCGATGTTTAGATTATTCTTTTATTTATGTCATAGCAGAGAAACGAAGTGGTGTGTCACCTGATGTTAAGTGATCATCACCGTCCATAGACATTAACAACACCAGGGAAGTCGAAAGTACGTTGCTAGCCTGTGTATGGGGGAAAGGGAGGGAGGGGGGAGAGGAGAGGCCATGTGGGTCTCCGGCGCTCTCACTAACCGAACGAAACGCAACAGGGCAAGCACTGTTACTTCACATCGGTTGTCTATGAGAGTGTGGTAGTACCACGGGTGAGCCGACCCATTCATGCTGAAACCAGTAATAGCTTCAGCGTGGCTCTACCACCTAGTCATATAGATCATAACAGTGTATAGAATATTAGAGTACCTATATAGTTACAGAATATTGTCGATTCTTGTACCAAGTGAACCAGCTGGTGTGGGTATTTTGTAATTTACTAAACTTTATCCGGGATTATTCAAGTATCTTTGGGCTGTTGTAGAAAGCTCAAAATTATAATAATATTTAGAATATTTTTGTAGATTTCTTGTAACTAAGAAATTAAAATATTAAAAAAAGTTAAGGCCATCATAAGGAATGCCCTTAGAAGTGAGAAATGCCGACAGAACTGAAAACTCAAAACAATGGAATAACTTTGTCTTTTGAATTTTTAAATTTATATAGTGTAGATTATTTCAATTTCATAATTTGGTATATTGAAAATATTCAAATTACTCTGTTCTTCACATCTATTGGCACTCGAAGCAATAATTATATACATTTTTATAAAATTTTCTAATCAATCAAACATATACTGAGCCGCAAAAATCAATATTACATGTACATAGGCCGAAATATACACGTCACTAATCTGATGAGGCAAGTCGTTCACGCTAGTAGCATGTCACTGACGCGAAATCATAAGTTTTTCTAGTACCAAAAACTGTTCAACGCGCAAAGAAGTTTTCACTTCAAATATCTAACAACAAATTCGAGGTAATTTAGTCGATGTTATGAAAAAAAAATATTTTGTAAGTTCCCTTCATTCTTGAGTACTACTCTATCTATAATGATCGGAATGTTCACTAAAGACCCTCAGAACAATCTCGTTAAGCGTTATGTTCAAGCGTAATTGGTCGGGATTTTCTTTTCACTGCGAAACATTATCTAAAAAATCGGAAAAGTATTTTTATATATATAATTTCGGTATCCGTGTGTTTGTAATTCTTCAGATAAACGACTTGACCGATTATGATCGTTTTTGTTTCTTTTATTATGCAACGCTGGTGGTGCTTTTGTAGAGATTGAGATTTTTATAAGTTATCAAATGAAATACTCCTTAGGTGATTTTTTTTGACAAAAAATAGAATCCCACATTTTCAAACTGTCAGCACTTGACAATCCCAGATAGACCAGAGTGATCGACAAATCTCAGATGTATTTTTCCTTTTTTTTTCGAACTGACTAAAGTTGTTACTGCGTGGGTGTACAGATGAAATGCACTGTCGTAGGGGCTTAATTTGGGAAATACCACCATTTTTTTTTATATTTTAGCACGCAAAATGACTGCACTGTGCCTGATGGTAAGCACAGTACAATCCAAAAACAATGGCGACCACCAAATGACACACTACCCATCGCCAGTCGCCGCTATCATGCCGGCCTGAGAAAAGCTGGATATGCACAGGCTGATCCCGAAACGCGACCCGCAGAAGCGAATCACTATGACGGGTTTTTTCGCCATATACATGGTGTTTGCGACCCAGTCAGGCTCTAAAACCCTATCACCCCGCTATATAACTTTTTGAAAGTCCGTTTGACTAGCTACCACCCTCAAGTTATCTGTTACCTACAAATGACAATATAGCAAGCAAACCATATTTTTTAAACAACTTCATTCTTAAACCGAAAGTAGTGCTGATACAGAAACTATAAACAGCCACCAAAGTTAAAGTTGACAGAAAAGTTGTAAAGTTAAAGGATGTACTTATCAGTCCTCATAGTTATATATAATAAACATAAACATATAGTGGTCCAACAAAGACCCCAAGGAGGGGTGATGTCAGACAGGCGGCCGATCGTAAAAATTAAGCCAAATCATACATCACAATATGACAAACATATTGTGCCGACCCTACTTAGGTGGGATAAGCGTAAGAAGGTAACGATAGATATATAATTCAATTTTTTGGACCACTAGATAGCTTGATGACATTTTTCATAGTTGCCTAATATAGAGTGTTGCACCAAAAACTTGAAATTAAATTGTACAAACGTTTTCAAAACAGAACATAGGTGTTTAGAGATTGTTGGTCAACTGTCTACAATACTCGCTTTTGTATTTGAGCAAACTTGGTATAAGAGTTCTGAAAGTTTAGACAATCCCTTCATAACGTTTTGTCTGATTCAATTCAAAGGTCTTTATTACGGGCTGAGCTGACCTAAAATAGGCCACTGTTTAGTCTAAAAGTCAGAACCAACCGTAAACTTTTGTATTGTTCTTGTTTTCTGCGGTTTAGGACGTAGTTTGTGTTTCAGCCATCGGCCTAATATTTCAATTGTTATTTTTATTACGTGGGCCGCACTAAATAATTCCAGGTATGAATAAAAAAAATGCTATCGTCAAAACTGAATTTATATTTTTTTCAAAATATTTCCTCGTAACTTTTTATAACAGTTTTTATACGACTAAACTAATTCTGAATCTATATCACTCTTCTGTGATGACCTCGGAAACCTGATTTGTATGATTTTCAATAAAGCGTTTAAAAATGTTAGGAAGCTAAAATACAATCCAAAATAAAGCCAAAATAAAGGCTACCACAACAATCTCACTTGATATTGACGACGTGATCTCAAATGGTGAACACGCTAAGCTTTGAGAGAGCCTGACTCACAAATGCAGCTTCCCGAACACACCTATAGATGTTTGGCGAGAGATTTTCAATTTGAGGGTGGTGGCTACATCTTAGAAAGAGTCCTACCACCACACCACGAAACTATTCTCATATCTCGTATGGTGGTAGAGCCACGCTGAAACTATTACTGGTTTCAGCATGAATGGGTCGGCTCGCCCGGGGTAGTACCACCCTCTCATAGAAAACCAACGTGAAGTAACCGTGCTTGCATTGTTGCGTTTCGGTCGGTCAGTAAGAGCGCCGGAGGCCCACCTCCCCTCCCCTCTCCTCCTCTCCCTCTCCCTCCCCTAATCCCTTCCCCCCAAAGGGTGGCAACGCACTTGCGACTCCTCTGGTGTTGTTGGTGTCCATGGACGGTGGTGATCACTTAACAGCAGGTGACCCACCTGTTCGTTTGCCACTTATGTCATAAAAAAAATATATCATTTCCAACGATACGAACCGACGTCTATTGACGTGATGTCCAAACATGCTACCACCACATCGAAGTGTGTAACTTTCGTTCGAAGCTAAAAGATCAATCACAACGGTGTCTCATAACGCGTCAAAAAGAGAATAACTTCAAAAAACATTTTAAATCCCACTGGTAAACGTGCTTCCAAACTCCAAGTTTCAATAAAGTTATAATGGATTTTACGATCTCTCGTAGAAAGGGTTATACGTTTGATCGATTAATATCTATCTTGTTGTAATTGCGACAAGATTTTTCTGATGTGAAAACTTCTTTAGGCGCGTAGAATGGTATTTTTTGGAAGGGGATTAATTTTTATTTTCGCGTCATGACATGCTTGTAAGCATGACCGACCGCATTGCGCTTTCGTCGTCAGACTAGCGACGCGTAGTATAAGAGCTGTAAGTAACTGTAAGTGTATGTTTATTATTCGGAGTACCAATAGATGTGAAAGAGAAACTAATGATAACAATTTACAAATTATGAAACTTAAATAATTTACTCTATAATTAATTGATTTGAGTTTTCACTTCTGTCGGCAGTACTTTTTTAAATATTACTGCTTCTAATACGGTTTCCACTTAATCAGAATTTAAAGACTTTATATTTTTTAATTAACATAAATTTTGTAAAGTTTGCCTCCGCGTTTTAAACTCACCGCTGAACGCATTTAAAACAGAGCAATTAGGGGACATAATAAATTGAGTCGTTTATCTCGGAGCTGAGTAAAAGAAAATTTTATGGGGTATAAAACTTCAACGTTTCACGCTAATGTAGTCCGCGGTTTGACTCGAATTTAGAGCAATTGATTATTTTGTCAACACTGAATCTTTTATACACTCACTAAATGTTCGTCCGCGTGGAATAATTACTTTCGGCCAATACTAACACGTAGCGAAAGCGAAAAGGGAAAAAAAACCATTTTGAAACATTCTTCCTTTGTGCTCCGCTCCTATTGGTCTTAGCGTGGTGATATTTAGCCTATTCCTTCCACGATAAATGAGCTATTTAATACTGAAAAAAATTTTCAAAGTGAACCCGTGGTTCCTGAGATTAGCGCGTTCAAGCAAACAAATTCTTCAGCGTTATAATATTAGTATAGATTAATTTTCCTGCATAAATCATGATACTTAATTTCTAAAGGTTTTAGAATACCTATATGTTTAATGGCTAAATTAAATTTGTTATAGCTTTTTATGAACATCACTCTGAAGGATCGCTATGAGATTTAGCATAGAGGCTGCCTCAGCCTTGTACCCTTTATTTTATTGTACCATTTATCAAATGTTACAACCCTTATGGGATCCGCGATCATTCTAAAATCTGGGATGGTTAATTTTTATTTATATCTTATGTCACAATTTAGTTTATATTATGTAGGTTTTTGCGAACATACAATACATATAATCCGGGACGTATTAGAAGGACAAAGTTAACATACTAAATCCATGTAATTTAATTTTAAGTGCTTTTTAGTTCGATCTTTAGTCCCATATAGTAAATCGTTCGTTCTGCTCGTTTTTGTAGTACAGATAGAGTGTTTTTTTTAGCCATTTGTTACCCATTGTCTTCTATAGTAACATATCGTAAGATAAGTGCAAGGCAGCTTTAAAAATACAGTTATGTTCGAATGACAACCAACATGTTTCGAAACTGAAAAAAAAACTGGAAAATTCAAAGCTTATATTTAATTTGATGAATTATGATGTGGTTTATAGTAAATACGCAACTTAGAGGGTGACTAGCTTTGAAGTGGAACTGCTGGTACACAACTTGGTGCTTGGCGATATATTATCAAATTTAAGTTGGTAACTAGGTAGGCGTTCTAAAAGTGCTTTACGGCCATTCTATGGTTTTATCACGATATTTTCTTTCACGGCAAGCTTCTACTCATTTGTAAAGAATTCGAACCTACTTCAATTGCCGAGGTACCAAAGCACACAAATCTCTAAGCTATGATTTCCTTATGGGAAAATTCAACTTTCTTTACTAAACCATCCTAACAGGTAATTAACAAAGCGTCGAGATTACATTAATTTCAACATGTTTGTGTATGAAATAAGATGGCCTTTCTTTTTAATGATGGGCATTAAACGAAAACGAGTTATATCCATTAGGAACGATGCAACACATCATCCACGATAATGTTATAATGACTTCGTTGTTTCACAGACGAGCGTTCTAACGCTGGACTCTGGAGGGTTAAAGTTTTACGTAATATTTTACTCATTTTACGCTCTGAGAAGACGCTAAAATATACGTTTAATGCCATTAAAACTAAAGATGCATCATCGTTTATAAAAGCCATCGATATTGTCAATAAGAAAACATCGATGTTTGTGAACGATATATCCATGTTTTAAAACATCAATGTATCGTTTGCATCCCTAATTAATCCCTAATTATACGCATAAATTGAGTATTTAAATATTTTTTCTTTACTTTCAATCCCTAAATGTCAGGCGATTTCGTGGTTAGGGACCAATACCTAAATACATGCTAAAGTCTACGACAAACATAAAACTCTCTTAAACGATGGACATTCTGACGCTATATTGATGTATATTCGGTGTCAGAGATAGAGCAGCATTTATATCCTAGCTAGCATACGGTTGGCAGTGTGCTGATTTGAATGTCCTTTTCCTAAGTATACTATGATGTTCATTTCTCTGTCCTTATCTTAAGACTAATTTTCTCACTTTATCCCATCTCTTCGTAAGTTTGTAATATTGAATATTATATATTATCTATGATTGTGTAAAAATATGATTATATTAACGAAATAAAGGGATATAGCTGTGTATAAAATATTGCTTAGTAAATGATTATCAAGACCTACAGGGTATACAGTAATTACAACTTTGTCATTTGAAACGAGGAAGGTGTTTTGGTACAAGTTTTAGAATTAATCTAAAATTAATATATTTTAAATTCCGTCTGGAAATATCGCGCAGCAAAATTCTAAGTATTTGTTCTTAAATTACACCTTTTACTAGATGAGCATCCGTAGAATAATGACATAAGACTAATCAAGTAAGACATAGTACAGAACCCACAGGGTACAAGGTCTACTCGCTACTTGAACGAGTTCTTGTCATATTCAGGATGTAATATATCCTTTTATAATTTTAGAAATAACTTAAGTGAAGAAAATAACTCCTGTAGATCAGGAATTACAAAAGTTCTGCTTACGTAATACTTGAACTTAAACTCTTATGAAATGCAATCGCAGCGTCTAAACTGCTAGTCTGTCCAGCCCTTTACAAAACCGCCCATGCCATAATTAATCTCTCGCAACAGCGTCATTTTCCCTTAGCTCTCTACACTTAATTACACCGTAAACAGCGCAACGTGGCTTCTTACAACCGAAAATATGGACATAATATTATGCTGTCGAGTTAACGCGATGAAGTGTCTGCCCCTGGGATGTCCTCAACTTACATCTTAATAGACTCTTTAAAAACTTGCGTTAACTTACGTCGACTTTAGAACTTAATATATCGGAGTAAAGTTTTATTTTGACATTCATTACATATTGAAAATCACAATATCTATTTGTCTGTATATGATTGTAGCAAGAAAAATACGAAACCCATTTACATTTTCTTAATCGTAGAATAATTATCTTGTTATATTTTAGTACTGACCAGACCACGCGTTGCTGTGGCTCAATTACTACATGTTCAGTTATGATAAAATACTTGATAGAATAACAAAATTGTGCAACATCCCTAAGCAATGGAGAGATGCACAGATTGTCCCAATTCACAAAAAAGGTCGTAAAGATGACATAACAAATTATAGGGCAATCTCGCTATTAAATAATTTCGGGAAAATGCTGGAAAAACTGGTTTATGAGCATATTTATGCAGTTTCGCAGCACTGCATTCCATCATCACAACATGGTTTTGTCAAGTCCCGTTCTTTCATTACCAATCTTTTAAGTCTAAGTGAATATATTGATTCTAACATGAGGGATGCGCAAATCGATGTAATTTATACAGATTTTGAAAAAGCATTTGACCGAGTAAATTATCACATCTTAATTTCAAAATTACAGGCAATCGGAATAAAGGGCAATCTCTTGTGCTGGCTAGAATCATACTTAAGAAATAGGCGTCAAGCAGTAGTGATGGGAGGATACAGATCAGACTTTGTTGATATCACTTCGGGCGTGCCTCAGGGGTCCTTGTTATCGCCACTACTTTACAATATTTACCTTTTTGATATAGCAGATTGCTTTCAACACTCAAATCATCTTCTATATGCGGACGACAAAAAAAAAATTTCATCGAATAGACAATTTTGCCGACTGTCTACTGCTCCAATCTGATTTAAATCGACTAACAGCTTATTATCAAGCTAACAAAATAAATGTTAACACCCAGAAGTGTCAAACAATAAGTTTCACTAGGAAAAAGTCCCCTATCAGTTACGACTACCACCTCTGCAATGAGACCATTCCCAGAACATCACAAGTAAGAGACTTAGGCGTCATTCTTGACAGCAAATTCACATTTAGTGGACATATAAACCATATTATTAGTAAAGCTTATAAATCCCTTGGATTTGTAATACGTAACAGTAAACCATTCAAGGATCCTCAATGTCTTAAGGTGCTTTATTTTAGCTATGTTAGAAGCGTATTAGAATTTGCTAATTTGATTTGGAGACCTTTTTTTAAAAGTTATATTGATAATATGGAAGTAATTCAACGCAAATTTATTAAACACCTCAATTATAAAGCTAAAACATTTAACCTATCATATGAAGAATCATGTGAACACCATAAAATAAATACTTTGGAAGATAGACGCCAACTAACGGATATGTTATTCCTGTTCGATGTAGTTAATAACAAATTTGATTGTCCAGAGCTATTAGAAAAGATAAACTTTAATGTACCTTCCAGACGCACTAGGCATACTCCATTATTTTCAGTTCCCTCATCCAAAACTAGATACTCGCATATGTTGCCATTTATTCGCATTCCAAACATATATAACAGCAAATTCTCTGAACTAGATCCATTTAGCACTTCTCGCTATTCTTACAGAAATGAAATACTACAATTTCTGTCCCGGAAAAAGTAGTGCCATAATTGTAATTTCATCATCAATGTATACCTAACACTAATACGCTCACCTTTCACAAACATACCTACCCATACTATACACTCTCACTTATAAAACAAAACTCTATACACACACCTCCACACACTCACACACTCGCACCCCACACACCTATACTTGTACCTAGATTTTCGTTAAAGGAAATCTGTTCACACTCTAATAAAAAAAATTGTTATAATTTGTGTACTTCGTATTTGCGTATTGAATACATTGTATTTTTTTTTCTCTTTATTTAATACACATTGTCAGCTGTGAAGTACCTATATGGAATAAATAAATACTTTTTGTGCCCTTTTTTATTGTATTATGGCAAAATGACTGGACTATGCCTGATGGTAAGCGTAGTTCAATCCAAAAACAATGGCGACCACCGAGTGACATCCATCACCGGTCGCCGCTATCATGGCGGCCTGTAAAAAGCTGGATATGCACAGGCTGATCCCGAAACGCGACCCACAGAAGCGATCACTATGACGGGCTTTTTCGCCATATACATGGTGGTTGCGACCCAGACAGGCTGTAAAACCCTACCACCCCGTTTTCGCCATTGCCTCGTTCATTACTCAGCAGGGTGCACCACGTGCAGGTGAGGTTGGCGTGGGTGTCTCATGTCTTATGATGTTATTCGACACCCCTTACACTCCTGAACACACAGGATAACTAATGCAACTGATATCGGTCATTTTATTAGACCACATAATAGTTGATTCCCTACAGTGTCATGTAGAGCGTATTTATAACATCAAAACCAGCTCAATGAAAGAAATTCAGACCTGATTTTCATGGTGATTTATCACACGGTGTCTCAGACATACGAATATTTGTTATATGTATTCATATAGAATATTGATCGTCAGAAAAAGGCATTAATGCACCTTCGTATGGCAAGCAGTAGGGTGATGAATTATAGTCCGTTCCGCTTAACCGCCTAAGGAACTCTAAATACCTGTTCACGTATCATAAAGAGTTCAACGAGGCGTGTAAGCTTACCGCTTCGGTGGAGCCTCCTTAAAATAGATTGCGGAACTTACTATATAGGACAATCAAAATCGAGAGGAGAAACATAACAATTAATTTATTTATATAATAATCTGTACTAATATTATAAAGAGGTAAAAGCTTATGAGTTTGGATATTCGGGGTAATCTCCGGTACTACTGATCCGATTTTGAAATTTTTTTCACTGTTAGATAGGTATATTATCCTTAAGTGCTATAGGCAAAGGAAATCGGTAGACCGACAAAAAAGAAAAAGCTACTAAGCTGTTTTAGCTTATTCTATTTATGTATACATTCGCTTTTGCCCGCGACTTTGTTTGCGTGGAATAGTTACTTTGGTCTAGCGCTAACTGTTTACGTTTATGTAGAAGGTGCAAATATTTTTAAATAATACGTACGTTAACCCAGATTTTGCAACATTCTTCATTGATCCTCCGCTCCTATTGGCTTTAGCGTGATAATATATAATAGCCTTCCTTGATAAGTTGGCTATCTAACACTGAAATAATTTTTCAAATCGTACCTAGTTCCTGAGATTAGCGCGTTCAAGCAAATAAACTCTTCAGATTTTTTAATATTAGTGTAGATACATAAATAAAATATAAGTCTCTCTATTTTGTTGAGGATATTTTTTTTTATATTTCATAGGAGGCAAACGGAGAGGTGGGTCACCTGATGTTAAGTGATCACCACCGTCCATAGACACTTGCAACACCAGGAGAGTTACAAGTGCGTTGCCAACCTGTCTCGGGGGAGAGGGGGAAGCGGAGGGGAGGTGGGACCTCCGGCGCTCTCACTGACCGAACGAAACGCAACAATGCAAGCACTGTTACTTCACGTCGATTTTCTGTGAGAGGGTGGTTCTTCCCTGGTCGAGCCGACCCATTCATCCTGAAACCATTAATAGCTTCAGCATAGCTCTACCACCTACAAAACCTACCTCTAAAAAACAAGTAGATTAATTTTGAAAACATTTTAACTAGCAGATATTTATTTATTTAGATAGAAGTAATATTTGACTTATTATCAAAAATATATATAAATAGTGATTACAAAATTTACTAAAGGTAATATAAAACCGACAATGAAGAATTAATGGTGATCGTAGAAACGGATTTACCGCTAATCAAATAAATAAAAATTATCTCAACTCTCACACCGAAGCCTGCCACTAACTCTGACGTAGTTAGTCAAATAAATAAAAATTATCTCAACTCTCACACCGAAGCCTGACACTAACTCTGACGTAGTTAGTCAAATAAATAAAAATTATCTCAACTCTCACACCGAAGCCTGCCACTAACTCTGACGTAGTTAGTCAAATAAATAAAAATTATCTCAACTCTCACACCGAAGCCTGCCACTAACTCTGGCGTAGTTAGCGGTAAAACCGGTTCTACGATCACCATTAATTCTTCATTGTCAATTAAGGTTTACTGCCGACCACGAGGTTTGTTCTGTAGGTCAAAATTTCCAAAACAAAACGTTGGAACCAGAAACTTGGCTTGTTTAATAGTAGTAGTAGCTTCCTCATACACATAATTAATTCTTCGACGAATTTCTGCATCGTTGATGCCAGGTTGTAACTCATATTCGTAAATAACGTGATACTTTAAGTTTTCCATTTATAAAAAAGACCAAAGGCAAAAAAAGTCAAATGAATCAGTAAATTCGAAAGACAAGCCTAAACTTGAAATAATTTGGAATTGCTAACCAACTGCCAGCTATTTGAGATCAAAGTGACCAGTTCAACAAAACGCCAATTTCATGTCTAAGGTATATTATATACGTCATATTATATCATATTCATATTATCATATTATATATAGGTCATATTATACGTATCTAGTCATTTTCATTTAACCTCCTTTTTCAATCCTTCAAATAAGACTAAGCAAATTAATAATATGCTCAGATCTCGTTCTTTAGTAGGCTCAAGTTAATAACTTAAACACTAAGTCCAACGGTGTACAGCTTAAAGTTAAGATTAAGTGAGGCGGGACTCAGGAAAGTTATTTTCCTAGGAATAAATGTGCTTTTCGACCTTGTTTATTATTTTTGTGTTAATTTGTGCTATTCATTCTTTAGTCTAAATAGGAGAGATAATATCATTAAGCTTGTTATTTTTATTAAAAAAATTAATATATATTCTATAAAAAAAAATAAAAAAGATAATAAATACGATCTATTGTAATAGGAAAACAGGTCGAACATAGTGTACCATACTCCCCCCCAAGACTAGGTTGTCCGTTATTTACCAATTTGAATTTTTGACTTGAGTATCGTATAAATCGTTACTTTATAGCCTAAAAATAGTTAAGGAAAATGCCTAAATGACGATACTTTTCCCATCCACGTAATATTGGGTATTTTCACTTTTTAGATTATTTTTTTTACCTTAACGTAGATTTATTGTTACCGTTATTTCTATTTTTTTTCTATGTTTGACCTTATCAAATAAATAAATTTTTTTTTTGACGTCTATATGAAACTTTCTCCATACCAAGGAATCGTAGTAGATGGAGAATTAATTTAGTAAGTTATTCAATAAAACAAGCAATATTAAAATTAATTTATAAAAAGTGAAATCCCCTCCCCCCTCCCCCCATATTAAATGCATGGAAGAAGAATAGTCGTTTCTTCGTTCGTCATTCTTCGTCATTTGGTCAACCAAACGGCATCGGAATGTTTATTTTTCTTAAATGTTTCGAAGCTATATAAGCTAAGGATTTGAAGGTTACCTAAGTAAAAAAAGGCAAACTTGGTAAATAATGGATACCTTTTAATTACATTGACTTTATCCGTTCTGAATTTATATGTCAATTCAAGTATTTTCGAAAACTCATATATCCCTGTCAATATAATGCCTTATATACGCATAGCTTACTACCATTCAGTTAATAGTTATGCTGTTTTTTTTTCGAACGAGACGCTACCGTTTGCGACGTATGTACGGAATCGAATGAGATTCCCTCCTTCACGACGGCGCGGCGTGAGAGAGAATATTAAGAGACATCGGATCGAAAAGTTATGCTGTTATTTGTTACTTTGATATGAATTCAACATCATATAAGATGGCTATGGTACGCTAATTTATATGAAAATAAGAAATAAAACACACGAACTCTAGTAATGTTGTACATCCTGCAAGAAAATGAAATAAGACATGAACATTGCATTATTGTAACAGCCGCAACTGGCATCAAACTTCCTATTTTATACCAAAGTTTAATTAATACTCCTACTTAGTAATCGCGAAGTCTGCGGTATGTTAAGGAAAACAAATGCATTTCAAGTATCTGTGATATTAAAATTTCCACCTCCGCCTCTAATATCTCTTAATGTAGTGAGCGCTATGCACTGTGCGACTGAGTTATTTCTATGATGTTGATTTTACTAGATATGACACAGTTTTCTTCTTCTTTTACTAACGGGTTCTGCTTGTATCTTAAGTTATTTTAGACTACCAGTTACGGTGATTGTTGTCGGGACAAACGTTTTGTTTCGTCCTGATGATGTAAAAAAACCCTGAGAAATTATATACCTAAACCTTCCTAAACATGGATCACTTTATCGACTGGTGAAAACCGTATGAAAATCCGTTCAGTAATTTTTGAGTTTATCGCAAACAGACAAACATAGATACAGACGTGGCAGAGGACATCGTTTTGTAATATGTACAGATTTTGATTAAATGTTTTGTGTGTGTTCACGTGGATTCAATAATCATTTAGATTTACAAATGGACCTGGTAGGACCGGTTGACTTTTAGGATTTTTTTTATTATCAAGGCAGGTCAACGTCCACCGAGCCCGATAGTACTCTCTAAATTAATTGTGCCATTTTATAAACCTAAATGTAATTTCGGTTTTTTATATGTATACTTTTAGTTAGCAAATAGTTCATTGAAAATCGCAAAACTGTAGTTATCAATTTTTTTGAGAAAATAATAATACATTTATTTTACGTGTTTATACCATATCTTGTTGCTATATATCAGTGTCTCTGCTATAAACTTGCAGATGAATATGTAGGAAGTGAATACGTACTGTTCAGGATAGTACAAGCATACCGAAGGCAAAGTAAAGAATCCAATTACTCAGCCGATGGATTTACTTAATGTTTTATAATACATTTTCAAAGAGTTAATTTTAATAAAAAGATTTTATTTACAGACGTGTGTATAGAAAAATAAGGACCAAATTTTAATTTATGGTAGTAATTAATGTATGATAATGAAGACCATGTAACTAGAAAAGCTTTGAGTATGACGGTCGATGGATATAAGAGTAGAGGAAGACCGAAAAAAGATGGATGGATTGTGTGAAAAATTATATGTGTGTAAAAGGTGTGATGACTGGGATGGCATCTGATAGGCGAGCGTGGAAAAGGAAAACATGTTGTGCCGACCCTACTTAGGTGGGATAAGAGTAAGAAGATGATGAATTAATTTATGATAATACAATTGACAATTTAATGACTTCCAATATCTAAGCTAGGATTGGTGTTGTCCACGAACGTATCTGATGGTAACCACTTTCCATGCTAAGCCATTTTTCGTTCAGCCCCTTTGATATTTCGACAAGAAATAGATGTTAATATACTTTTTTTTTCGAACTGACTACGCTATTGGCCTGACGGGCCTTCACAGCGTCACCGGACTACATCACGTATTATCATACAATATTACGTTCCAACATCATACATAAGTATTTTTTTTCCTTTTCAGTGGTTTTCAAAGCGTTTACCACCGTAGGTACAAATGGCACACAACGTATTAAGTGAGAAAGTAGTTTGAGATAATGCCACGGTTAGTCTAAAGTTGAATTCTCTAAATATGTCTATAAGTGATGACTCTAGTTCAGTTCCCGAAATATATCTATAAGTGATTTGTGTGTGATTTGTTTTTCTCTACGGTTACCACCTCAGGTACAAATGGCACGGAACGTATTAAGTGAGAAAGTAGTTTGAGATAATGCCACGGTTAGTCTAAAGTTGAATTCTCTAAATATGTCTATAAGTGATGACTCTAGTTCAGTTCCCGAAATATATCTATAAGAGATTTGTCTGTGATTTGTTTTTCTCTACCGTAAGCAAGCTCGAACTAATGTAAGCTACTTTGAACTGTCATCGCTTCGAAGATGTAGATGGGAAAAAACAAATATCTTCGGAATACCACTCTGAATGTCTTTCAAAGGAATTTTTCTCATTATTCCTTCATAACTTGCAGATAACCTCGGCCTCTTTTGCACTGATTGCAAAGCGAATTTCCAAACTAATTTGTATTCAACAAAAAGCGGTAATAAAGTCGTGGAAGTTTCTTCCGTTTTCTTACTTTAGAACAATTTGCGCATACCCTTGCGCGCCCCACAGTGCAGTTACGAACAGCATTAAAGCTAATTTCTCTACGTATTTATGTGACTAAATTTGTAATTTTGTTTTACAGATTTAATTATTTTTTCCGAAGTTTTCTAACAACTGATTATAAACGAATATATTGTTACTTTTATGTCTGTCTATTTGTAAGTTCGGATTTAGATCAAAAAGCGATTGACCAAACTTTCTCATTTTTTTGACACATGAAATTCAATTAATAAAAAAGCATACCAGAATTATCAAAAATTCTTTTAAAAAAATGTTAAAAAATAGTATATTTTTATGATATTTAACGAAGCGAGATGAAATTTTCTACGTGGGGAGTCTATCATTTTGTAATGTAAAGGCGATTAATATTATCAATATTACTTTTACAATAATCTTTATAAAAAATATAGAACACTAATAGATCGAATGAGATTTTGTCCACGTGATTTAGACGTCATAAAATTTGTCAAAAAAATATTTAATAATTGCACATTTCCATATGTCATTTTAAACTCAATAGTGTAAAAGTACGTATGATACTTTTAAATTACTTTTATTCTCAATTAACTTTTATGTTTAAATGATATTTTGCACACGCGATATATGTTGTTACAAAATTAATATCTTATAAAAATTATCAGTAATCGCATTGAAAAAATGTAATTTCATGATTTGATATAGACTTAGAAATTCAAAATAATTACTGTTCATAAAACACGCGTGCAGTCGCGGGCATATGTTACTATATAAATACAATAATATATGTGTTTTCATGAAGAAAGTTTTTAGGTTAACTAATGCGTATAAAGACTGCCGGACCGAAGTGAAAACTCAAAACAATGCAATAACTGCGTTCTTTTTAATTTCTTAACTCAATTATAGCCTGAATTATACTAAATTATTAATACTAGTCTGGTATATATATTTATTGGCATTTCTAGCTATAATTATATACGTTTTGATACAATTTATCAATTAACACATATGATGGGCTGCAAAAGCTGAATATAAAATTTCAACATTATATGTATACAGGCCGCTACACTACTAGGCTGATGCAAGCGCAATACGCCACGATCATGTCAAGGTCACCGGTGACGCAAACTCATTTTTTTTAAATCGCTCAATTTGGTTAAAGAAGTTTCCACTTTTAAAAAAGGTATGAATTAGGGCTAAAGGAAGACCATGGACCATGTTGCACTAAAATAAATTTAATTAGTCAAAATATTTTCTTTGATTAATTTGATTTGATTCTCTTTTAACCGTGAACTGTGCGATATACTAATTACCATATAGCGACCTCTGTAACAAATGTGCTCTCATAAGACCAAAGTTTGCTTTAGAAACAACGAAATTTGCGAGCAGCAGTATGTTTAAATTATTGATTTATGTTCACCGTAGTCTTGTATCGAAACTTAATATACTGTTAATAATATAACTTAATATAATTTAATTTTTCTTTATAATTTGTGTTTAAAAGTTACCCAATTAAAACTAAGATTTTTTTTAATATGTAGTGTTCATACTACATACATATATTAAAAAAAACGGATAAAATAACACATTTTCAAATTATTTTAATGTTTTTTTTTTTTGTGGGTCACCTTTCTTTTTTTTTCTCCATGGGGGAATCCCTAACGGATATCCATCTCGCCGGGCAGCAGAGGATGAATATGCCCGAGTCGCACGGACTAAAACCCCATGGTACCTTCTTACACCTTTTGGCCGGAGGAGCAGGGACTGTCTAATCGACACTACATCTGCTCCTCCAACAGGTGTTGTCCCCTCCTAAGGGACCCAAACTGCGGCCTGAGGGGTCAAGATGGTGGACCCCTCTAGGGGAAATGGGTGTTACTCCCCCTAACGAACTGTGGGAGCATCAGCATAATGCACCTCCACCACATGGACCTGTGCAGTTTAACTGCCCGGAGCGACGGACATGTATGTGTGGGTCACCTGATGTTAAGTGATCACCACCGTCCATAGACACTAGCAATCCCAGGGGATTCGCAAGTACGTTGCCAACCTGTGTTTAGGGCGATCGGGAGGGGAGGAGAGAGGGAGGGGAGGTTGGCTTCCGGCGCTCTCATTGACCGAACGATAAGCAACAATGCAAGCACTGTTACTTCACATCGGTTTTTTGTGAGAGGGTGACACTACCCCGGGCGAGCCGACCTGCTGAAAGCAGTAATAGCGTCAGCGTGGCTCTAATACCTACAGAATGTGAAATAAAGTCAATAAAAATCTATTGAAATTAAAAAAATTATAATTATATACCTATTTCCTAATTAGTCTGCATTGGTTTCTTTAAGTGCAGGCAACGCTCACCAGCATTACGCAATTCCTGAAACTGTCGCATCAATTCCATTTTCTATGTACAGGGTTGTACTTGGACAGAGATCGATGTTTGGAGCCCCCTCCCCTCCTATTAACAGAGTATTAAGCTCGTCTTTTACGGACATTGCTCGCAGTGCTCGCAGCTCGGTAGGCATTTGTTATTATTTGTCGCTATTATGTTAATTATTATTTATTGAGATAGGTAGTTGAGTTATTGGAAAGTATTGTAATACTTTGTTAATAATATTCACCACATAAAATAATCTACGTTTATCGATTTTAATGGCGTAAACAGTCGAGTGTTAAGAATGTATGATGTAGTGCCAACTAGTTGGCAATTATAGTTTTTTTTTTATGTAATAGATGGCAAACGAACTGGTGGATCACCTGCCGTTAAGTGATCACCACCGTCCATGGACACTAACAACACCAGAGGAGTCGCAAGTGTGTTACCACCCTTTGGGGGAAGGGTTAGGGGAGGGAAAGGGAGAGGAAAGAGGATAGGGGAGGAGAGGTGAGCCTCCGGCGCTCTCACTGACCGAACCAGACGCAACAGTGCAAGCACTGTTACTTCACGTCGGTTTCCTATGAGAGGGTGGTAGTACCCCGGACGAGCCGACCCATTCATGCTGAAGCCAGTGATAGTTTCAGCGTAGCTCTACCACACTTAGTCGCGAGCAGAAGCTAGTTATTTCATAAAACTTAATTTTTACGGTAGTCCATAGTTATCATAAAATTTCAATGAAAGATAACAGGTAAATATAAAACTAAAGTCCACTGATTTAAGTACAATTTTCAAAGTGATAAGATTAAGCTATTCTCTTAAAATGTATTTAGGACGTGATAAAACTGCCATAAAGAGCAGCTTCGTTACCACAAAGTAAACAAAAGCGTGAAGTTTACGATATCATTTTAAACTTAATAAAGTATCATATAATTCTAACTTGTAAGTGAATATAACTTGACGCAAGCTTTTAAATCAAAAGATCTTCTAATTTTATTCATCTTTAAATCAAATAACAAGGAATTATTTTATTTAATAATTTATCAACATAGGTAACTTATCACTGGACGAATCACAATATTTCTTATAATCTACTAAAAGAAACGGTTAATATTTCAATATTATAGTGTAGGTTACTTTGCACTCTCATCTGGAATTGATTGGACGCTACCACGTCAGATTACAATAAAAAACCTTTGATTGTATTTATGAGAGTTATTCTGAAACTAGAAATAGAGAGAAGGCGAAATATTAGTAATTAAAACGACAAAAACAATTAACAACGAATTCGTCGATTGACGGTTGCACTTGATGGTGGTTGACACTATTGGTATGTTACTTGTAAATATAACAAATATGTAATTAATTCAAATAAGATTTAATTGTATACATTTGTCAAGACTGTATCACCTATTCCCTACACCTCTAATTTCTTGAGTGGACTGTAATAATTATAAATTTAATACCTCGCAAAACGATTTTGTTATAAAGCATCGCTGACTACCATTGTCAAGAAGTACGCGTGCTTTATGATAGATGCCGTGTTTATCGGCTACATTGACAATGGCTGTTGATAGTAGAACGGTCGATGAGTTAAATTATTGTGTTTGCATGTGTGTGTTGTTTACTTGTATACGCATAGATTCCGCGGGAGCGGGTTTTCGAGGGTATGTGTCGATGAAACAGTCTCGCTGCCGGCCGAATACCCTGTCGCGGTAGTGGTCGGCAATGTAGTATGATAATCGCCTGAGCTAATGTGTATTATGTTTTTGGTTATATTTTTTGCACGGACCGAACTTGCTAGCATCAACCGTGTGTCTAACGTGTAAACAGTTCTCACATATCTTATGTGTATTGATAAAATTTAATTTTGAGTGTAGATCGAAATCTAAGAACTTCTGACACGCGTAAAAAGAATGACCTGCCTTACACATTATTCCTTTTTTATTCCGTATGAGACGGTGGTCGTGCGGCTTATTGATGGAAACGTTACAGTGTGAAGTTTGGGAATATGATTTTGAGGTGTTATGTTTAGTATCTAAAGTGTTTTTATTGTGTGATAGATATAATATTTCCAATGTGTCGGCTCGGTCTTCTAAAAAGTTAGAATGTGTGTAGAGTTTTAAAGACGTTTTGATATTATTTTTCGACAAAAATAAAGATTTGTAATTCTCCCACTCGCGTTCCGTGGTTCTGTCTAATTTTGACACAATTGTGTAAATAATAAGTGTATCCCAGTGTTCCGTGGGTCCATCGTGAATTTTTAATTAACGTAAGTTTTTTAGAATGCTTTCAAATAATTTTCGTAGGTGTACTAATAACTCTTTATCTAAAGGCTACTGTGTATAGTTTTGACGTGATTAACCTCTGCTCGCGACCGCTTGAAATAGTTACTTTGAGTTACCGCTAACACGCAGCGGAAGCTTTCAAGAGGGAAAAAAATTCAATTTTGAAACATTCTTCATTGGTGCTCCACTCCGTCTTAGCATGATGATATATATCTATAATCTTCCTCGATAAATGAGCCATATACGATAAATTTTTCAAATCGGACCAGTAGTTCTTGAGATTACCACCTACAACGTCACAAACTCACAAACCTCTTTATAATATTAGTATAGATATATTGTTAAATGAATAAACAGAGCAAACGAAGACGAGGATATCATCAGCCAGATAGATAAATAAAAAATATCATGCTTAGGTTTGTGTGGGTACAAGTAATATATATACTGAATACATACCTGCGGTCGCGATCCGCTACAGACAATGAAAGTCCTTCCTATCCGCTGTTTGCCATTTGGGAATCAGCAATAAAATAAATCTGGGAAGTGAGTTTGACTGACTGAGGAAACAATATGGGAATTGGGGGCGAAAATCTTTTTGTGTACGCGGTTGATTATGTTCGTTTCGACAGCTTTATGTGTGGGTGTTTTTTATTTGAATCGTTATACGTAAAGACAGATAGCTTTTGAATTACTATTAAATATTAAATATATTAAATAGTTATATATCAAGGTACTATCCCTCGCACTTCAGTCGTATGTTCGGCTTCTCTTACAGAACGCACGTCCATTCTGTAATCTTATAAGCGACTTGTTTAAATTTATTACTTTTATAAATACAGGGACGGCTTATAAAATGACGAAAATCAAAATCATGTCCCTTTAAAAATGATTAATTAAAGACAAAATTTGGAAACTTATCATATATCAGTTAAGAAAATGACTTTATCGTTAAATTATGAAACAGGATACAATCGACACAATCGATTTTGTATAATTATTAGTTCGTATAATTAATTATTTCATAAGTCTATCGAAATTAAGGTTCATAGTCAATTTTAATTTTGTGAGTTAGTAAATATGAACATATTAAAACAACATTATATGTTCAAAATAATTATTATTTATCTTTAGCCCACGCCAATCTAGCAAGTTCTCGTTCGCCCAATTTCTCCTTTACCTCACGTTCCTTCGTAATTTATGAAGATACATTTATTGTCGTGTTTACATAAACAATGCTATTTATTGTGCATTACACGTGATTGTAGAAGGTTACAAACAAAACGTACGCGTAACCGAAAACAAATCTGTTTACATTATTCCAGCCAAAAGTTTAAGACACATATCATTTCTTTTAATTTATTACTAGCAACATTACATACTTTTATGGGTTATTGTATTGCTGTATTTTTCATTTTACCAATGTCGTTTCTAGTACAAACTATATCGGTGTGTGAACAGCACAGTTTATTTGATCTTGAAGTACGTAATTTGAGTTATTAAAATTGTTTGGTTTCGAGAAATAAACTTTTTAGTTTGTTACAAGCAACATGGTTCCGAATATTTTATTATACTTTAAAGTCTATTATACGTATAACGAATTCTAGAAAAGCAAACTAAAATCATTTAAGAAGAAGGTCTCGAAACACAAAAACTTTTTCGGAAAAGTAATTGAAGAATATTAATTTAAATGTTTAGAGAAAATAAAAATGTTATGTTGCAGTCCAATATCAATGAATTTTACACCTTATAGCTATTGTATTTAAGCAGAAATTCTAAACTTTTAGGGATTACCGATGTAATAAAAATAGTTTCTAAATAACATTGTTTTCTTATTTTATTTTAGTCAACATGTTTCTGTAATATTACGATGACTTGCAAAGTCCATAACCTTTCAACTAAGAACGGACCCTGTAAATACACAAGAACTTGAACATATAAATAGTGTTTCACTAACCAACACTCAACGATTGACAGTACTATACCAAACCTGCTTCATTTAAGAGACCGGCAGTCATAGTAGTACAGTGAAGCTGTTAAGACTTTGCTAGGTCAATAGCGTAGTCAGTTCGAAAAAAAAAACAGCAAGTCATGAAAATATACGCAGTTATCAATTACTGAGTTCTTAGTAATGAATACGCTAAACTAATTCTAAATATTTTTGTACCAATAAATTATCAGTTTAATTTTTTATCTCATTAATTTATAATTTATAACATAGTACAAAACAAAGTCCTCTGCCACGTCTGTTTATCTGTCTGTTCGCGATAAACTCAAAAAGGTACTTAACGGATTTTAATGAGGTTTTCACTAGTAGATAAAGTGATTCATAAGGAAAGTTTATGTATATAATTTGTCAAGATCTTTTATTATCAGGGCGGGACAACGTACGCCAAGCCTGCTAATTAATTTATAAATATATGCTTTGATTGTTTTATATTGTGATCAAATCAATTAAAAGTACTTTATTCAATTTAGGCCTTGAGAAGGCGTTTATAAACGTCAAACCTACCACCGTTTCGGAAAACAACCGAGTCATCGAGAAGAACCGGCAAGAAACTCGATCTGGTTTACCTTTTCATGATATATATTTTTACAAAACATAGATAGTACATGATGTACTTTAACATACATATTTAGGTATATAACTTCATATAAAGGATATATTAAGCGACGGTAATTTGTCTTTTTGTACGGGTTGACGCAAGGTAACTGCTACACAGGGCGCTGGTATCAAATAAAAATAAAATGAAAATGCGCATAATTAAATAGGTATATTTTTATGCGGATTACTAATAAACAAAAAACATCAAAGAATATGGCGCTGCATATTTTGGCAATGGTAGATTCGATTTATTTATAATGAAGTCACTGGCATTTGTATAGGAAAGGACAGTCGGAGCGGTGATTTATTTATAGACGAGAAAGTTATTGGGGCTATTGTTGCTTCGAGAGCCGGATGAGGTTTATTCTCAGCTATCCGGCGTTGGTATCACATGGCTCCTAAACTAAGAGATGAAAGTATAATATATATAATATACTATATTTCAACCAGTCTCGTGTACGCTTACTAATAAGTGAAAGGTTTTTTTTATACTTAACTAGCGGGCCCGGCAGACGTTGTCCCGCCCTGATTAAAAATAAAGCCTTGACAAATTATACCAAAACGTTCCTCTTGAATCACTTTAGCTACTGGTGAAAACCGCATGAAAATCCGTTCAGTAGTTTTTGAGTTTATCGGGGTGTAAGGGGTGGCGAATAACATCATAAGACTTGAGACACCCAAGCCAACACACCTGCACGTGGTGCACCCTGCTGAATAACGAACGAGGCAATGGCGAAAGCGGGCTGGTAGGGTTCTACAGCCCGACTGGGTCGCAACCACCATGTATATGGCGTAAAAGCCCGTAATAGTGATTCGCTTCTGCGGGTCGCGTTTCGGGATCAGCCTGTGCATATCCAGCTTTTTGCAGGCCGGCATGATAGTGGCGACCGGCGATGGATAGTGTGTCACTCGGTGATCGCCATTGTTTTTGGATTGTACTGTGCTTACCATCAGCCATAGTGCAGTAATTTTGCCGTGCTACTATGAAAAAAAAAATCGCGAACAGACAGACAGACAGACGCGGTAGGTACTTTATTTTATACTATGTAATGATAATGATTTTTAAACTTCATTTGATGCTACATGACGATGTGGTCTAAAATGGTAAACATATTAAACCTAGAGAGGGCTGGATCTTAAGTGTAGCTGCTGGGACACACTAACAGGTGCTTGACGACAGATTTTCAATTTGAGGGTGGTAGCTAGCGGACGGCGGACTAAGAAAAAGCCCTACCACCATGCTATAGTTCCATCATGGTATTTTCTTTGACAGAAAACTCAACTCAGTTACTAAGATTCGAATCTGTAACATACTGAGCCTATAAAAAGCATTCAGTATTATCTATCTAGTATCTGGATAGATTTTTTTCGTTTCTGAATGCTTATTAATGCAACCATACGCTATATGAAAGTTTTAAATGCCTTATCTCTTTGTTGTACCGTGAAAACGTGGAGTTACCCTCCTGCGTCTGCGGTTCTTCTTTCTTATAGGTGCTTTAACTGTAACGTTAAAAACGTTTACAGAGGACGCCATAACAACAATAACTGGTCATATATCATATGTCTCTCAGTTACGGCTGTTGTTTTAATATTGCACTCACAGTTCATCAAGCGCAGTGCTATCAAACTGCTGTGCACCTTTTTCTTTGTCTGTCCACTTTCCCGCTATTCTGGGACAGGTTCCTTCACAGTCCTGCACTAAACCAATCTGTCTTGGCAGACTTTAGCAATTGCTTTTGCTTAAATACTCTCTTTACCATCTGATTATTATGTACAAAGCGAGCAGCCTCTATCACTTTTCGGTTATGATATCACCAATTGATGCAAATCTAGCGCTGTTATTTGTTTATACATAAGGTATTTTATCAAACAGAATAACTGCTCCCACTAACTTAATCATTTCATCTCACATTACAGTATTTTGATATTAAAAAAATGCTTTGTCACCATTGTCTCCACATTTGTATTATGAAGGTTTTCTTAGCTGTACATACCTCGTCCTTTAATTCTTCAACGTTTTTTACGTATATTTGAAGATTCAAACACACAAAGACCTGTAGAGAGCATTGTAGCGGGACATTGTGAAAATACGTCAGAATGCGAAGGTCGAATTTATATCAGTATGTTAGGAAATTATTCGGAGATCGTACGTGGGTGTTCGGACGGCCACGCAAACTCCAAATTTGTCTGTGTCGATTTGTGAGATCACCTAGTTTTCAGTACGAACGAACGGTGTGTATTTACGTAAGCGAAAATTTGAAATAAATGATTCTGTAGAACAATTGGTCTTGAAAAATTGGTGCAAGGTTTAAAGTTTGAAAGGTTTGATTGGTAACCTTGTAAGACACAAATAAAGTAGAGTATCTGATACTATTCAGTAACTCTAAGACCTGACTTAAAAGTTACGCGTTCTATAGCCCCCGTTGTTACCCTTTCATCAGGACTCTTCTATGTTCTATACGTTTTATGTACACTAATAAATTATTCTTTGTTCTTATTTTCTTCCTCATTTCTCTGTGTCTTTCTTTTTCCCTTCTTTTATCTCTTCTCTTCAATCTGCCAACTGATCCCTTGAAAATCCTTGTACTCGTTTCATAAAATAAACATCTACAACCCATAAACACACAAGGAAGATAGAATACATGTCATGAATATACTGTAACCTTCGCATAGTTTCTATTTGTGTTATAAAGAATTGAGTTGCCTCTGAGAATGTCAATAAAACACATTGAGATTTCTATTTTCTATTCAAGTAAATGTAAATGTTGGTCAAGTGCAATCAAATTGCGGATCTGTCTCAATTATTGCGAACGTAATTTACAGTTATTTAGAGAAACGAAGTGGGTGGTGGATCTTTTAAATTGGGTAATATCTTTATCGATCGTGGAACTAGGTTAATATGAGAACGCTTTCAATGAATATACGTACGCTTACAAGTAATTCAATGAAAATTATCACTATTCATTATCGTACTGTTCTGAAATAACTCCGCTGCGGCAAGAAAAAGGTCATATATATTTCAAACTGAATTCGGAAAAAACACGAATAATCTATAACTTATATTATTAATGAAGTAGGACTAATTCGTTTATAGATTAAATATATACTTCTATACTAATATATAAAGCTGAAGAGTTTGTTTGTTTGTTTGTTTGGTTGAACGCTATGATCTCATGAACTACCAGTCCGATTTGAGAAAGTCTCTCGGTTTTAGATAGCTCATTTATCGAGGAAGGCTATAGGCTATATATCATCACGCTAAGACCAATAGAAGCAGAGCACCAATGAAGAATGTTTCAAAATAGGGCACTTTTTTTGCTTTTTAGCGATTACGTTATTATTATATACGTTGCCATGGTAACGTGGTAAGTAGTAGTAATAATATTCGTCCAATAGGACAGGCGAAGGAATTAATCCATACTGCCAATTCTGAAGTTATGTGGTAAGTATCAAAGCTAACATTTTCAAAGTTTATTTTGTTTTCCTATTCAAATAGTTCATACTACTTTTATTTCCAATTTTTTATTTGTTCTCTATTACTTTTCTTTCTCTATTATTATAAAAATAAAGTTTGTGTATGTACAATTAAAATAACAACTTTTTGATGAATGGATATGGCTACAAATGGCCAAAAAAAAACTTCTTTTATACTTTGTCTATATTTTTATATTATTATTATATTTTGTCTGTTTGTTTGTTTGTTCTGGGTAATCTCCAAAACGACTGGACCTATTTTAACGGGAATTTTACTTTTTACTGCCAGATAACCGAAATTATAGCGGTTGACATATTCTATTTTATTTGTCCACGGCTTCGTCCGCATTACTTTGGGCCGATTTTCACGGAGTATTCACTG
>MU158713.1:2880722-2965392 GCA_015888305.1 Antheraea pernyi
ACTAAAATATCGATTAACATACATAAAAGAATACATACAACCGAACATAGATAGCTCCTCCTTTTTCGAAGTCGGTTAAAAAAAAAAGTCCTCCGTCAGCTTATCTGTTCGCGATAAAGTCAAAAACTACCATTTTCATGCTGTTTTCACCAGTAGATAGAATGATAATTTATGGGGAAGGTTTAGGTATAATTTGTCAAGGTTTTCATTTTATTATCCGTCTCCGTCCACCGACTTCGAAAAAGGAGGAGGTTACTATGTTCGGTTATGTGTATTTTTTTATGTATGTTAATCGATATTTTAGTCAATTGTGAACCGATTTTAATGATTTTTTTTTATTTGAATTGATACACTATGTAGTGATTAATTGCTACCTATGTATTCATCCGTGTGAAATAGATGAAAAATATGTTACAACTGCGTGAGACGTGTGCCTTACTGACTCCAAGAATAAATATACATAATTTAAAGACATATATTTGTATGTAATATGAATTATATCATCTTTTTGGTCAATTTGGCAGCCATATTGTTTTATTTACCACGTTTACTTCTACATAACACAGTTATTATAGCAACGTATAAGAATAACTTAAGTATATCGACAATACGGGCATATTATATCTATCTATAAAATAAAAGATTTAAGATATATTGTTCGATAATGTATAGTTTATAATTTTCATTACTTTCTTATATAGTGTTAGTGAGCAGTGAGTTTGGTATATTCCAGTTGTATAGTTGAAGTTCCAGGTATGTTGCAGATGATAATTCGAATTTCTTTCACAACACATTAATCGAGATTATAAATACATACTTTAAAAACACCAATCCTACGTGTATATAAGTTACGATAAATCAGTTTCTTATTTCTTCTCTGTTTCTCAATCCATTTTCTTCCTCTTTTAGTATAAGTACGATTCGCGCTGTATCCAAAGCAACAGTCCAAGCCGATGTTCCGCTAACCATGAAGGCCCATCAGGCCAATAGCGGTTAGTCAGGTCAAATAAAAAAGAACAATTTTCTTAATTTTTTAACTGATTAGCAATTTTTGACGATATTCTTTTCAATAAAAAAAAGAGGAAAAAGTTTTTTGTCCTACCTTTGAAGGTAGCTGTCAAAATTGTTGATAAAATTTTAAAAATAAAGATATAAGTAAGATTGTTGTGAAATTCCCAACAGACAACAATGTTTTACGTATAAATTGGTTTAAAATTGCACTGAAATTTCAAATCTTTCACTAGCCAAGTTCGTTAATATTGAAAACTATAATCGGCAGATCACAAATGTTTACTTTTTTATATTATAGGAGGCAAATGAACAGGTGGGTTACCTGATGTTAAATGACCACCACCGTCTATAGACACTTGCAACAGTCACGAGTGCGTTGCCAACCTATGTCTAGGGGAGGGGAAGGGAGGTGGAGCTCCGGTACTCTCATTGACCGAACGAAACGCAAAAGTTTAAGCACTGTTACATAACGTCGATGTTTCAGTGGGTCGGGTGGTAGTAATCCGCGCGAGCCGACCCGTTCATGCTAAACCAGTAATAGTTTGCTGCTTCTCATAACTTTGCATTATAATACAAAATTACATAAGAAAAACTACAATGATTTAGAATATAAATCGAACAATACACACTAAAATGAAGCTCGATCGGAGAAGATAACGTGATGCATAAGCAATGTTTAGTTACATAATTTGTTAAGGTCCTTTTTTATTATCAGGGTGCGACAACGTCCGCCGGGGCCGCTACTTTTATTATACAATTTATTGACTTCTTATAGTATAATGTGAAATTTGATTGAAATATTGAATAATCATAATAGAGGTAGCCAGATATTTTTAATACCTTCTAAAAATGTGATACGTTATCATAAAATAACTATAGCACAAGATATACATAGACAAATAAAACCACTCAATCATTCACGTTCCACAGATCAATCAACTGTTTCTTTATTTAAAAAAAACTATTTCTAATGTTACTTGACGTCGGTGTTTCTGTAGGCCGGGTAGTAGTACCTCGCGCGAGCCGACACCTTCATGCTAAGCCAGTAATAGCTACAGTTCTACCACCGAAATCATAATGAGAACGCATTGTATGCTGTTTATTTTTCAGCTTACCTCGAATCTCTTGAATTCCGTTACAAACCTGAAATATTGCACTGTAGACAATAGAAACGGAATCCAAGTTTTTTTGTAAAAGTATTAAAATTGTTATAGACAATAATCAAAATCTTGTCATTTTTTTACCGTCACACAATTTTTATTTATGTGTTCAAAATATCTGCATCTTAAAACAAAACAGGACGTGTCGTAACGACACAGGATAGAAGTGAAACTTTTGTACTTTTTTTTTCGAACTTATTGGTTTCGTAAAAAGATCATTTGGAATTGATGTTCATGTTGGAAGTGATCGCAATTTGATAAATATCTGCATCTTAAAACAAAACAGGATGTGTCGTAACGACACGGGATAGAAGTGAAACTTTTGTACTTTTTTTTCGAACTTGTTGTTTTCGCAAAGAGATTTTTGGAATTGGCAATATAAACGGAGAGAGAGGTGATCGCAATTTGATACGATTCAGTACTCACTCCTTTGACGTGTTACATGAGCATAATATTAAGTCACCAAGATTTGTTAGTCCTGATATAGAGACAAGGCAGAGAGTTGTGGTTATTTCAAAATGATTTAGACCACTACATGGAAACATGTTGATTAAAGAAATACAACAAAAAGCCAACGTCACGCGGTGTTCTCAGGTGGTTACCTATCCGATTACTGACCGCGCCCGACGTTGCTTAACTTCGCTGATCGATCAAGAACCGGTGTTTTCGACACTGCCCGACACAGCGTTTACTCCCGCCACTTTTCATCGCACAAAAAGATTACCGATCAGAATTTCAATGATGAAAGGGTCATTCAAACATTTCACTCTAAAAGATCGGTAATTGCATACTGTTATCACGATAATAGAAGCACCAATCACAGCGCGTGACGTCATACCTTCCGAAATATTCTTCTGATATTTACACTTTAACGAATCCAACGCGATAGGTGTAAACATTTTACCGGGTATATTTAACAATTATTTGTTATTATTATTATTTAATTATAGAGTTAAATGGAAAGATTATTTTGTAGAAATTATGGCAATTTAGGTGCCATTCAAGTATCGCGTAAGAATTATGGGGAGCAGAGAAGTCTTTGATTTGCTTATTTTTTATGACATGGGAATCAAGATATATAGTTCTGATTTGTGAGGTGCGCAGTTTTATCCACTGGGTTATCATTACCCAAGTAGCGAAACACTATATACTAATTTCTCTATAGACAATAAATTCCTTATTTCTAGACTTTTTAACAGCCGTCCATGGATCAATAAGGAAATCAAATCAAATTAAAAATATTATACTTAGTACTTGTTTACATGAGAATGGGGATAAAAGCATTACTTACATTCGCTGGTCAGTAGGAGGGGGTTGGTAAGTGGTAAAATATTTTCAAAAAAGCCGTTCACATTCCAATTTCGAATTAGCAAAACAAATGTCCAATGACCTTTCCACGTCCGAAAGTAAACTGTGACGGTTAGAAAACACACCACGAAAACGTGGTGCGCCTGAGATCACGCCGCGTCCAAAAATAATATCCCGCTCGCTCGTCTCGTGTTGCTCCCAGTGCGCGCTGACCAGCCGATCGTAACACGCCTGTGATATTTATCTAGTCGAAAACTACCGACGATGACAAGTAAATCTTGAGTGATACCAATAAATAACGCTTTTACCGCTTGAGTGAAGGGATTAGTGTTTTAATGTGGCAATATTCACGCCGTAAGTACGAACGCTTCAGCGCTTGTGTGGCAAAGAGTAACAAAGGGATTCGGGGAGTTTTGGTAACGTCCAGTAAATGTGCGGTCGTTCCGCGAAATATGATTCTTCAGTGAGGAATTTTAATTTTTTTTATACGATTTGAAATTGTTCAATTAACAAGCGTGATTCCGGGACTAATGGTATGACATCGATTCTAACTTTTCTTGCATGATTTTAATAACAATAACTAAATATACATTATTTATACAATGCTATAACATTTATAAATATAATATAGTCTGTAGCTATGAGTTTATAAACGGATAGGTGCGGTCCACAACGGAATTTGTGGGTAGGCGAAACTAAATTCATCGCCACAAACAATACTGACATAAAGTTTAAAATATTTTACGTTTCTAAATCTACACGTATTCATAGTTTTACTATGTGATTATATTGGCTTTTGCTCGCGGATTCGCTCCTGTTAATACAGATTTGAAAGGTACATTACTGATAACGTGTATACAAAATATGATAATCGGTTGAGTAGTTAAGGTGTAGTGTAAGGTTAACGAACAAACGAATAAACTCATTTTTCTATTTATAAAATACTAGCTTCTGCACGCGACTTCATTCGTGTGGAATAGTTATTTTGGGCTAAGGCTAACACGCACGAAGCTCTCAAAAAGAAAAAGAAAAAACGATTTTGAAACGTTAGTGCTCCGCTCTTGGTGGTCTTAGCGTAATGATATCCTATAGCCTTGTATAGATAGATATAGTATGGATTTGTCCTGACATAGTGTGGTTCGAAAACTTAGTTACAATCTAATTTCAGTAGATAATCATTACATAGTATAAAACAAAGTCCCCTACCGCGTCTGTCTGTCTGTCTGTTCGCGATAAACTCAAAAACTAATGAACGGATTGTCGTACGGTTTTCACCAGCGGGTAAAATGAGTCATGAGGATGATTTTGGTGTATAATTTGACAAAGATTTTTTTATAGTCAGGGCGGGACAACGTCTGCCGGGCCCGCTAGTTATTTATAAAGGACTTTCTAATTATCGCTACTGTCATCACAAATTATTTTACAAGTGTGCATATGATTTTTCTCCCAAATAAAAATTACTTTTTAAACACAACTTATAGGTAATAAGACATCATGTTGTATTAGATCAAATATTAATTCGATTACAGCCATTGCTCGAACAAGCTCAGTGTAACTGAAAATGCTGGAGAAACTAGAACGACTATTTCTAGAATTTATTAGTTTTGTCTTCAATCAAGAAAGCGTTATAATTATTTTATGAAATGAAACTTCTAATGGCGCGGTAGGAAAAAATGCGTATTAGGTAGTGTATTTGTGTGTATATGTGTAAGTATATATGTGTCTGTCTGAGTCCAGATTATAGCAAATTAATAAATATAGTTAGGTACTTATACTACGCGACTTCGTATCGTATACAGTTTATAAACATTCTCGTTTATAAACAACTGAATACATACAAGTATTTTAACTTCCCCCGCGAATACACACTGGTACAGGCGATGATGACATTCAATTAATAATTCTGCCCACTTATTCCCTCGATTTTGATAAAATACTAGTATAGAATATAGATGCTAAAGTCGTAGTCAGCTATGACTTATCTAAGAATCTAATAGAAAGTATATTGGCTTTTAGAGAAAGTAAAGTTTAAATGTAACACGAATTAATAAGGGTGTTGATTAATCTGTTAGAAACGAAGGCAGAAAAGTGTTGTTTCGTTCTTTCTACATACCCTAAAAAGGATATGAATTAATGATGGACAAGCGTATATAGAAATATGGACAATATGTACATTTCTTATTCAGGCATTAACGTAAAAGCGTATTGTAATCTCTACCCACGTATCGCGGCGTTAAAAATGGGAATAAATATAATCTTGAAGGAGTCGGGAAGCGAATTATGAACCGGGAAATACGCTCGCCAAATAGGATATAATAAAAATGTTTTTATTAGAATTGGATGTCGTTCGACTAACTTCCTTCTGAAACCCTATTTATATAACCATGTATTTATATATATTTATTATATTAAGAAAAGGATTCAGTATTTAATACTGGTGATGCAATATTCAATTCTCAGATATACTGCAAACGTAAATATTAGTTAATAGCATTTCCATACTTAGTTTATTTATCATTTATTCGCACGAAGCTATTAACATTTCTAATAGTTTGTATTTTTCAAAATTTTAGTACCCAAATATGACTTCCCAATACACCCTTGATAATTTAATATATCCTAGCAAAAACTTAGATAAGTTAGATTTTATAAACAAACCCAGAAATAAGAACAAATTGGCTATGGCAATTAACTAAGCAATCCTAAGCTAGACAAAGTAAGACCTAAAAGTTTTTCGATGATAATATTTACTTCTACAATAATGTCTCAAAGCCGATTCGCCAGACAATAAATTGAAGCACAATGTCATATAGTGATAAGCCTTGATTTGAAGAATAAACCTTTTTTATATATCAGCTAAACACAATAATAAAAGACTGTAAGCATAGTTTTAATAAAAATTATATACAAAAAAAGTTAATTCCAATCGAATTTTCTGCCGGTTCTTCTCGATGACTGGGATGTTTTCCATGTCTGTTACTTTGACTTAGAGCACATAAGTTCCTACTGAGGTCCTTAATTCAATAAAGTATTTTTGATGTTGATTCTGACAGGGAACACTCATAAGGTGAAGATTAGGAACAATTTCTTGTTTACTGGAAACAATTAAAAATTTGCTAATGTAATTTGAACTCTATAATCCAAAATAAAATAAAACTTTCACTTATTTTCAATAACTTTTTAATATACAATTTTAATATGTACCAGTAATAAACAGTAACCTAAGGCTTAAATCTCAATATCGGCTAATGTCTGTAGCCAGTTGTTTTAATTCCTACGCTTTGTCATGCATAAAAATCAAATTTCACATGTTATTTAAATCCCAGATCAGTCTTTATTACATCATTATGAACTAAACGCCAGAAGTCTTAACGAAAACCCATAATAATCTCGTTATGTTTATTTTTATTTATGGAGAAATTACCAATTACATTCGTTTTAAGATCTTACATCAAAAACCTCTCTTAAGGAAAGGCAAGAGAGCTCTGAAATTTACTTTGAACATGATAATATATAGGATTATTTTAAGTGCCCTTCTAAAGACCCCTTTTAAACAAATGCCATTACGTCGACTGCGACATAAGAAATTAATATTATATACCCCGAATTGCGAGAAATATGCGAGGGATGAATAATGAGGAAAATATTACATTACATTAAATATTATTTGATTATTTTATACTTGAAGATCATCAATTTGGAGATATTTCTCGATGCAGATTGAATACTTTAAAGTTTAATGAATAGCAACTACATACTTTTATAAAAGTTATCATGGAGAAATTAAAAACGAAGACAGCCAAAATACACTATTATGAATGAAATAGTAAAATCACTGAACAGAACTTTGATAGAACTAACAAATCTGAAGGAATTAAAATACATTAATGAGAGAATATATGTTGTTCTAACCTTCATGCTTAGAGAAATTGTGCAAAAAATGTATTGCCTAAAAAGATCTATAGCTTTCATACATAACATAACATTTCATAACATTTAGCTCCAAATGCACTTATGAAAGTAGACGATCATTCTACCAAGACAAGCTCTATGAAGGTATTGAAGTCTCTTAGGCCAACAATAGTTCAAAAGAAATCTATTTACACGGATTGGCTATGAAAAATATAATTGTTGTATTTAGCAGACTAATCTATATAATTATTTTTTTACCTTAATATGTACTATGATTGTTTGCTAATCTTACAATATTCTAGAGAAGAACTGCATTGAGACATCGCATTCCTCAGTAAAATGAATACTTAATCGTCTCACTCAATCGCGGTACTGTGAATTTCCTAAATCTATTTTATTAGGTAACATACTTAGCTAAAAAATTTCAAAACGTGCGATAATTATAACAAAGATATTGTTAAATATGACGAAGACAAATGTACCAATTCTTCATACTAAAGACAAATAAAAATAATAACAAAATAAACGTGTGTTCAAACTGCGCGAAATACCATCTCCTATACTACATAAAAAGCGTTCAAGGAATTCCCAAAAGAAACGCGTAGTGCGTTATACCGAATTGGGAAACAGACAAAAGACTTCTTTGTGTGCCCGAGCCAAATACGAAGAATCAAATGAAGTTCAATGAAAGAGAAAAATGAAATCTGAGCGAATACGTACAAAAATAAATCCGAGGCTACACACACAGCTTTGTTCTGTGGAACGTGTGATGATACTGAAGAAAATTTGCGTACAAGAGATATCCGGATTATTGGAATATATCAGATTAGGATTTTATTGTGTTCGCAATTCAGTTTTCATTTTAAGAGTTTGTGTTTATTTTTGTGCTTTTAAGACTGTTCATTCTTCTGTTTATTAATATATTACAGAAATTATTTTTCTATAATCCTTTAATCTGTTTTGCGATTTGTTTTTGAGAGTTTTAATTTCTATGTATTTTTTTTATAATTTATTGTTGAAACCTGTTTTAAGTGTTGATGTTTAGGATACGAAAAAATCACTATTTAATTGCAAATTAGACATTGGATTCTATTCGATCCAAAATACAGATGGATCTAAAATTGACACTCAGATTAACCCTACGTTGGATTATTGTGAATATATAATTAAATTTATTAAAAACATTTTAAAGTGTACAGCAAATCCTGGTAGTATATGTAATAAGTAATATTAGTCTTCTGTGTTTACTAAACTCTGTTGAGAGGAAAAAGGCCTTAAAATTCATTTGTATCATAATCATAATGAAATCAGTTAGTCTGTTTATATAAAAAATGAAAATACATTTCCTTTTTGGATAATTAGATCAAGATTATTGAACATATTAGCACAGGATAGTGAGTATTCGATGCAGAATTTTTCGTAACTGCTTCTAGGCTACTTAGTTTTTGGATTCGTTGTAACCTTTGCAATTTTTGAATGCTCAACTGAATGAGTGGGAATCGGCTAGTACAAAAATATAATTTAAAGATCCGTCGCTATTATATCCGGATGTTATCTCTGCAGACTATTTAATGTTACACGTCACGATGACGTCACGCGAATCAAAGCGTGTTTTGTTTTGACGCATTAGAATTTCATCATAGTTAAAAACAGTTCAGATTCCTTCTCGTGATTCGCTGTTTATACACTCCCGAATTATTTATAGAGAAAGTCTAATCATGTGTTAGTTTGAATATAGTTCTCCATTATGCGTATTTGTATTTTCTTATATTTACCACTATTTTTTCCCATTTTGTGTTTTAATGTTGTATATTTTATATAGTTTTAATCTATACTAATATTATAAAGAGGTAAAGTTTGTGAGTTTGTGACGTTGTGACGTTGTAGGGGGTAATCTGAGGAACTACTGATGCGATTTAGAAAATTCTTTCAGTGTTATATAGTTCATTTATCGGGGAAGGTTATAGGTTATATATCATCACGCTAAAGCCCATAGGAGCGAAACAGCTATGAAGAATGTTGCAAAATCGGGGTATTTTTTCCTTTTCAGAGCTTCCGCTGCGTCTTAGCCCAAAATAACCATTCCACGCGTACGATGTAGCGGGCAGAAGCTATTAACTAATTATATTATCTATACTAATATCATAAAGAGGTAAAGTTTGTGAGGTTGTAGGGGGTAATATCTGGGGAGTCGGAGAAAAAATGGTCGAACAGAAACGTTTCTTACGAACTCTACCTTAGCGATGAGAGATATATGATTGAGTTCTAGAAAAAAGTTGTAGCTTGATAATGCCTATTACCGCTCAACGAAGTGGACATGGGTCAGCTAGTATAATGTAATTATGTTCTTCTCGATTACTCGGTTGTTTTTCGAACCGGTGGTAGTTTTGACGTTCATAAGTGCCTTAATTAGGGCCTAAACTGAATAAAGTATTTTTGATTTTGAATAACAAAAATTCATTGCTTGTAAATCACTGCTTGGCTACGAAGATTAACGACACATTTTCCGTCTTGTTACAGAAAACTTAAATACTTAAACACGTGTTTTAAAAAAATTATCTCAAAAGTATGTCTTGCCCTTGTTTAGAGACAAATACTGTTTATATCGTTTCTATTTCTCGACAAAAGATGTTTAATTTTGTGGGTATAATTAATTTGGAAGGTTTTGCAAGATTAAACAATTTTAGAGATTCACAAGTACATTATATTTATGTATGATGTTGTAATATGTATGTATTGTATATATGTAGTATATCGGTGTTGATATTTTATCTATATAATGTTATATTAAATAGGTTAAACATAATTTTATAAAAACTTCTCCTTTTAAACCTACCAACATTTATCTGTTATTTATCGGTTGACTGGTAGAGAATGCCTTCGGCATTAAGTCCGCCATTGCATATTTAATGCATAATGTATAAATAAATAAATAAATTATAACTACTATTATATAACATTACTGACATTTGGCAATGAATTGAGTCTTACGTTATACTGTTATTTAACTTTTCGCACTTTGACGTATTATATTAAACTTAATATATTGCTTATTTTAGGTTACAATAATAATAACCAAATTTACTTAAAATAAATGAATTTAATGGAACGTTTTTGAATGATGGCATCGAAAAGAACAATGCTATTCAGAGTTGTTTGCATAACAAACTTAAACTAGATGTTTAGCTAAATACATTCAGGACGCGATTATGTAACAAAGTATTTTAGATATGCATGTAAAAAGTTTTAAAATTTTAGACACTGTTTAGTAAACCCCACGTTAAACGCGTGTTCATTTTAGTTTTTGTAATAAGACCGGTTATGATTTAGAAGTGATTTCAAATAAATATATTGGCTCAATTAATATATAAACATAATGTATTTGTAACCAAGTAGAAAAAATACCAAATAAATACATGAGTAATACGCAAAAATTCTCTGTTTCGGTGACACAGTTGATAATATTCGTATGCCAACTAGATTTTCATAGGGTTTCACTTGCAAAACGTAATGAATCATTAGAAACATAGCCAAATGAGCCATCGACAAAGAAAGGCATGTTATCTAATGCGTAGTCAGTTGTCACATTTAAAAATAACCTTCAATTTTTATTTTCTTTTCATTCGTGTCACGTGAAGAAATGTTCTCACGCTGAGATAATGAGAATATATCTAAAATTACCCCCGTAGTAATAATGTGTTACTGTAAAATTGATTTTTACAATTTACATTGTTTGGAATTTGGATAAAAGAAAAGTTTATAGATATTAATGACTTTAAACAAGTTTTAGCTTATAACATAAAAAAAACTAGAAGTTCTTTATACTATAAAATGATCGGCCTGTTAAAGACACGCTGCAGGGACATAGGCCTTTTACCGAAGTTACGGGCATAATCACCACGCAAGCGCACGACGTGCGAACTACGACAAATCAACATTTTTATGTTTTTCTACATACAGTAGAACTACAATAACATTTCTCAGGTTCGGGTTCCCTCACAGTATTTTCCTTCACCGTCAGCCGATAATGTTACCAATTTAAATTAGTAAATGTACGCGAATTAAAAAAAAAATCGTTATTACATGACGAGGTTCGAACCTGCGGACATGGAATGATATTCCATAGATCAAACAAACCATTAGACATCCACGACCTTTGTACTTAATATTTCACATTAACAACAGTTCCCCTTTCGTTACTAACAACCTTAAGTAACCACCATTCATGCAGTGCCAGATTTTCAGTACTATTTTTTCTATTGGAAATTTTCGAGATTTAAATTCAATGTATCTCTTCTCATTTGAATTGGAGCGATTAACTCTAGAGAAAACTCTTTATTCATCCGAACGTGGTATTAAATTCAAAGATCATCATCATCATCATCATTACCCTTATCCCACTTAAATAGGGTCGGCACAACATGTTTTCTTTTTCCACTCTCTCCTGTCAAATATCATTTCAGTATTCACACCTTTTACGCACATATCATTTTTCACGCAGTCCATCCATACCTTTTCGGTCTTCCTCTACTCGTTTATCCCTCCACAAACATACTCAACACTTTTCTAGTTACATGGTTTTCATCTCTCCTCATGACACGCCCATACCATGCTAACCTAACTCCTCAACTTATCTGCCACTGGTGCTATTTTCAAACTTCCTCTGATATATTCATTCTTAATTTTATCCATTCTAGTCACACCACACATCCGCCTTAACATTCGCATTTCTGCCACGTGTAATGTTCTTTCATCCGTCTCTTTCGTAGCCCAGCACTCAGATGCATACAGCATGACTGGTCTTATCGTTATTTAATTCAAAGATCTCCTTATAATTATTTTTTTAATGAAAGCCCTTTATTTTGGTACATCCTACGGTGTTCCTGTAACAGAAGCGTCAGATACCTTAGGTAAGTTATGGTGAATATCATTTTTGAAGTGAAAACTTATTTAAGCGCGTGGAGAGGTATTTTTGGCAAAAGATAAATTTATAATTTCGCGCGAGAACATGCTAGTAAGCGTAACCGTTTTGCGCTTGCGCGGCTTACGTCAGACTAGCAACGCATAGGGGCATGTGTACATTTAATATTGATATTTTGTATTGAGATTGTGCAGCCCATTATCATTGATTATAATTGATTTAAAAATTTAAAAGAGAACACAGTTATTCCGTTGTGTTGAGTTTTCACTTCTATTGGCAGGCCTTATGACTCCACCGACTTTTTGTTTATTCGTATCCTAATGAGATGTTAACTTTGATTCTCTATTGCTAACAGTCCCTTATTATTATCCGCTATATAGGTTCAGAGATGCTTTGGTTAGCGTGTGTAAAACGGTTCAGACACATTTCGTTCACGGGCCGTGTGAAATGCTAGGCTATTTTTAAAACCGACCGGCGCATAGGATACGTGAGCATAAAATTAAACTTGCTTGCTAAACTTCGAACAACATTCAAACACATTTCCGATGTAGAAGCTCATGAACGATCGTAAACTCCATTTTTAGAGTCAAGGTTACTTTCAGAGTTTTTGACGGTTATTCCATCGTTAATCTTCCTAAACCGGTAAGTCCTACTCGGTAGTGTACTAGTAGATATCCCGCGGATTTGTCTGTGTTTGTATTTTAAAAAAAAGACATTATTTTTGAGTAAAACTAAGGTTTTATGTCGCGCACGTCAAGCTGGCTCTCATATAGCATGGTTTTTAGAAACTTACAATTTTTTTGTATAATTTAAGCTGTGCCTTTATAGCGTATGAATTATTCTGATGTACCTATAATCTATATTATAGTAAAGTTTCAACAAAATCGGCTTAATTATTTTTTGAGTGAATGAGTAACAATAAGGCATTCATTCATTCATTCATATCCACAAATTTGCTCGGTTATTATGTTTTCTGTTATTAATGTATTTTTGTTAATATAATATAAATTAGTATATATAATATAAAATAATAAAAATAGTATAATATAAAATATAATAAAAAATAGTATAAGAAAATATTTTAATGAATCTTAGTCTAATATACTAATAATATATATATACTAACTGACCCGTGCCCACTTCGTTGGGCGGTAATAGGCATTCATTATCAAGCTACAATTTTTTTCTAAGACTCAATCATATATCTTTCTTCGTTACGGTAGCGTTGTAAGAAACGTTTTTGTTCTACCATTTATTCTCCGACTCCCCAGATATTACCCCTTACAACCTCACAGACTACCTCTTTAGAATATAATAATTAATTAATAGCTTCTGCCCACGACTTCCTACGCGTGGAATAGTTATTTTGGGCTAACACGCAGCGGAAGCTCTGAAAAGGAAAAAATACCCTGATTTAGCAATATTCTTCGTTGGTGCTCCGCTCCTATTGGTCTTAGCGTGATCTTATATAGCCTATAATATTCCCCGATAAATAAGCTATATAACACTGAAAGAATTTTCCTAATCGGACCAGTAGTTCCTGAGATTACCCTACAGCGTCACAACGTTACAAACTCACAAAACTTTACCTCTTTATAATATTAGTATATATATATGTATCTATGTTACGAAACAATTTATATCACCATGATTTACCAACCACAAGCATGGACAAGCGCACTTCTCTTATACTTTCTCTGTCCATTACTATATTTTCTAAAAATCATTTTCTTCATAATTCTCTCTCAGATGGCTCCAGAAATGTTTAATAAATAAATAAATTAAAAAACAATTTACTGGTGATGTTGTATTGTAGATAAATTGAAATTGCGAAGACCATCAAACTTAACCAATCTGAAGTATATAGAGGATTAGTCCACTTTATGACTTCAAAAAAATCAATTTTTTTTTTTTCAAGTATATATACTTAAAAATACCCTCTAAAACTTTCAGAATGACCTGAGTATTCTAAATGTATTCTAAATTTTTTTACCGTTGTATGTATCTAACTACCTGAGCACGCCAAGTTAGGCCGCACAGGCCGACTGCACATTAATCAAATAGTTGCAGCGATTCCAGGTTCTAAAGTGTTACGTGTCGACATTTACTTTTATTTCGTAGTCCGGTGAAGCTGTTAAGACCTTGCCTGGTCAATAGCGTAGTCAGTTCGAAAAAAAAAACTTTTATTTACAGAGATATCAGATATTACCACGTTTATTGTGGAATTTAAATTGTCTATAACTGATTAATTACATTCCCACGATATTATATACACGGTCATATACAGATATTACCAGAGCGTAGCACATTAATTAATTATGTCAATTGCAATTTGTTAATTACAATTATATTCACATCATCGGATCGCCATTAACCAGTTGTTTGAATCTGACACTTGATTAATGTAGGAATACTACAAGCTATGCCTGCGACTTCCCACGCGTTTGTAATTATCTGTTCTAACAAATAGTAGAGTTATATAAAAATCTACACGTAACAGTTTTCATAACGATCGGCTGTGCGGTGCAATGTCATATTGCAGCGCCACCTGGCGATGAGTTATATATTATAGTTAAAAAATCTCGGTAAAAAAAATACTTAAGTGAAACATAAAAGACTGCACCGCCTCGATGGACGTAGGTTCAAATCCTTATAACCGAATCGGAGCTTTCGGTAAAGAATAACAACGTAATGAACCGTAGCGTAGTAGGGCTCTTTCTAAGTCCGCCTGGTTAACTACCACACTTAAGTTGATAATCTATTACCATACATCTGTCGATGTGTGCGTGTTTACCATATTAGACCACATTGTTATTTATCAAATTACGTAAGCTGCAATCGGATGACTAAAAAAACCGAATTATAAAACATAAATTTATTAAAAGAAAGAATTACATATAATTACTTAATAGAAAAACTTAACGTAACCCGATCGATGTGTATATCGAAGTGCCGGTGCGCGGTCACGTAACCACGTTCCTGGTGCCTCGTGGTTGGAGTCAGCACTTTCCCCCACCTGGCTGTTTCTAAGTGGCGATGCGCACGCGTCGTCCACGTGCTCTACATCAGCACTTGTTAGCGCTCGGTATTATGAAGCCGAGGTGTGCCGTGCACCCTTGAGCTAGTTGTCAAATAAAATCGGCTGAGTGCCTTAAGCGCTCGCCTTAGTAGTCCGGTGAAGCTGTTAACACCTTGCTTGGTCAATAGCGTAGTCAGTTCGAAAGAAAAAAAAAACGCTCGGTATAACAAACATCAGATGAGATGGTCAAACGCTAAAACCTACAAAGCCCAAAAACAAACCACTTAAAAAAGTCGAGCCAGTCATAAGGACTGCCGACAGAAGTGAAAACTCAAAACAATGGAATAAATGTGTGCTCATTTGAATTTTTATATTAATTATAGCGTAAATGATAATATTTAAATTTCAGAGTTTGTTTTCATATCTATTGGCACTCGGAGCAATAATTACACACATTTTTATAAAGCCTATTAATCAATCAAACGTATGATGAGCTTCAAAATATCAATATTACATATACACAAGCCCCTATACTACGACGCAATACGGACGGTCATGCTTACGTAGCATGTCATGACGCGAAATTATAAATTTATCTCAGGCCAAAAATACCATTCAACGCAACTAAAGAAGTTTTCGCTTCAAAAAAAATGTATTTATCTCTTAACAATTCCAGTGTAAATAGTAGAAAAGCAAAAAGGACTCTATACGACAATATGTTAATACTATATTTCTTTTAACAGATACGTAAAGGCGAGTTAAGCAATCATGGAGCAGTTCGAGTCGCTGCTGACGTGCTGCGTCTGCTTAGACCGGTACAGAAACCCGAAGCTGCTGCCATGCCAGCACAGCTTCTGCATGGAGCCGTGTATGGACGGCCTAGTCGACTACGTAAGGCGACAGGTATGTTGCATATAATTAAACAAAAAAAAATGTATCCTTGTTATAGAAAACAAACGTTTTGCCCGCGGCTTCGCTCACATTAATCTAGATTTAATCTATTCCTTTAGATTAGATTTTTTTCTGGATCAGAGGTATCTCAACGCGTTTATAAATTTTCATGGTAAGCGTTTCAAAGAGTAAGAAACGAATTCCTATTTATAACAATAGTTGGTATTTTGGTACATATTTGTTGACATATTTTGATTATACAGGCGATGGGGAAAGCAAGAAACCAATATATATTGAGAATTTTCTGCACGTACTATCTGGGTTTTATCGTTTGGTACCACAATCTCACCTGATGATAAGCGAATATGTGGTTTAAGTGGTAAATATGGTAAACCTTGAGGGGACTAGCCTCTCAAGTGAAGCTATCGGAACACACCTATAGGTGCTGGTGACAGATTTTCACCTTAAGAGTGGTAGCTAGTCAGGCGGGTTTAGGAAAAGCCTTACCACCACACTATGATTTTATTATGGTATTTTTCTTCACCGAAAGCTATACGTTGTTACCTTCATCGCTTTGACTATATCATTATACTGAAATATATTTGGAGCAGGCAACATATTTTGCGTTGTTCATATATCTACATTTTAAGTTCTATAAGATACACACATGTTTGCGTCGTTTTTGAAGTCAGTAACAAAGATTGTATATTCAAATCAATTAGATTATATTAGCAAATAAAACTTAAACACTATAATCTGTAAAAAAAATATAATAGTATGTTTCAACAATTTCACAAAATAATGCTATACTGAAAACAAATTATAATAAAAAATAAATTATTTCGTCATAAAGCCTTAACATGTACATGCAATCAATTATCAACTTATAGCACACCTAAGGCGCTCACTTTTATCAAAAAATCATAAAATCCTAATATTTCCACGATGTAATTTTCTATATGGGCACGTTTTATTAATATTTCTTATATATAGAAATAATGAATAGAGTATTGCAAATTTTAATAAGGTGATTAATTTTCAGGTGAAATGTCCAGAATGCCGCGCAGAACACCGGATCCCTTACCAAGGTGTTCAAGGATTCCCAACGAATGTCACTCTCCAACGCTTCCTGGAACTGCATGCCCAGATTGCCGGAGAACTTCCAGACCCTACAGCTGGGCAGGTTATGGAACGATGCAACGTTTGCTCTGAAAAGGCATATTGTGCACCATGTGCTCACTGCGACAAGAAAGTCTGCGAAGACTGTAAGGCAGCCCATATGGAAGTGCTCCGGAGAGAAATCGCACGAATTAATAATCAAGTACGTCGTGGTATGAACAGGCTGCAAGATATATTAGGTGTCGTTGAAAGGAACACCACGAATTTACAAACAAATTGTGGAGCAGTAGCGGGTGAAGTTGATGAAATCCACAAAAGATTAGCCAAGGCTCTAAAAGATAGAACCGACTTCTTAAGAAACGAAGTAGATCGGTATTTAGCTACTGAGCTCAGGAACCTCACTCACCTCAAAGATAATTTAGAATTAGAATTAAGTAATATACAAAGTAATTGTGACCTCGCTGAAAAATACATGAACGATGACACCGAATGGGAGGATACCGAGCTTATGGATACTAAAGAAATATTCCTTAAAACAGTTGAATTCCTTAGAAACTTTGACTACGAAGCTGGTGATTATAATCGCAGAATACGATTTATTATGACACACGACCCTAATCAGCTGGTTATGCACGTTGCTAGTTATGGAGAATTAAATATAACACAACCTAACGCTTATTCTAGTGGGCTACAACCCAGTCAAGGTCTTACAAGGTCGAAGAGTGATCACCGCTTAGCAACACAGTTTCGTCAACAAGAGGAAGCTAAGAGCTATTTCGATAATGATGAACCAATCTTAGGTGGTCGTAAATTTGGAGAACGCAGACCTCCACCACCCGAAAGGCATACTAGAGATTACGGGACAACAGATGATTATAGCGGGTATGAGTCTGAACACAGGCCTTCTCGAAGATTCCGTTCTCGTTTCGTCAGGAGTCACCAACAAGACAACGACTCAGATACGGAACAGACTAGCCGCGCTGTGAAGGCAGAACAGCAAAAAGAAAAAGAAAAAGTAACTGATACAGAAGATGCGACTCGAGGTCCTCTTAGTGGCATATTCCGTCTCAGTGACTGTCCACGTGTGATGCAGAGGATTATGGACGTAGATAGTGGTAAAAAGAAAGAAAAGAAAGAGCCACCACCACCACCACCAAAGCCCGTCCAACCAACACCTCAAGTACGTCGTCCGCCACCTACACAAAGACAGCAGAGCGAAGATGATGAAATAACTCGACTAAAAAGACAGAACAAAGGGGCAGCTTCATCCCAAGAACCTGAACGCCCAGCCCCACGTGCTGCTGAAGAAGAACGAAGCTCAATAGCTCGTAAACCACCTACACCAGCTCGGGAGGTGAGTTGGGAAGAAGAGAGGGATGAATAAAATGCAGCAGTACAACCTAGAACTTAGAAACATCATCGATACTAACAAGAAAACGCAAAAACTAACAGCATTCTATAATGTACACTCCACGATATCTCATTCACACATAAACACATCGCGACAATACTACAAACATTTACGGTATCCATTCCGAATTTCAATGTATTTCTCAGGCGTCCAGTGATGGCGAATCCGATGAATCTGTTGGATCTCTGCAGCGAACCACAAGGAAAACACCTGCTCCAGTACAAAAGCCTACCGTGACAGGAAGAAGACCGTCAGCTTCCGATACACCGACGCCCCACAGACCAGCCGCACGCGCTCCTAGTACAGAATCAAGCGCATCAACTGAAAGCTCCGGCTCGGCGGTAAAACACACAGGTGCGATTTTAAGCATCGCAGAGTTGAAGGCGAAGTACAGCAGTAAAACACCAACATCAAAATCTCGATTATTGTCCACAGGCAACGATAGATCGGCACCGGTTACTACGAACGGTACAGTCGGTGGGGCACAACGTGTCCAGAGCCGATTCATCGGTTCTCAGAGACCTACACCCGCCCCGGCGCCCGCCGAGCCGGCACACGAAGACTCCGATACGAGCTCTGAAGAGGAAACCGACTCGTCAGAGGAGAGCGAAGAGGAGCCTGCCCCGCCAAGGAAGCCCGAGAGCCAGGCGATGGCTCGAAGCGATATAGGACCGTTACTTGCACGCAGCAATAATGCTCGTACCGACGCTCAAGATAATAAAAATAAAGAAACACCAACTCAATCGCGTTACCGTACAAGACAAACTTCTCAAACGGAGGAAGAACCATCTCCAAGATATGGAACGAGTTCTTCCTATAGTAACCGTTATGGCAGTAAGCCAAGAGAAGAAGAAACGACGTCGTCGATAGATGATGAATCGAAATATCCAACAGCTCGTTCGCGATACCTTGCTTTAAAGGAGAGACGTAATCGTCTAGCTAGAAGCAAAAGCAGCCACACAGGCTTCGGAGCTGGAGATGATGACGATCTAGATGAACCAGTATCGCCTACTACAGCGTCGCCGTCGGCATACTTAGCGGCTCGCTATGGCTCAGGAACTGGAGGTTCAGAATTATCTCGAAGCAGATCATCGCATGCGCTTAAATCTAGAGAAAGCTCACCCGAGCGCCCAGTGGCGACCGAAAAGGACGGAGCAGCTCTTAGTTCTTGGGCCAGATACTTAAAGAATAAATACGGTTCGCGAGGCAAAGAACGTGACACCGGTAGTACTTCGTCGGGCACTTCACGTCGCCTGTCTCTCGGGCTACCTTTGCGCTCGGCAAACGAGCTTGCCAGTTCTGATGACGATTCAAAAAACGCGGCAGGCTCCCCCATCTCCCCTACGGCGGCTACAGCAGCGGTAGCAGGTTAGAGTAATGAGTGGCGTGTATATAGGTTTGGTGCTTCATACCCTTGTATTTTCACATTTATAATTTGATGTTCTAACATATGTTTTTGGTGTTAGGTTTCGCAGCAGCAGGTTCCTCCCCTAGGAGCCAGTACATGCAGAAACGCCGTTTACAATTCAGCGTGGGGAGTCGGGGGAGCGAACCCGGTTGCTTTACTTGGCCTCGTGGTATCGCTGTAGGCCCCGACAATACTATGGTCGTGGCTGATTCATCTAACCACAGAGTGCAAGTAAGTTAAATGATTGTATAAAACATGATATTAAAAGAGATCGTTAAATATGTTCAGTAAGTTTAATATAGCTTTTAATTTAAACTTTTCTTCCAAAGATCTAAAATCAATGCTCGTTTCAAGAAGCTCTCCATTGTCACCTTTTGTTAGTTTTTTAGTAGTATTATAATATAGTAAGTAAATTATACTTTGTTATTTTAAATGGTTCTTATTATTGATTTAAAAGTAATAGTATTCTGCATATTGAACCCACAACTCACGTTTTGAAATTGCATCAAGTTTCATCACATAACTATTTATTACCCATTACTCAAATACACCAATATTTGTATTTGAGTTATAAACATGCCAAGTATTCACACGAAATGTCAGTTTTGACCTTGTGCCAAAAATCTAATGAAACTCATGTTATTCAAAGTTATGTCATCATTTTTATTTGACAAAAAAAAAAGAGTAATTTTATTTTTTTCTTTACTTACTTACTTTCTTTAATTTACTTCAATGTTAGCTGTTGATACTAATTCTCTAACAGAATTCTTAAGATATTTCAAATAAATTAAATGTAGCGCAATCACGGTTTTTTACACAAGAGAAGGTTTTTGAAAATTTATCTCTTAAAGGCTTTAAGTAGAGGGAGATATTATCGAGGGGAAATGTCATTAGACATATGGCTAGTATGACTAGAAATATAATTGTATCGAGGAAATCCAACAAAAGCCAAACAACGTTCTGTGAGATTTGTCTTTGCAATACAAGGTTCGTGGTCTAATATGCGCAGGACCGAAACTAACAATTATCAAAGTGGAAAGACAATGCCAAAGTCGCAATTATTTAAAACAAAATTTTGATAATTTAATATTTTATTTATATATTGTGATAGTAAATAGGTTAAACATAATTTTATAAAAACCTCATCTATTACCAACCAACATTTATCTCTGCATCTCCTAATGGTTGACTGGTAGAGAATGCCTTCGGCATTAAGTCCGCCATTGCGTATTTAACGCATAATGTGTAAATAAATAAATACAATTTTGGTTTTTCTAAAACAATGTTACCTTACCAGGTGTTCGACTCCAATGGTATATTCGTGAAGGAGTTCGGACAATATGGCAGTGGAGAAGGCGAGTTTGACTGTCTCGCCGGCGTAGCTGTCAATCGCATAGGACAATATATCATAGCTGATAGATATAACCATCGCATACAGGTAATGTTGCCGAATCTTCTATAGTTTGGACAAACTACAAACACGATTTCTTTTCACTTGGTTTGAATACAGCACTGTCCTTATTAAAAGTTTTGACACTTGTAACAATCGATAGTACTAGATATGTGCCTAGATTTTGAACCTATGTTTCAAGTACAGCTATTCTTACACATCTCTACAAGAGTTTTTCAATTAGAATGCGGTATTCAACCTTTCTAATTAGCAATATAAACGTCTCCAATGCTATATTGAAAAGATCAACTCCAAGTTCAGTTTTAGGTATAGTTACGCTATTATTATATTATCTGCCAATACAATATATTTAATTTTAAGAGGGTTATTGATGACAATGAGACTTACATACAAAGGACAGACTACATTAAAACAGATACTTGTTACAGATATTGTAAATACTTGTTCTGTTAAAAACATGGGCAGAGAAAATATAAAGTATAGAATTTTTTAATATCAAAGTTTCCAAAGAAGCACTAAATATAGTGTTTTAGCAGAAACTTCGATTTTGTCAGAAAAACAATTTATTGAATCGATTATGTTATACTTGGAATAATTAAATACGGATTTGATATGTATTTTTCTGAGAAGATAAGTTCAGAGATTAATATTCTAATATTCAGTTTGATAATTCTAGGTAGAAACTTAATTCGCTTTGAAAAGCTAACATTTAAAATAACTGTACGAATGAAAAGTTACAATTTATTATAACTTAATCCATTTAACTTCATCGTTAGAAAAATCATCAGAGATTAATTGAAGAATTACGAAACCAGTAAACTATGTTCCAAACTATTCAAGTTATTTTCCAGGACGAGCACTTGTATTCCTATCTATTTGTCTTCCGTGTTATTCATTAGTGTCAGTCTCGGCCAAACATCTGACGGTCAGGGGCTCGCGGAAACTGTGAGATTGTTTCTCTAAGGACATAAACTATATGATCTTGCTGTACATGTCATATTTCTTACATAATTGGATGTAGTCGTATTCCCTCGGGGTTCGAACGGACGACATATTCTTATACCGTGACATTTACTTCAATATCAAAATTTATATGGAGGGAGTTGTCAGGTACAGCGTTCCATCAGGGTTATGACGTCGGGCTCTTCAAAAAGGTATTGAAATACGCGTTTCAAGGTCAGCAACATAACATGTTGCCCCTGATATTGCTGTTGTCCTTAGGCGATGGTAACCATTTATCATCGAAGGGGCCGTCTGCCTGGTTGCTACCCTTTGGCATAAAAAAATACATTACAATTTATTTCATCTTCTTTTATGTTTTAATTATCGGGCCCAGTGGACGTTATCCCGCCCTGTTAATAAAAAAAACGTAGACAAATTATAATCTAAACATTCCTCGTGAAGAACTTTACCTACTGTTCGAAACCGCATGAAAATCCGTTCAGTATTTTTTAAGTTTATCGCGAACAGACAGACATGACAGATGGCTTTATTTTATAATATGTAATGATTAATTCATACACAATTAAATATACTATGTTAGTTGATCTATATTATATTCAATTTTATATTAACTATCAAAACTTGCAAAATCCATAGATTTGGTACAAATTATAACGATTCTCACTTTTTAGAAACTTCGTTTGAAGGGTAATCTTCTGCATCAGCAAGGTTAATGATGATAATCTAAGAAACTGAAAGATTTCGTTCTTATTTTGGATTTCATTTTGTTTGGAACTCTTTCAAAATAATCTTGTCTTTGATTGAAAGAATAAATTCATTCAGTTTTCTTATAACTTGGTAAAATTAAAGGTAGATAAGTATTTAGTAATTTAACGAAAGAGATCCCACGTTTAGATACTATTTTTACAATACTTTTGTGACTCTATATAATAATAATTTTGAAATGCATTTTTTTTATCGCTACACAGGTGTTCGACCCTCAAGGTCGGTTCCTTAGAGCATTCGGAAGCCAAGGAACCGGAGATGGCAAGTTCAACTACCCATGGGGTATAACCACGGACGCGCTAGGATTCATTTATGTGTGTGACAAGGAAAACCACAGAGTTCAGGTCAGAATAGAAGTATAATAAAATATGGCTGATCTACGAGTTTTGGAAAAGATAAAAAATAAATAAAGAACAATTCTGAATTATTTACTAAATACAATGTCAATATAGTGTATCTCACTAGAGATTTTATATCCCTGAAACGATTGCACATGAATCATAATTTAATAATAATTCTACGCATCTGAAAGTAACATGGAAGAGATTGATCAGAGACTTTAAACCTTTTATTAATCATCTTCTTCTCACCCTTTTTTTTAACGTGGGGAAATCCCTTATGGATACGCCACCCTCCCGGGGGAGAGGGAGGGTTATGTCCGAGTTGCACGGACTAAAACCGCACGGTGTACCGACAGACCTTTTTACAGGGGCGGCAAGGGATCGAACAAGCTAATCAACCTTGTAGAGCCGCCCCCACGGTCCGCCCGGCGGAAGGTGACCGCCGGGCTCCTACCTATAGAGGGACAGACCGGGTACACACCGGCTGCCCCCCCTCGTCCGCCGGACCTGTGCAGGTCCGGCTACGGTGGCAGGCCACCTAAGTTGTATCGGCACAACATGTTTTTCTTTTCCAATCTGCCTTGTCAGATGTCATCTCAGTATTCACAGCTTTTATACACATATCATTTTTTACAATCCATCCATACCGTTTTCAGTCTTCTTCTACTCCTTACAACTAGCTATTTTCTAAATATATAACATGTAAATACTTGAATATTAATCATCGATCTGGTATGAAAACCATTATGATGAATGTTTGAATGATGAATCAATATCTTAAGGATTTTGTTTTATATAATTTAGTGTAATAGTTTTTAATATGTTTGCATTAAATTATAAAGAAGTTCATAGTTTGGGTTGTCATAATTTATTAAGAACAATTAAGTAATGCCTTCAACGTGTGTATGTTACTAAACGTTTATAGGTGTTCCAATCTGATGGCACGTTCGTGGGCAAGTTTGGTTCATTCGGCTCTAAGCTTGGACAGCTCGAGCATCCCCACTACATCGCCGTTTCCAGCACTAACAGAGTCCTTGTCTCCGACTCGAATAACCATAGGATCCAAGTATTCGATGTAAACGGTCGTGTGCTTTCATCCTTCGGCGAAGAAGGCTCTGAGGATGGTCAATTTAAGTTCCCAAGGTAAGCAGAATAAAGTATCTGAAGGCTTACAAAGTTCAATTTAACGCAAATATTTTTGAGAAGGCTCTGAAAAAATCAATGTAGAAATAAGACTCTTACAATTTAATATTGAAAAGAGTCCTTTTTCCATTTGATATATATCTTACAACCACTATATCTGACAGTCATATTTTACTATAATAAAAATTTTACTAAATCAGAACGCGAATATATGTCATTTAAAAGTACCAACATAAAACCTTTAAACTGGGCAAAGAATTAAACTTCAGAATTTCAAACAACTCTCTTTAAAGTTTATGTTTTTATTTATGCTCCAATAAATCTTGTTACGGAGCCAACTCAAAAATGCTTATGGGGCGACTTGGACGAAAACTTTAAAGATGAGTTTAAATAACTTAAACAATAACTTGTAATATTGCTTTACGTTCGTGGAGAGCCTCCTGGCAACGATAGGCCGTTAAGTGTGGTCGGTCGGTCTTCTTGTACAGCTTTAGTACCGATTAAAGTCAGGACTTGTTGCGCGACGTAACTTTATACTTTATTGTTTGTAGAGAATTGACTCTATTACATTAAGCGTTAAGATTCGAAATAATATTGAATGGTGTTCATGTTTTATTACTAATTTGATAAATGTGTAGCTTGGTGAAAAATAAACTTTAGCGAGAGATAGGTAACCTTCAAACTGATCTTTTAACTGATCTGATGATGTTTTAAGCTGATCTGAATAAGCTGTGGTGGTCGAATAGTTTGAGTGGTGGAATCTCAATTCGATGTCCGCAGGATCAAACTTTGGAATACCACCAATAAATTTTTCGGAATTTGTGTATATTTACTAATTAAAATTGGTAAAACTATTGGCTGTCAATCAAGGAAACCATTGTGAGGAAACCTGAAACCTGATATGTTCTCGTAGTACCACCGTATGTGGAAAAATATAACACTGTGGATTTCGCGAAGATTGAAATTGTATGTAAAATACGTCGTGGGCTGACATGATAATTGTGCCTACACCTTCCTGCGGAAGAGAGCTATGGCCCTACAGCGAGTCCTTTACAGGCTTATGTAATTGTATGGTCTTTGAACGGACGCATTAAAGCAAGTTTTATACCGTGTGTGTGGTACTTACAAACTTCCAGTTCGATGTGGTAATTTTTCTTGTGTATACCTTTGTGTAAAAAATAAGAACTTATATATTTATGCCAATAAACCTGGCACAAATTCTGTAAATCTCCTCCAGAAACGCTTTTATCGCCGTCTGACCGGCCGCCTTGGCCGACATCTCACCGGGCCTATAATAACATACGACCTAAATAAAATATGTTTTTCAGGCGCGCTTTATTGGATGTCGTTTCAAGAACGAAATTACTAATTTCACGTGTATTCCAGACTTATTTATCCCGATGTTTATTGATATCACGTAACTACTAAGAATACAGGATATGGTATCGGTGTTTTTTTTGGAGAAATATTAAAACAAATATGTTACCATGTTTGTCATGTATCCAAGTGGGTTTCCCATTAGCAAAGTCTTAGAAATTATTCAATTTATACGTTTCTAAGGTGGATGAATTATCAAAGTCATTATATTACGTACGTTACGCTCATAAGCATTATATTAGGAAATTGTCTACAAAATTTTACGATACTAGATTCACTGGTTTAAACTGTACATATCAGTCAGTCTGGTATATATTAGGTAAGTAGTACAATAAAACCATATATTTTGTGAATTACGTTCAAATAGCAAAAAGTGTAATCAAATACAGCAATGTGAAAATAAATAACATAAAAAAATACATAGTATTTGTACAAAAACCATTAACCATTTTTAATTTATTTTTCCTTTCATTTATTATCTTCCTAACTTCTATTACAAACATCACAATACTTAATACGAAAATAACTCTGTTTGTCTGTCTTTTTATCTTGGCTAAGCGTGTGGGCTGAATGAAATTTTGCACAGCGGTTACCTCAAGTCCAATACAGAACACAGGCTACTTCTCATGCAAAATATACAAGAAAAACACTAAGGAAGTCGCGAGAAAAATTAATAAATAAAACTGCTTATCGAATGTGACTGTCGATAATTCTTTAAAAATCGGCCACCGTTTTGGAGGAGAATTTATCTCGTTTCTTCAATTAATTTAATTTAACATAAAGAGTATGCTTTCGAAGGTCAATCAAATCATTGCAATAATGTATTATAGGCTTAGAAAACACGACCGTCCTAATATTTGAAGATCTATTGCTTTATTATTCTTTTTATTTTTTTTATGTCATAGGTGGCAAACGAACAGGTGGGTCACCTGATGTTAAGTGATCACCACCGTCCATGGACACTAACAACAACAGAGATGCTAGTGCGTTGACAACCTTTGGGGGGAACGGTTAGAGAGGGAGAGCAGAAGAGGGGAGGGGAGGTGGGTCTCCGGCGCTCACACTGACCGAACGATACGCAACAATGCAAGCACTGTTACTTCACGTCGGTTTTCTATGAGAGGGTGGTACTACCCCGGACGAGCCGACCCATTCATGCTGAAACCAGTAATAGTTTCAGCGTGGCTCTACCACCATACAATACTGACTTTTAAACTGACTGACGCTATTGGCCTAATGGGCCTCCATAGTTTCACCAGACTAAGAAGCACTTTTAAAATTTGTGATAGTACTGTTTTCCTAAAATAAGTGGTTATTGAGTATTGGTATGTTTGTGGAATTAAACACTGTTATTGGAAAAGACCATTAAAATATAAATCTGATAAACTCTCATTCTTCGAGTTTACCACAGTTTGTCTAGAATTATTAATATTAATTTAATTCGGTTGAAAGTAGAGGGAAACATCCGGTGGAGGAAAGGTACTTTAGAGACCGCTATCGAAATTTATAAAATCCATAACTATAAATTTTAAGTCACTGAAATGGTATGTTATGGTGGCTAAACTCGTGACTTGGAAAGACACTTTTAATGAGTATTAAAAAATAAATAAATTAATTAAAACATTTAGATGAAATGGAAGTACTGTAATAGTATCATGTATTGACCATCCTGTAATATTTTTGGAGCAAAATTTTGCATATTGTGTCTTCCTACAGAGAATATAAGATTCTTTATGATCGCATGTCTTCTTTTATTCTACTTAGTCTTCAAGGGTAACTGACAAATAATACTGGAAAACTGTTTATAACTGATTAAAGATGGTCATATCTAGTAAGATTTGTTAACAAGAGGTGAACTAGATGAAGGTTTAGGGCTTATGTTAAATATATTCATAATAAATAACTTATTGTTGCTCAACAGAGGTGTAGCCGTGGACGACCAAGGTTACATTGTCGTGGCTGATTCCGGCAACAACAGGATCCAAATCTTCCATCCTGACGGCACCTTCCTGAGAGCTTTCGGCTCTTGGGGCTCCGGCGACGGAGAGTTCAAAGGCTTGGAAGGCATAGCTGTTATGTCCGGTGGAAACATAATCGTATGCGATCGTGAAAATCATAGAGTACAAGTCTTTTAAGGTGAGAAATGTTTTTCCTTGAGTTTTTACTATCCATAAACTGGCGTTTGCATACCCTGTCCTTGCAGCGCTATTTAGTGACAGGATTTCATACATACTGGTGATGAAAGAAATGTATAAGAAAAGATTACATGGGCCATAAGAATGTTAAGATGGATATGTGGAGTAACTAGAATGGATAAGATTCGAGCGTATTATGAGAAGAAATGTAAATCACATAACTAGAAAAGTATTGAGTATGAAGGAGGACGGATATTAGAATAAAGGAAGACTGAAAATGATGTAGGAGAGATTGGGTGAGAAAGAATATGTGTATAAAAGGTGTGAATACTGAAATGACATCAGACAGGGGAGCGTGGAAGAGAAAAACATACTGTGATGACCTTACTTAGGTGCGATAAAGGTAAGAAGAAGATTTGGTGACAGGTTTGTGAGTGGACGGTGATCGCTAATCATAAGAACACTGAAAACTGTAATATCATTTGTGTAATATTAAACATGGAGAGAATTACATACACAAATTATATTACAACAGGTTATATCATTTTTAACAAATACTTATGTAAAAGATTATATTTTAATTTAACGGCGCTTTCGTATCAGCTAGTTATATATAGATTCCTTGTAAGATGGTATCGCTAGTTTATTTACATTTAAAAACAAATGAAGAATGTTTTTACTTATCTTCCACGCGTATTCCAAAAACTATAATTTGACGTCTCAGCTATATAATTCCATTAATATTGGTTTAATTCATGTTACTTATTTTATTTAATTAATACTTATTATATATCTACTTATATACATTTATTTATATCTTCTTCTTCATCTTACCCTTATCCCACATAAGTAGGGTCGATACAACATGTTTGTACAACATATACACTTATTTATATACATTTAATAATTGAATGATGAATGATTTAATTACTGCTTTTTAATCCCTCTTGATTAGAGTTTAAAACTAGCACTAGGGTGACCTGCTGTAGTGGCAGCGAGTTTTTACTGAATTATGCAAATACAAATACATTGTAGTAATATTATGGTACAATTCAATATTTTGTTTGTAATATTTAACTTTTTATTTATTTTATATTACACATGTTTACATAGTTATACTTTGTGTTATAAGGGTATTGTCTATGTATTAGAACAAATATATATATATATTATTTCCCTTCTTTCTCCTTTTAGTAACAACAGTAGATGGACTGTACACATCTCAGTGGTCGTTTTTGTTTTTGATTTGTACTCTGTTTACAATTAAGTAAAGTGCAATAACTGTATCGTGCTACACAAAAATAGACTCTAGATTAATACTACAAGCTTCATATTTGCAGACAAGACATACATTGTGCGCTCTCAAACGCGAGACATTAATTTATGTCGCTTGAATTTTTTTTATAAAAAATCTTTTCAGCGTCTTTGTATTACGCAATTATTTCGAAATGAAATTTAATAAAAACTATAGAGACAGACGATTTCAAGATATTCGCTGTATGACGCGACTCACTAATGGATTTCTCCTTTTTTTTCAGATTTATTATACTGTTTGTTTCGAGTACGAGCTACGTATTGTCATCTACATTTTCAACGTTTTTTTTTTTGTATACAAAATTGTTTTATCTATAAACATTTACAAATACATTTCTCTTAAATAAATTCATGTTATATTAATATATTTTTTCTTATAATAACAACGGAACTGTAGCAATACTGGACAGTCTCACTTCTTATTAGTATATGCCCTAAATGATTAAAGGAATATAAAATAGAAGGTATACTTTTAAATACCACCAAAAATACTCAAACCGCGCTTATTATCTTAAAACCCACAAACGAAATTACAATTTCAGACGTAAACCCAATTTCGTAGGGGAAACAGAGAAATAACCTTCGTTCAAATGGGTGAAAACACTCAATCATTGTCAAGTAACTCTTATCACTTAAAGACAGATGGAGTCTCAATAATCGATTGATCCAGTGATTTCCCAGTGGTAAGCTTATTCGTTTCTCCCCGATTGCTGGTATTGTACAATCTAAAAGAAACTCTATATAATGAGACAACTCTAATCAAACCACTCGAAATTTATTCCCCAAAATTTAATGAAACATAATACATTTTAAAAATGTTATATAATACAAATGATGTAATGTACATCATTAATTAATTACTTAGCGATTAAAAAACCGTTGAAGTTAAAATGAAGATGAAGAAATAGTCAGTTTAAGGTATTTATGATTTTTTTTTGGGTTTTGTATAATAGATTTTTTGTATTTTCTATTGATGCCAAACGAAATTGGTAATATTATGATTGTAACTAAGGATTTTTGCTTACTTTAATAATCATTTTGTTATTAATCTAAGAAGTACATTTACATAAAAGACTAAATGTACATGTCTAGTTATATGTTAATGTATAATTTTAATATCGGATTTGCGTATAGCTGACTTGTTGCCAGATCGGGAGATTTTCCTCTTAATTCAGAGGATTTTATGAACGAAAAATAAATTTATTACAATAAAATTTTCAAGTAAAACGATTAAGCGAAGATGGAGAAGGTTTTTACATATTATGTCTATTAAAATAGGTAGGGTTTTGTGTATAAAGAAGCAAGTTTTCTATGGAAGATCCATAGAACTCGCAACTTTTCTCAGCGTAAAAAAATCCACGTTATTTATTTTATTAGCAGATCTCAGAAGAGTTAATTATCAGAGAAAACCGACGTGAAGTAACAGTGCTTGCATTGTTGCGTTTCGTTCGGTCAGTAAAAGCGCCGGAGAAACCACCCACCATCCCCTTCCCCTTCCTTTTTCCCTTCCTCCCTCCCAAACCCCCAACACAGGCTGGCAACGCACTTGCGACTCCTCTGGTGACACATCTGTTCGTTTACCTCCTATAATATAAAAAAAATATATATATATATATATAAATTAATATTAAAATTTTAGATGGATATAATATTACAATCAACCATCTGGCAACAGTGCTATAGAATAAACTACATTTCGTTGTAAATACATACTTTTAATCACAACGATTGCATATTCATATGTAATTTTGTTAAAAATGTAATTGTTGTCACCCAAAAAACTTGTTTCCGTAACTGGGAAATGAGTTTTTTTGATTCGTGTCAACTATCAATCGTAGTTGTAATCTAATGAGCTAGTCAACGTGCTTTGTCCAATGTTGTCGAGCTATGCATTATGCTTATCACTATTATTAGCTACTCAGCTTTTTCGGACGTGACTGGAATAACATCTGTGGGTGGTCTATGTTACATTAGTTCATCGAAGCCTGCTATCTCTTTGAAACGATTACCAAGCATTAAATACTAGTTTGTTCTATTTATTTAGTTATAGGCGTAATAGTATCAAATACTCTGTTATAGTTTTTACACACGCAAACCTGAAACTTACTTTTTTTTTAATAATTAATATGTAGTTTTTGAAACATAAATAGACTCTTTTTTTTTTGTCTATGGCCCCTGTGGATATATTTTTAATAATGAATATTTTAAAAAAACTTTTGAAGTAAAGATTATTTTATTAAAATTTAATTCGCTCTGCAAGTTTGTTTAATAATACGTGATAAATTAAACCGACGTATATTAATTCGATAAGATTTTTTCTTTTAATATTGTTTTTTTATCGAAACTCGAAAGTTCAGCGCTCGAACGGTATATAAATGGCCGCGCAATGGTTTGAATTAAAATGAACCTTCGCTTTGTAATTTTTTTCATTATGCACGTAAATATTAATCACGTGAGTTATTTTTCAAATTTATTTTTATTCATCATCCTATTTTTTTTTTGTATATAACTATATACATGAACTCTAGTTAACAAAGGTGCATTCAATTTTATATCCTAAGATTATTTTTTTTTTAATTTAGTCTCAACGAAATTTTGTGTAAGCAATGACTTATATGTTGCGAAATTTTGAAGATATTAAATACATTTACATGTATAGTATTATAGTTTCGATTCATACACATGATTGTATTAGTTTCATCAATATAACATTTTTTTTCTCACTTGAATTGGAAGTTATTTTACACATCTTTTTGATACAGCTTAATTATTCGTTTTTTTTTGCTTTTTCTGAGCGTAAATTACAGTTTGAACATCAACACATTTATCATAGAACCTCAATACACCATTTATGTTTTATAGCGTTATGTATATAAATTAAATATTTACTTTGTATAAAAAAAGATTTTGTATGGTTTTTAAATGTATAAATAAAAGATTTGTTACTGAAATTTCGTTTGATTTTTATTAATTGACCTTTGTAGGGTGGTCGTGCCACGGTTAAGTAAAGTTTACTTTCTCTTCATTATGGAAATGATACCAGTATGGATAAAAAAAAATACGCTGTTTCCAAATCCTACTACATGATAAAGAAATCATATGAAAACTATTAACAATAAAGTTTGTTAGGATGACTGAATGTTTGCTACCTTTTAACCCAAAAATCAATAAGCCGGTTTTATTAATTATTAAATTGTTCAAAGTACAACAATAAGCGTCAACTACGTTTGAAAAAATACTGATATTTTAGAACTATTTAGACGAGTGCTGCAAAACCCGTTAGATTTACAGTAATATAATGTAGCGTGTACTCCTAACTAATATTATGAATGCGAAAGTGAATGTGTTTGTCTGTTTTACACCTTTTACTCCTTAAGGACTGAACCGATCATGATAACTTGCTCACACGTTTTCAGGGATACAGAAAAGCACTTCTTTTTTTAATGTCATGTGAGGCAATCGAATAGGTGGGTCATCTAATGTTAAGTGAGCACAACCGTCCATAGAAACTAACAACACCAGTGGAGTCGCAGGTGCGTTGCCAAACACATGCGTGTTTGGGAGAAGGGGGGAGGGAAGGGGATGTGAGCCTTTGGTGCTCTCACTGACCGAACGAAACACAACAATGCCAGCACTGTTACTTTAAGTCGGTTATCCTATGAGAGGGTGGTTCTAACCCGGCCAAACTGACCCTGTCATGATTTTTTTTTTATATCATAGGCGGCAAACGAACAGATGGGTCACCTGAGGTTAAGTGATCACCACCGTCCATAAACACTTGCAACATGAGGAGAATCGCAAGTGCGTTGCCAGCCTGTGTTGGGACGGGGGAGAGTAAGGGAAGAAGGAAGGGGAAGGGGAGGGTAGGTGGGTCTCCGGCGCTCTCACTGACCGAACAAAACGCAATAATGCAAGCACTGTTACTTCACGTCGGTTTTCTCTGAGAGGGTAGTACTACCCCGGTCGAGCCGACCCATTCATGCTGAAACCAATATTAGCTTCAGCGTGGCTCTACCACCTACACTAGTTAATGGCTACCTTTTCATTAGCACGAGCGAAACCACGAGCAAAAGCTAGTCATAAAAACGTAGAAGCAGACAATGTTACGAACTTCTTAAAATATTCAATAGACATATTTTGTTCAAACGATCTCAATTAATCTTTGTTTGCATAACCTAAGTGTCTCATGGTAAATAGGGTTTCATATGCGCCGCAAATAGGTTAACTAAAAATATAACAGTCTGGTGTCTCTTAAAACGTGAGAGTATATACAGCACAATTATAATAAACTTGTCTAAACTGTCTCAACTCCATTTATATAAATCAGTTTAATTTTAAACTTGTACAGCCTTAGAGCAAAGTCTACGAGGAGAAACTTTTAGGTCTTTTAAATAAATTTCACTTGAGATGGTAAAACGTCATTACTTATTCTAGGAATTAAGATAATAGATTAACTTAAGTTTCAGCTTAAATGTTTAAAGTTCCTTAACTTTTTTATTATCTTAAAAGCTCTAGTGCAATAGATTCTGGATTGGCTTTTATCTCATAGCGATTCTGAATCATTGTGATTACTCAGACGATGAAATGTCTGTCATAGCATAAATTTCTGAATCGGTCAAAAAACAGAAACGGATAGAACGTGCCGATAGTTAACTGGATTCTGTATATGTTTGTAGAAAAAATACACAACACCTCATGGGTCTTTTTAATGCATTTACTCATACCAAGTACACAGCTAGCTTTCTATGATATATTTGTACAGTGCAAAACTGGTATTAAAAAAATGATTGATAATATAAGTACAAAACTAGAACTATATTTTGCAAAAAATACCTATCTAATATTGCCCAATTAACAATGCTAGTTCATATGCCTATATTAGAATATGGAGATAATACTATATAAAAACCTTACTGTGTTATTTTGGTATCCTAAAATAAGTTACAGCTGCCTTTCTGGTTTCTTCAGTTGGAGTTCCTTAAGTGATTTAAAGTTCAGATAGAACTTTACAATGATAAGTAAGTTGTTCTACTAAAAGTGAAGGTAGGTATTTTCCTTACCACAAGCTTGATGGTACATGAAAATGTAAAAGATTTTTTTTTGGTCTATGACAATTTACATAAGAATAATTATGGATTCATTCTTGTTCACAGTATTACAGTAAATAAAATTCCTCTACTATTCCTTGAAGCAAATCATCTAGCCAAAGATGTTAAAACATATTTTTGCTTTACGATAAATATATCCTCATAAACTGTATCTAATAATTTCGATATTTCGATTTTGAGCTATATATCTATACTGATATAAATATACCTATTCAAGTATAAACAGGTCAGAAAACAATTAGGATTAAGAAAAGGAAATAATTAGTGTTAGAGCTTAAACAAAGGACAATAGGAAACACGAAGTCCTTCATTAAATTCATTGTCAGTTTGTCACCTGACAAATGACTGGCGTCGACGTTGGCTTGGGTATTCAGGGCAAATTACTTATTAAGGCGATGGATCTTACACAGAAATCACCAAAATATTTATGATTTATTTTATTCAAGGGCGCCTTATAACGTGCGTTGATTATGATGATTGGACTAAGTGAGTTTTGAAAGCCGTCGAAAGCAGTTACATTTTTATGTTCGGACAAAAGTTGACCAGTTATTACAATAGAGTGGTTTGAATTAAAGATTATTGTAGAGTATTCAAATATAATAATAACACTTAATCCAATAGAAAAAAAACTAGACTGAAAACATTTGCAAATAAAATGCAATCTTCTTTACATTTCAAGATGAGCTAAATTAAATTTTAGGCGTTCATATAATATGTTTAATTTTTATAAAGATTTTTACTTTTTATACACTGATATAAAGGTTCAAATTTTGCCGTTCATAAAGTTTTTTTTATAAGGTTTAAGTTTTTTTTATGATCTTCATATCATGCATATCGGCGCAGTCACTATTGACCTGCGATACCGCGCTATTGACTATATCGAGAGTATTACTAATGACCTCGAACGCTATTGGTTGGAGGTATCGGTTGTTCGGCTGTTTATGTATCTTGATGTCTTAAAAGGCGACCGATGACTAGATGCTGGATATACTCACTCAGACAGTTGAGCTAGTCACACTTACGGATAATTCATCGTAACTATAGGCAGTGTTGGTTTTTAGATTTAACTCATTTTAAAATGTAACGTCTCAATTTAGTCTACATTATGTGTTACGATGTCCCTATTTTTCTATAACAAGTAAAAGTAATAAACAAAACATTATAATAGGGACACAAATGTGTTTGATTATGATATTTAATATAAATAAAAGTCAGCAATCGAATGTACTGCACTTATTTGACTAGTTATTTTTTATTCTATTTGTCAGAACAAAGGTTGTATGAAAGAATATGTTTGAAAATTCTTACGGAATTTGAAAAATTTAGGTTAAAAATCTCCGTGAAAAAGAGTGACCGAGGTGAAAGGCAGTAAGTAGGTTATTTAAAGATATTGACAGACTGACATTATTCATTTGCCCATTTCTGCAAAGGGAAGATTTGATTTCCTTCACTAGTTGACTCATGCAAAGCCGGAGCCGATAGCTACTTCATTATAAATTTACGTATTACTTTAGTTAATAGTAATCTACTTCACAACTTTTAGCTATTGCAGTAAAATTGAGTGCATTTTAATGAAATCGTCAAAAATATTAATACTTAATTAGACCCAACTGTCAATTGAGGACATTTTAATAAAACCGTCGGAAATATTAAGTACACATATACATATATATATATATATAAGTTGAGTGCATTTTAATGAAACCATCAAAAACCTTAAGTATTTAGTTGAACCCAACTGTCAATTGAGTGCATTTTAATAAAACCGTCGGAAATATTAAGTACATGTATAGTTGGACCCAGCTGTCAGTTGAGTGCATTTTAATGAAACCGTCAAAAACCTTAAGTAAGTACTTAGTTGGACCCAACTGTCATTTGAGTGTATTTTAATAAAACCGTCAAAAATGTTAACTATATAGTTGGACCCAACTGTCATCCCCTTTAAATAAGGGACGCAATACACCTAAAGCATAAACAGCGTTAGCTAACGACATCGGTTCACCAGGATATTAGTTTCAATTTAAAATTATTTAACTCTAAGTGTCTTCAGGAAACTATTTAGTTGAAACAGCGGTATATAGATAAATAGGTGGCTTCTTTGGCGCAATATATCTAATCCTTATATTCTAATTTATAGTTTCTATTCCGATTCTGAGTCTTTTATACATAAACAAAAGCGGTGTTATTACAAAAAAGATAAAAACATTTTGAAAACTTGCTTTAAAAAGATTTCAAATTAAATGCACCGCGGTCGCTGAATGTTCGCCATCTTGCTATTTTGTCTCGCTTTGGTTACGTTAGGTTAGACTTGCCGTGCTACCAGGGAAATAGAGACACAAAAGGCACTCCTACAGGAGGAAGTGTTGCAAAGGCGGTCGGAGGACTTGGAGTCACCTACGGCTGGATTTTCAACTGTGGAAGCGATCCGTCCTAGGCTGAAGGAGTGGGTGAATAGGCTACACGGCACACTCACATTCCGCATGACTCAAATTCTCACAGGTCATGGGTGTTTCGGTGATTATTTATGCCGTATCGCGAGGCGAGAACTAAACTAGACGCCGCGGTGGGGACAGACTTGTCCCTACCGTCAGTAATTCACGCCTTACTCAGGGATCGAGTATCGTGGTCCGCGGTAACGACATTTTGTGAGAGTGTCTTACGCCAAAAAGAGGAGGCAGAAAGGGCTAGGGAGCGAGAACCGACAGCCACCGCATCACGTCGTGGCAGGGTGAGACGCAGAGGTCGAACGGTTGCCTCTGATCACAGGCCACCTTAATGTTCGCTGAGGCGACGGTCGTAGGAGCCGCGCCCGTTGCCGCGAATCTATCAAGGCCTTGAAAGGCAAAAAATTTCTAACTCGCATTCTTCTGTGTTTGTCGCGCTCTGTGGCAGTTCTGTCCGGCGGTCTTTTCACGGAATCTCCCGGCAACTCCATCCGCCATATGTGGAGATCCGTGTTCGGTTGTTGGTCTGTCCTGTCTTGTCCTTCTGTGTGTGTCGGTCGGTCTTGGGTCGTTTGGTCTTGGGGCAATTGGTCTTGGTCGGCTGGTCTTGTGTTTCTCTGTTTTGTCCTTGTTGTGTGTGGGTCGGTCGGTCTTGGGTCGGTTGGTCTCGGGTCGTTTGGTCTGTGGTCAATTAGTCTTGGGTCGGCTGGTCCTGCTTATGTTTGTGTGCTTCTCTTGTCTCTTTTTATGTATGTCTCTTTCTTTCTTCCTTGTCTTTGTCAGGTACTGCTAAGTTGAACCTTCTCTCCCTTGGTACCGTTTAAGTTGTACCTTTCTTGTGTTGATGTGTGATTTGTTGCTCATCACACGCGTGGAGTAATTCCCCTCATTCATTGTTGGGAACCCGTCGAGTGAAGTACGGGCCACGGCCGCTGCTTCAGGAGGAAACACGACAGTGTTATACACCATCCAGTCCTAGGTCGACCCGCTGACCACCTGCGGGCGACCTGAGCGCGTGACCAGGGCGCGGAGAATGCTCACGCAATCCAGACCCTGGTTACAGTATGCGCCGTGCGGCCGGCGGGGTTTTTAGCCGGTATGAGTCGCGGCATCACCCTCCAGCTGTTGCCCCTTGTCCCCAACGACGGCTGGAGGTGTATCCTATGCAGGATTTTCCCCGCCCCAAAAAAAAAAAAAGGTTAGACTTGCGAAAAGGCTAACGCGAACTACTTGCTCGGTCGAGCGCGGTACATTAAATTCGAAACCTTTATAAACCAACTATTTAACTTTTTTGTAATACCGAAGGTGTTTTATTAAACAATACTATAGATATTGTGACAATGGACGATCAAAGACACATAACGTTTAAAAAATGTATTACACTAATCACGTATAGTGTCGATGCAGTTAGGAATGGCAATATACACTTCGTAGATACTGTCACTATTTATATGGCCAGAGCTTCGCCTTACAATATTTCGTATACAATAAATGCGTAGATATCACCAACATCTTGCCTTTTAAAAGCCCATCTATATAAGTCAAAGCGATTACCATTTATACATAATTCCGCAAAATAATTAAAGTAACCCAAAAATAATAAAGTATGAACAAATTAATGTTATTTAAACTATACAACAATTTTATATAATTATCCTTATTTATGTATCTCTAATGTGTTCACTAATCTGTTTCGACATGTAGATCAGCGACATCTTGCCTTTCATGGCCAAACTATGAAGTCAAAGAATATACTATTATTATTCATAATGATCAAACTAATGATTCAATTCTATATAATGATATCCATTCTTATTTAAGTCTTATTAAAATCTATATAATATTAATAATTCTTATTTATGTATCTTTAATATGGTGGCGCTAGTGTCAATGTGTCTCTCTAATATGGTGGCGCTAGCATCAATGTGTATCTCTAATATGTTGGCGCTAGTGTCAATGTATATTTATAATATGGTGGCGCTAATATCAATGTTCCAGTTGTGTTGTAGTCTCGTCTCTTGAATGTGATGCAGCGGCACCGGAGGTGGGTGATAACAAATTACAACTCCTTTTTATAAAGATTTACCTGAATCTGAACTTTGAAATCTGTAAAAACATACAAACCGATATTAAACCTTAAAATAATGAAGTAAGTCATATTTGAATATCATTATACATGAACGCATAGTTTTATTTTATACCGACTTAAAAGAATAAATCTATTATCTAGCGTTACAATTTAATAAGTCTCAGAAGACACCTTCAGGTATGTTTTAATAATGTTATGTTTAATGTATAGGGGGCGTTTAATCTACTCCATTTAGAGGGTTGGTAACCAAAATGGTACGCCTGTGTTACCCTCGTGAGAATTACGACCAAATCATTTAAGAGTAGATGAATCGCAATTTGGATGTCACACGGTTCAGCGCTCGACGAGTTAAATTGAATTAGAAATGGTCATAAGCAACATTTTTTCTTCTTGATAAGTAAATTGTATTTTGATTTAAAGAAATTATGAAAAGCTGGGAACTGAGCATTAAAATCAATACGAAGACTTTTGACACCTGTAACCTACTCTGAATCACGTATGGCTGTAAAACCTTTGACGTAACGCCATAGAGACAAACTAGCAAAATGGCAGAGAGTTATGGAAAAGAGAATGCTAGGTTTAAAACAGATGGTTAAAGTTAGAAGTATAGACATTAGGCATAGAACGAAATTAACAGATATCATGTCACGTATCGACCAACTAAAATGGAGCTAAAATATACACTCCGCTGCAAATAGGAAAAATGGAGCAAACTAGTGAGGTTTGGTTTCCAAGAGATGGAGCTAGAGGTAGAGGTCGCTAAGCAAGAAGATGAGAGGATGACTTCGAAATAACCTTAGGACCCTTTGGATAAGAGTGGCAGATTAAAATCAGTGGAAAGAGTTGGAGGTGGTCTTTGCCATTAGGCAAACTGAAAAAAGTGATATATTGTAATTTGTTTTTGTATATTATATTACTGCACCACAAATTTAAAATTCGGGAAATAAAGACTTTTAAAATTGTATTACACTAAAGTTTTAAGCTAACGGCATCGACTGGTAGAAACAAATATGCGTCGCTTTTTTGTAGCCGCAACTGGGATATTAAAATGGTATATGATAAAGTAACAACACATATGTTACTAGCGGACCCAACGGACGTTGTCTTGCCTTGATAATAAAAAAAATCCTAAAAGTCAACCGCTACACCACCTACCGGGTCCAATTGTGAACCTAAACCATTCTCGAATCTACTGAAAAACGCACACAAAATTTCATCAAAATCTATCCAGCCGTTTAGGAGTAGTTCAGTGACATACACACGTACAGAAGAAATTTATATATAAAAATACGAAATTAAGACACTATTGTAGGATTTTCATTGCTAGCATATCATAACATTAGCCTGCAAGACCCACTGCAGGGCCACGTGCCTCTTCCTGAAGGAAGGTATATATATAGATATAACAATGTATATCATTAATAAATGATGTGAAAACCAAAATAAGTTAATAATTTCAATTTTTTTTAATTTTGAAGGTTGAATAATTCAGGCTATAATTGATTTAAAAATTCAAAGAAATCCAGTTATTCCATTGTTTTGAGTTGTTACATCTATCGGCAATCCTTCTTCAGTTCAATTGTTTATTTATTCTAAACTAGCGAGTATAGCGAACGTTATCCTGCCCTGATAATAAAAAAACCCTGACAAATTATATAACTAAACCTTTCTCAAGAATCTCTTTATCTAAGGGTTCAGTAGTTTTTGAGCTTATCGCGAACAGACAGACCGACGTGGCAGAGGACTTTGTGTTATAATATGTAGTGATGCCACTTCACGTGAACCGGTTTATACGCCATGGAAACAGGATAGTGCTGTTAGTTGTACGTTTATGTCGCGATATACTGAACGGTGGTGTCGCTAAGTCGTTAATCTCAACTAGCGGTGACATGGAAGGTCGAATTTTTATCTTTAACCCAACATAATAGAATAGGGAGATAATAAATCGATCCAAATTATGTGTATTGTCATTCGCAAAGCCATGTACGTTCAAATGAGATAATATTTATTTTGTATGGATTTAAGAACATGTTAATTTAAAACCGTCTATTGTAAGTTTTTGCTTACATAAATTACGTTAATCAAAAATGTATAGGCCAGAGTTAAGATTATAATGATTGTATAAAATCCAACAATAACATCTTTTCTTACTTCTTTTATTTCTTTCTCTCTAGTACTTGAATGGACTATTTTTTTTTGGCAAACAATCTTCTAGTAGATTCTAACTGCCATTGTCGAGTAGGTAGTGATGTTACAAGTTTCATGCGCTCACTTCAATGAACTAACAATATGGTGGCCGTATTGTTAGAACTCTCCAGGAAGTTTTTGTGCTAAGTCAGAATCCATGCTATGTGGTATTATTTCCCATTTACTTCATTTGTGTACAAATTCCCAATATTACAATTTTTTTTAAATATATTACATAGGAGGCAAACGAACAGATGGGTCACCAGTGTGTAAGGGGTGTCGAATAACATCTAAGACTTGAGACACTCAAGCCAACCTCACCTGCACGTGGTGCAACCTGCTGAATAACGAATGAGGCAATGGCGGCAGCGGGGTGGTAGGGTTCTACAGACTGACTGGGTCGCAACCACCATATGGGGAAAAAGCCCGTCATAGTGATTCGCTTCTGCGGGTCGCGTTTCGGGATCAGCCTGTGCATATCCAGCTTTTCGCAGGCCGGCATAACAGTGGCGACCGGTGCGTTGCTATCCTCTGTTTGGGTGGGGATGGGGAGGAAGGAGGAAAGGGAGGGGAGATGGGCCTCCGACGTTCTCACCGACCAAACGAAAAGCAATAATGCAAGCACTGTTACTTCACGTCGGTTTTCTGTGAGAGGGTAGTACTATCCATATCTCAAGATTATGAATAAAATACAAAAACCACAACATGGCATTCCAAAATTCCGCCAAAAACTCAAATGGACTATATTATTAATGTTCTTATGAAAGACAGTAAAATAGTAAATAAAAAATGTAACTACTTTAGATGACTTTCAGATTAAACAGAATTTGAAGTTTAAACATTTACCTGGCCCTTCACGAAAGACTCTTTGAGCATGGAACTATGGCCATAGTATAATACATTGTATTTTATTTTTTTTATATTATAGGAGGCAAACGAACAGACGGGTCACCTGATGGTAAGTGATCACCGCCGTCCATAAACACTAGCAACACCAGGGGAGTTGCAAGTGCGTTGCCAGCATGTGTTTGGGGGGAGGGAGGAGTGGGGGAAAGGGTTGGGGGGAAGAGGAAATGATTCTCCGGCGCTCTCACTGACCGAACGAAACGCAACAATGCAAGTACTGTTACTTCACGTCGGTTTTCTGTACAAAGGTGGTACTACCCCGGGTGAGCCGACCCATTCATGCTGAAACCAGTAGTAGCTTCAGTTTAGCTGTAGCACTTCCTAAAATCCTTCAATATATAATGTAAAAAAGCATACTCGTATGCCTTGCAAACACAAATATTACACTGTCTTGCTTTTTATTTTTAAGAGAACCTCAATGGTCTCTTTCTATGTGATTCATCGTGATGTACGTTTTTCATTACGATTTAAATAAACGCCTGCTTAGAACACCTGCTTCTTTATATTACACGATAATTCACGTAGGTAACCCCTATCGTCTTTCTTACAATCCAAGGCACTACTACTTACATGTATTTTAGAAGCGAAAACTGTTTTAAGTACATTGAAAGTAAACGAAAGTGAACTATAAGTTTCGGGTGGTGACAAAAAGCGCCTTCGTATCAGTGAGGAATTAATTTTTTTACACTATGCCTGATGGTAAGCACAGTACAATCCAAAAACAATAGCGACAACCGAGTGACACACTATCCATCGCCGGTCCCCGTTATCATGACAGCCTGCGAAAAGCTGGATATGCACAGGCTGCTCACGAAACGCGACCCGCAGAAGCGAATCACTATGACGGGCTTTTTCGCCATATACATGGTGGTTGCGACCCAGTCGGGCTGTAAAACCCTACCACCCCGCTTTCGCCATTGCCTCGTTCGTTATTCAGCAGGTTGCATCACGTGCAGGTGATGTACGTTAAAACATATTAAAATTATACCACGGTTTAACTGCAAAGGCGCACAATTCAGCATGTGCTGGTTGCCATCTTTACAAATGGCCCCAGCGCTGATCGTCCATTGTGGCCAAGTGGGTTTATGTATCTAGTAATAATAACGCTATGATAATAATATTATAATAACACTATAATAGCGAAGTTTATTATGTATAAGTATATGTATGCATATAAGTAGATATTCATATAGGAAAAAGAAAGTATTAAATAGGTGAGATATATAAATTAATGGATAAATAAAGAATAAATAGTTATGGTAAAAATAGGTAATGGGATTATATCGCCGAGATGTCCAAATTATATTATATTATTAATTAATTATAGTATGATCAATAAGTACATATCCATTTTTTTATTTAATTGTATGTCTAAATAAAGAATTCATCTCTTATTATCATCGATTAAGTGATTATTCTATTAGTTACTGCGAGGTTCAATTTGAATAGTGCAGCAGCCAAAAATTTGTAACTCTTTATCACAAGCTGGCGAACACTTGCAGGGGAATAGGGGTACTTCCTGCGAACACCAGTAACATCAACCCCCCTTCAGATTGAGTTAGTCCCCAATAGAATATTACGTAGTTAATTTTGAAATAACTAAAACACACGCAATATAACCGTAATTACCCAGTCACGAGGCAAGGTAATTCTAGTAAATTTATCGTGACTAGGTAACAAAAAGGAAAAAGTTCCATTCACCTCTGTAATTAGGGACGAAATATCGCGTGACCCAATTCTCACTTTATGTACAGGCCCTTCAAGTTACTGACAACAATTACCGCAAGCGGTAACCCGTCCGCACAATTAACAGCGTCTGAGAGATCTAAATGGACGGTAGTCTTAATAAAGCGAACAATGTGATATCAAACGGTTTTGGGAAAAGAAAGAAACAAAATATATGTATTATCTATTTTTAAAATGTCTGCCTGTGCGTTTGTATGTACACGCATCACTGCTAAAATACTGCGTTCATAATAAAACCTCTTCAAGAAAATAAAGCATATCTTCGAGTAATATTTAGTCTATGTTTCACTAAAATCGATTAGGAATATCAAAAGTTACTGTACTTTTAATGACGACACGACGTAAGTACTAAAGAAAAATAAATCAGTAAATGGACTTAATACTCTGAGATGACTTTATTAATCGCGGTTTTTTAAATAAGATTTCACGCGGACGATGTCACAGGCACAGCTAGTAGCAAGTACACGGACAATACAATAGTGAAAAAATAGAGTAGCAAAGACATGTGGAATGTAAAATAAATAAATCAAACGATACAAGGTAGTAAAATTATGTCATTGTATTGTTACAATGGCTCACAATTGCTGTCTACAACCCTGTGATCAACAATAACTAGATATCGGGTCGGCGCGAAAAACACGTCTAGGTAAATAACAGCTCACTTGAAATGTGAGCTTTTATTTTGTTTACTTTATTTGAAACACAGCCAATGTAAGCACGTTTCACAATGCCGCAGTGTATTCCAAAGATGCAAAAATAATACCCGAAAAAGCAATTTAACGGCCGGAGTATCTTATTTTCCCTAAATACATGTTGAATACGTTACATTTTTAAGCTTTAAACTAACAAATAATATTAAATTTGAACAAAATTACCGATTTTAAAATGTGGTACAAATGTTTGGTCAAGGCTCGCTGACCACGCACAAACACGCAGAATAACGAGAAAATGTACTTTATTCATTACGTTTTAAGCTTGTATTCACACAAAGTTATTTATGTTGTCTTTTCATTGGTAAGTGACGGGAGTAATTTATTGATTTGCTCATTTTATCTTAAGTATTAGATAATATTTTGAACATTCGTTACTTTATTGCTAGGTATCATGGTTGTAATTAGGTTGAACTTAAAACTGTTTTACTCTCTTTCTTAGTAAACAAATAGCTACACATAAGTATATATTTACGCGGACAAGATTTAGCTTCCATTTTGTACGTGACCCTTTATCTAGTTATTGTTGATCGAAGCTACAACCAGTAAGAATGCTGGTTGGCAGATTTTTAACTTTTTTAACCAGTAAGGTGGATTTAAAAAAAGTTCTAAAATCATACTATGATTTAATTACGATATTCCCTACGCCAAAAGCACAAGTTCATGTTAGGAATTGAATCTTACGTCGCATGAAGCAGTGTCCAAACTGGCTATTATTAAGTCATAGTTACTCTAAAACGATTTTTTTAAACTGAAAAAATGCCGTATTGATATCATTTTTTGTTGACAAAATCCTAAAAAGGATATCCACCCTCCACTGTCTAGTATAGACGGGTTATGTTGAACTCTTGTCGGCTAAAAACCCATGAGTTTGTTGGCAAAGGCAGAGGGAATACTTTCTTATTTCAGCCTTAAAGACGCTAGTGGCACCAAGGAATTGAACGAATTCTGCAAAATAAAATGTATGCCGCTGAACATCTCTTCACAATTTCTCCACTACATTTTTTGGTAGGATCTTAGTGTGTCATGTATTTTATTCACAATGTTATATGTTGTATTATTTGGCTCTATATTTTATAATATTGGTGGCATTTTACCTAATTGTTGTGTTGTTGTGCCTAAGTGAAGTGACAGGAAAATAATACCAGTAAAATTAATTTTGAGATGTCACAAAAATTGTACCATCTCATTAGTAATAATTGGGAAGGTTGAGTGCCAATTTCTTCTCTGATTAATTCCAATAAATCTATCTTACTACAAATCAGTATTTACTTTTCCGAGTAGCGAAACGTGTTCTGTTGGTGTTACACACGAGATAAGGGATAGGGCGATAATTAAACAAGATTTCGAGGTCTACGATCGGATATTGGACGACGCCTCCTTTTGTAGAGGATTTAAGGTAAGTGTATCAAGTGTTTAATTAAATTTCAAATGCATATTGATGGAAATAGAATTTGATCTTCTTCTTCTTACGTTTACACTACCTAAGCAGATTCAGTACAATATGTTTTCCTCTTCCCCTTACCTCTCAACTTATACCTTATATTCGTCCACTTTTATTATTAATATTCGGCTGTTTATGACTTCTGTCCCTAATAACATAATTTGGGAAATAATTATTTCATATGTTAGTGTGTTTCCGGTAACTGCTTTTGAGAGGCAGCCACCTCTAGTTTTAGCATGTTTTGCCATCTTAGGACACATCATCGTTTAACATCAGATGAGATTGTGGTCAAATATACCACGTTTGACCACACCTATAAAGTATAATGAACCAAATTCTTGAATATTTCTATCATCTCGCTTTAATCTCATTGCAAAGTTACCTAGGATCTATAAGAAAATTAATATCTATAAGTTCTCGTGAAATTATCATTATCATCCTTATAATTTATTCCATATGTTACTTAATGTAACAAAACACATATACCTAGATAATACAGCTATTAAGTTATAAATATACCATATAACAGTTTCAACAAACAAATTCAAACAGAGAGACGTTACCTCAAATGTAATTCGCCACCATTTCTTCCATGTCTGTGTTCCAACCCTGGATAACTAAACATTGGTTTGTTCGACGACGTCCTACTGTACGAAAGTCGAATATACCTATTTCCGTGTACCCTTGGCTTCTGCATCCTTGTCTACCTTTTTATTACGAGAAAACAATGAATTAAACGATGCGCTTGAGGTCATACACTAATTAGGTTGTGATTTACAGTAATCCTTGGCTATGAAAGCGACTTTAGATTGACTTTGAGGCGTGATATCAATGTCTTGATACAGGATATTCTAGGCAAACTATTCAATATAGAAGTCTTTCTTAATCCTACGTTGAATGTGCTATATCTGTCTGTCCAAGACTAGGCGAATGACGAAACACCTTTGCATGAGATGCAAGCAAGCTATTTAGGCCGCTCACAATTCTGACATGTGTTGTCGCTGTATGGAACCGTAAGTAAACATTTATTTTGTTGCTGTATTTGGTTGCTAATTAACAGAACTTCCATGCCATATAACAAGTTCCTATTTACATTAAGTAATGTTGATAATATTCGAGTTTTAATTTATGACATCCGCTCGACGAATGTTTAGTTATTATGTAACAATGAATATAGATAGATTAATTGAGTAGAATTAAATAGCAGTTTTTATAATTACCAAAACGCGTCATCGGCATTTTAGTATCATGGCTATTTGGCTTTTAGAAATCTTTTTCAAATTTAATGTTTTCGTTAAAAAACCAATCTCTGGCATCCTGAACGAAACCGGGCTTAACGGGGGGAAAATTTATGCGTGAAATCAGCAAACTCGAGACGCTGATGGCTGATAATGCAAAACGAAAGATTATCTTTATGAGGAAAACCCAATATTCTTTCCTTATTATTACCTGTCTATAGACAATTGCAATCACAAATCCGAACAACTCGAAACCCATTTGTTAGGACGTTTCTGTTCACAGCTCTTATTCGCACGTACTTATTTATATGAGAGTGTAAAATACAGGCGATCAGCGAGTGGCATAGACCTAATTAAAGACAATGTGGTCAGGTGGTCAGGTGAAACGATAATGACTCTGAAATTGCGTGTTTGGTCATTTCGTTGATTACCTTAGGTTCGAATTCAGCATGAGCCGGAGCTTTTAGAAAACATATTGTTGAAATCATTGCTGTCTTTTTTGGCATTGTCTAAAGCATGTCAGAATACCAAGCACCTTCGAGTTGAAAGTCTTTCGCCAAACACTCATGTTCCGGCAGTCACATTTTAAAAATATTTTCAAATAACCTTAGCGTATGGAACAATGAAGCACTGAGCGACAAAATATTCAACTAAAACCTATCGGTAGAGAGGCGAGCACCAGATTTTTTTTAATATAAAGAGCAGTATCAGATCAGTTAAGTATTTATATTACGTAACTTTGTATACTATATAGTTTGATGGAGATTCTCATAAACAGGTTTAATAATAATTCGACGTAGGTGATAGCGGTGACTTCCCCTATTGCGTACACAAAGACGCATTCTATTTCTGAGTTTTGACTTAACTACACAATTAGTCAATGACGAATGACACGACGTCGTAAACTAGGGATTTATAAAAAGGAATTATAAACGCAGCGAATGGGATGCGAAATAATTCGATCACTTCGATAGTTAAGCCACAGCTCAGAAAAAAAAGCGACTTTCCGTAGGCAATAGAGGAAGTCACTTCGAGCAAGAATTTTTTTAATGCTAAATTACAAAATGTCTTAATTGTTACTTATTATTAATTGTTATTACTGTTACTGGTTCTAAATTTCATTTTAAATTTGTATTTTTTGTTTTGATTACAGTTGGTATTAATGTTTTTAATTAATTTTATGGAAATTTTAAAGACCGACCTTAAGCTTAATTCGGACACGAATTTCCGCCTCCTTCCTTTTTTCCTACCTTTCCATGTTTTTTTCAGTTTATTTGAAATAAGTTCCTAGTTGTCATGCATTTTTGGAGAGCTAAGAAAACGGTTGTGTTTTTAAAATAATCTGCAAGCCAAGTTCCCTAATGTTTTTTTTTTTTGTTTTTAAGGCATTTCAGTGGAAGAAAGTCTCAAGAAAATATTGCTTTTCGTCTCGCATTTTTTTATTTGGATTGATAATTGTTATATTCATATTGGTAAAAAATCAGTGTTTAATCGTTTTATATCAATAATTACATTTAAATCGATACTCATTTGGAAATAATTTTTGGTATTGCATTTTTGACTTATTTCTAAAAACCTAAAAAACTTTATAAAATGAAAATTGTTCACTTTTGCATAATGCATATGAGGATTAAAATTATCACAAATAATTACCCCTATCACTTCTCAACTTGAATATGTCAAATTACCAATAATCCTGTATAATCTATACATATAATAAAAATATAGTGTCTGTATGTAATAACAAAATAAACATTTTTTACTGATCGGGTACGAAAGTATACAGGCTACTGATAACAAAAATGCATTTTTTTTTATTTTTGTCGGTCTGTCTGTTTGTTCCAGCTAATCTCCGAAACGGCTGGATCAATTTTGACAGGAATTTCACTCGCAAATAGCTGAAATTACAGCGGGTTACTTAGGCTACTCGAAATTAGACTAGCTGTTAACCGTGGCTTCGTCTGCAGTACTATCTTCAAAACGGTTAGACCGATCTTCACGAAATTTATTGACAGATATCTGACCTTATAAAAAGTAATTCAATTTTCAGTTTATATTTTCAGTAGTTCCTTATACAGTGTAAATGAGCACTGAGGTAGTTATATTGTGGGTTAAGGTTCCAAATATGTTGCTGATGACAAACCTCATTTGACACGCTGTTAGTATTTACATATCTAATGTACACGTTACATGTTACTGTAAGTGGCGTGCGTGTCGTACTTACAGTTGCTTTTAAAGAGTATTTCTATAATTGTACATAGTCTCACAATTGTATAATTCTTTAATACGATTAAAAAAAACGTGAGTGGAGCTAGTATTTAATAGAATAATAAAATAATTGAAAACCCTTATGCCAAAGAAGTTTCACTTCCTGTACGTGTACATAATGCACCACAATGTTTTTTTTTTATCTTGCAATTTAGTATAATCTATTTAGTCATTAGAAACCCTTGATCTTGCAAACCTCTACAATAGCGGTTACTGGGTATGTATAAAATAATACAATTATCGACAGACATCAAAAATCATTTGCAATCTCGTCACTTGAACCATACGTCATCTTTCAGAAACCCTGAGGGGAGCCATTTCTCAGCCGTTTATTTTATCTCTAATATTGCCGTTTTATCTTAAAACGGCTTGGCTGACGACTGGGCTTAAACGAGCTTGCTTTTTATTATGTACTAAGGATTTACACCTCCAACGGTGGGCTCTCACCTCATAAAATATGTCACACATTGTATGACACGATTTCTTGATTCCTTTATAGATTTTAATGCCATTTTTGTATGAATTTGGTTTTAACAACACTTTTATCTTATATCAGATGTTTTTAGCCTTTAGTACTAACAATCTATACTAATATTACAAAGCTGAAGGGTTTGTTTGTTTGGTTTAACTCGCTAATCTCAGGAACTACCTGGTCCAATGTGAAAAGCTATTTCAGTGTTAGATAGCTAATTTACCGAGGAAGGTTATAGGGTTATAGCATCACGCTAAGACCAATAAGAGCTGAGCACCAATGAAGAATGTTTCAAAATGTTTTTTTTTTTCTTTTTAGAGCTTCTGACTCGTGTTAGGGTTAGCCCAAAATAACTATTCCACGCGGACGAAGTCATGAGCAGAAGCTAGTTGAGAAGCTAACAGAAACAGATATTATTAATATCCCGATACTGTTTTTTTGTTACAATGCGATAATCCTAGGAATTATTCGTACATTCTTATACCTATATATGGTGGTAGAGCGACGCTGAAACTATTACTGGTTTCAGCATGAATGGGTCGGCTCGTCCGGGGTAGTACCACCCTCTCATAGAAAACCGACGTGAAGTAACAGTGATTGCATTGTTGCGTTTCGTTCGGTCAGTGAGTGCACCGGAGGTCCACGTCCCCTCCTCTCTCCTCTCCCTGTCCCTCCCCTAACCCTTCCCCCAAAGGGTGGCAACGCGCCTGCCACTCCTCTGGTGTTGTTAGTGTCCATGGACGGTGGTGATCACTTAACATCAGGTGAAGTTCGGTTGCAACCTATGACATAAAAAAAAACCGGATAGCCTTGTAGCCTATTTTTCAAGCGGTTTGGTTCGCCTCCATTATGGATTAATCTATCCCTCTGGAGTATTACTACTTTTCTTGAAAGTAGTGTCCGTTTTTGTACCCCCAATAATTTGTATGCAATATTTAATGATGATTGATTGAGTACTTAAGGCGAGAAAGCGTAACATACGAACAAAGTAACATTCTAATTTATAATATTGATTAGAATTCATTGAGAAAGCTACCTATCATCACGCAAGCGAATCAAGTAAATTAAGTCAGACAGTACGCTACAAAATAATAATGCTATGGGACATGGCGTGTGGCTTCTGGAGCCAAAGACAACCTGTCGACATGAGAAAAACCGAGAAAGGCTGAAGTGTGCACGGTTTCACAATGACGCATGGTCGACTTCCAACGCAGCGGTTGTGTTTACTTACGGTATTAGTAAGTTGGTCACTTTAATATTACAAAATAAACCCAAGTAAAACCATTAGTGTACAATTAACATTTAATAATTACCTAGAAAAGTGTCGCTAAGATAAAAAAAAAAGTGCGTGCGTACAAAGTACACATGTCAGAAGTGAAACTTCTTTGGCGAACTAATTTATAAGTCTTGTTTATATTTATACAAATCTAAAACTTTAGATTTCCGAGACTTGAAAAACAGACGAAAAATCTGCGTTTACTGCAAATGACGTCACTTCTGTTGCATACCTGCGTGACGTTACAACGGTAAAAAATTTACCCTCATTAACCCTAAAGAAGTTTGACTTCAAAAACCTGCTTTTGTTTTAATAGTTCAATAATACTAATTTGATCTACATATGATATGAATTACAAATGGATGTCATTTTTTCACAAAAACTCACAAATCAAAAAAAATCAAAGACACTCAAGCCAACCTCACCTGCACGTGGTGCACCGTGCTGAATAACGAACGAGGCAATGGCTTTTTTTTCTCACAAATCAAAAAAAATCAAAGACACTCAAGCCAACCTCACCTGCACGTGGTGCACCGTGCTGAATAACGAACGAGGCAATGGCTTTTTTTTTTTTTTTTTTTTTTTTCGAACTGACTATGCTATTGACCTGGCAGGGTCTTTACAGCTTCACCGGACTACTAAGGCCGAGCGCTTAGGGCACTCAGCCGATTTTGGTTTTGGGTAACATACACAAGGGTGCACGCACACCTCGGCTTGGGCTGTTTCCTGGAAAAAGACACGTCTGTCCTAGCTAACTATTCTAAGCTATTCATACATATATACATTTGTGAACCATACAATCGAAATTGCAGTATTCACAAATGAATACGTGTATATCGGATTGAAACGAACTTAAACTATTCGATTCAGTTCGATGCGGGAAAAAAAAAACAAAACCCTCCCACCATGTGTATGTATGTGCACGTGTGTGAGAGAGATGATCTCATATGTGTGTTCAAGTGATGTAGGTGAGTCACTGTATCGCGAAAATAATATCAAGAGGGCTCCGCGCGGGGACGACCTAGGCTCGAGATATTATTGAGAACCGCGAAGTGTGCGGGAGCTAATTGGGATCGATTACAAAAGCGTGGGCGCAACACGCATTTTATAAGATTGAATTTAAATTTACTAACGGTGACGGCACCGAAGTCTAAAAATAGACATAACAAAAATTATTATTATTGTTTGACGGTTATTTTTAGGGGAAGATAGACGTAAATACGCGATTTACTCTATCTTATTTGAGTTATTTATTTTTAAACAGCTGCGCGCGCGAGCCGTTGTAGTGTAGCCGCGATGGCTGGAAATCTATGGATTGCCGTGACGGCACCTAGTAGCGGATTACGAGAGCACTCTTCGTACGCCGAGATCTCCGAGATCTCGTGGAAAATGAGTAGTTGACCTGCGTAGTCAATACTCGATAGGGAAAAGGAGTATGCGGGGTCATCCTGTGAAGGATTAGCCGCCGGAGGTTTGGGAGTGTGCTGGGACGCGGGTTTAGGAGCCCACGGGGCCTGAGGGGCCCGGTAGGGGCGGGGGGGCGCACTAGTCGCGGGTACGGACGCTGCCGGTGCACGAGACGTGCCCGGCAGGTTCGGGAAGGCCTCTCGAGACATGAGAGGCGGAGGTCGAGGACGGGCGGGGGCAGCGGCCGTCTTAGACGGCGACGCCTGCCTGGGGTATCGAGGGCGCTTTGTGCGCGGGGCGCGGGGACATCCGCGATAATTCGCGGTATGGCCCACGCCGCGGCACAGAACACAGCTCGGAGGGTCGGAGGCGTCTTTCGTGCGAGAACACTCCCTAGTGGAGTGGTCGCCGAGGCACTTAACGCACCTGGGTTTCAGGCGACAGTTTCGTGCGGAGTGTCCGTACACCTGGCAGTTGTGACACTGCGAGGGCACAGACGTTTTGCGCGGCGGCTCGACTATGACGCCGGAGAGGCCGCAAAGGGATGTAAGATTAAAAATCGCTTTCCCCTGAGGGGTGCGATCGAGGACAACGAGAACCATATCATATGGAGCCCTGGTGCGCGGAGAGCGCATACGATGAACCTCGCGAACAGGAATCTTCTGTTCCTTGAGGTCGTCTGAAATGTCGTCAGTCGGGAGTTCTGAGGGGACTCTACGGATCACAACCCGTAGTTTACGCTCCTCTTCGAGAGAGTGCGTGAAATAGCCCCACTGGTTGTCCCGAAGGAAACGAGTGAGGTTGCGATGGGCGGTGGACGTGGCTACCTTCACCTGAATACCTACAGCGGTATTCACGGCGGAGGTGTAAGGGATACCTGCCGTTTCCAGCAGGCTAGAAATCTCAACCCAAGACGCTTTGTCTTGGATCGTAACGGGGGGCGGTGGGCGGGGCTTCTTGCCCGAAACTGCGGAACCCGCAGCCACGGGCGAGTCGGGTCTAGAGGGCGCTGGTGTCGCCTTTGGCACTTTCGCGCCATCGACGTTTGCGATCTTTTTAGAGGGCAATTTGTCCTCCGGATCGGAAGAGGAGTTCGAGCGCTTCTTGCGCGGTTTGCGGTGCGTGACGGTGGTGAAGCCATCGTCCGCAGCAGGGGCTTGCTCAGCCTGAGGGGCTTGCTCGGCAGGGGGATCCTGCTGAGCAGGAGGGTCTTGCTCCATGTCGGAGCCGGAGTCGGAGTCGGAGTCATCGCTATCGCGATCGGCTGGGATTGGGAAGTTGTTGGAAGCCTCGATCTTGGCATAGATCGAGGGAGCGGGCTTCGAGGAATGAGGGAGCTCGGTGCGACGCTTTGCAGCGTACGCATCGTAATCGTCTACGAGACGAGGACAGATAGCGGCTATGAAGCCGCGGAGGCTAATGAGCTCAGTCTCTAAGAGACTGATCTCTTGTTCAGCGGCCATACCGGGGCCTGAGGAGGGGAGTGGGGCGGGGGAAGACATGTGAAACCTCCCTGCCAGAGGGGCAGGGGGGCGCGCCTTAATGAATTTAACGGACTATCCCGAGTCCGGATCAAAGGGAGCTGTTTAAAACTAAACAAAATAGGAAAACAACGCAAATAAGTACCTGAGCGAGACAGGGGAAAAATAACATAAGACTACTTAAATAAACAAACAATAAAAAGAAAATAAATTTAAAAATAAATCACTGAAGAATTAAAGAAATACGTAAATAAATAGATAAACAAAAGAGTAAATAAATAAATATACCAAGAAATAGATAAAGCAATAAATAAATACAAGGAAAGGTCTCACTCAGTTCCAAGAAAAAGAACGCAGGTGCAGCGCACCTGTGAAGCGCAGGTGTGCCGGATCGAAACAAACAATAACTGACGTCACTAAATCACGAGTATTAAAATCGAACTTAGCGCGCGCAGCCAAACAGACAACCGCTCAAGTCGACGGTTCGATCGGAACTCCGAGGCAATGGCGAAAGCGGGGAGGTAGAGTTTTACAGCCCGACTGGGTCGCAACCACCATGTATATGGCGAAAAAGCCCGTCATAGTGATTCGCTTCTGCGGGTCGCGTTTCGGGATCAGCCTGTGCATATCCAGCATTTCGCAGGCCGGCATGACAGCGGCGACCGGCGATAGATATTGTGTCACTCGGTGGTCGCCATTGTTTTTGGATTGTACTGTGCTTACCATCAGGCACACGGCAGTCATTATGCCGTGCTACTATAAAAAAAAATAATCTAAAAACTATAGGCACGCTAGATATACATATAATCAGAATATCTACCTGACGTGTCTGTATTTTTTAAATTTTTGTGACAAATGCAGGTGTCTTAGAATATGTAATAAAATACATTTTAATCATTTTTAGAAATGTCTGTCCAATTTGTTTGTCTGTCTGTTAACACGCATCACTGTTAAAGTACTGCGTTCACGATAAAGTATCAAAGAAAATCATCCTGGAAAGCACATCCTCGAGTAACGTTTAGTCTGTTTCATTAAAATCGGTTTGCTCTATCAAAAGTTATTGTTATTTTAATGAAGACGCGACTTCAATACGACAGATACTTTATTAGTCACTGTTAACATTAGGTTTCACGCGGACGGAATCGCGGGCACAGCTAATAATAAATATTTTTATAACTTATGTTTGCAATGGCTTCATAATTAATATAGCTAGCTACCCTAGGTAATAGTCTATAGAAAGATAGCATCATCAGTATCCAATAATTCCATGAAATCGAAAATCTAGAACAATAAATTAATACGCCCAATCCTTTAGGGCACTCCATTTTTAAAACGTGTTTCCTTTGAAATTGGATTTCATGCGATCTCCGCTATAGAACGATGTTTGCTTATCTCTTCCCTTTATTAACTCACTTAATAGGGCCTCAGTTTAACACTCCAGGGGTTCCTTCGTTTGTTTAGTTTCACCTACTAATTTCCCGGGCTTATATATTTTAGTTGTATTTGAGTTTAATTTAGTTAGATTAAACAGAGTGATGACCGGGACAGGGTCATCATTGGTCGTAAAGACTTGAATATTTAATGGCGTTTTACTAGCATGTCGAGGTCATCCAGTAATTTTTTTCCCTACCAGATATTTATTTTACTCAATGTGTTTAAAAAAGTTTCCACTATAACAATGTATGTTTGTTCGTATTTTATGATATCCTATATTGCTCAATTAGGATGCAACTTTGTCAATTTATCGCTTTCGTTCGCGCGATGGTCATGGGTGTATTAACTTACAATAGGTGGCGCGGGTGTCGTATTGATAAATGTATTTGAAAGAGCATTTCTATAATACCACAAAACTTACTTATAAACAACCAAGAAAACCTAAGTTAAAGTTTGTTCTAAGACTTTCAAAAGTATAAACACAATCGTAATAAACCTAAAACTGACAATAAACTCTTTTGTTTTGTTTCTTTCAAGTGAAACTGAAATCACCCTACGGTCATTGACACTGTGCTTTAACATAGACGCGTAGACGGTTGTGTATACTTTTTGTATTTTTCTAGATAATTAGGTAAAACTCCTTTTTTTTTAATTTATTTAGAACGAAAATCGATTACAAAGTACCCTTCATAAATATTGCTACTGTCTAAACATTTAGCCTGTATAGTACTATTCCTGAGGTATATTTTTTTATGTTCAACAGGTACGCGCTTAGCCACAATCTCACCTGATGGTAAGTGACGATGAGGCCGGTGATGTAAACTCAACTCTATGTTTTAGGTGGTAGAGCCACGCTGTTTCAGCATGAATGGGTCGACTCGCCCGGGGTAGTACTACCTTCTCATAGATAACTGACTTAAAGTAACAGTGCTTGCATTGTTGTGTTTCGTTCGGTCAGTGAGAGCGCCGGAGGCCCATCTCCTCTTCCCCCCCTCCCCCTTTCCCTTTCCCCCCGAAAACAGACTGAAAACGCTCTTGCGACTCCCCTGGTGTTACTAGTGTTTAAGAACGGCGGTGATCACTTACCATCAGGTGACCTGTCTGTTCGTTTGCCTCCAATAATATATTTAAAAAAAATGTTAACGCGAGAGCAGATACAAGCAAACAATAGTGGTTTATGAGGTAAGTTACTATCATCAAAGGTAGTCGTGCCGTGGCACACTAGACTAAGATACTCCGGAGTTCACGTCGATAGCGTACCGACAATGTGTCTAACGATGAACTAGGTATAGACAGCAAAAACAAAAATAAAATAAAATAATATTTCACTATAACCTGGACAAGTTCTATCGTTCTATTTGGATCTAAAACATGGGACGGCTAATCTGTGTTTGGTTTAGTATTCAAATTATGCCGGTCGTTTAGAAAATCTGGCTTATCTAACTTTTTGCAAGCATATATTGAATTATCGTGGATATATTTGGAAATTATTCGTATTAATATTATATATGTTAGAATTTATTATTTTATGATACGCGAAGTCTCTATTCTTTTGTTAATTGTCTGAATTACCTCTTTTTTTAATATAACTTAGGCTATCTCTTTGAGTTTTAGTAGGGGAAATATTTATGGGTTCGCGTTACTGATGACCACGACATGCTCGAGGCGTATTGCAATTTTGTCAAACTAGCTACGAATAGTATAGCGGCTCGTGTATGTGCAATATTTATATATTAATATTGAGATTGTGTCGCCCCTCATATATTTGTTTAGTGTATACATTATATATATATTTATTGTTCGGAAACTAGACTAATTTTAATAATTTCAATTTAAAAATTATAAAATTTTACGCGTCGCTAGTCTGACGCAACCGCGCAAGCGGAATACGGTCGGTCAAACTAACTGTCATGTCATGATTATGTTCCGCAAAGAAATACCGCTTAACACGCTTAAAGAAGTTTTGCACTTCAAAAATCTCATTGAATATTATTAAAAATACATTTGGTATTGTATTAAAAAAAACAAGGTAATAATATTTAATGATCAGTACAAGATTCTCCTTTATATTGTTATAGAATAATTTTGCAGATAATAGAAAATAAATACAGGAGGTTGTTTTTCACATCGCAACCGGTTCGGACAGCCAATCTATCAACTGAGTAATGAATCTAGGAAAATTGGAAGAACACAAAATATCCTTATTTACTCGCTTGACAGTAACTATAGATAATACATCTTTTGATCTATTCATAAATTGCTTTCGATGTCGGTCGATTTCCATACAATTAAAGCCTTGATTAGAACAGGAAATTTTGTTTTTCTTACAAATACGAATTTTGCTTTGAGCCTTTGTTTACATTCACCTTGAACTATTGGGTGAAATATTTAGAATTTGTTTATGTCTTCAGTATTTCTTTAATATTTTATAAACCTTTTTTCAGAATCACAGACACAAAATGGGTAAATTTTTTTTTGAGACTTAGTAGTAAGTTATTTTTGACTGTAATTATTTAAATAACTTACGGGTTCGGCGGACGTTGTCCTGCCTTGATAATTTAAAAGGTTCTAAAATTCAACCGCAACACCACCTAACGTGTCAATTTTGAATCTAAACCATTCAAGAATCTCATACACATACACACAAAAAAAATGATCAAAAACTGTCCAAACCGTTTAGTCGGAGTTCATTCACATAAACACGAACAGAATAATAATTATATATAGATAGAGATCAATTTAACTGAACACTAAGAATGTAGTCTTTAAACAAATCTTTGACCTAAATCTTAATTCCCATCAGCAATCGCAAACGAAAGTTGAATAAATACTTTAATACATTGGATGCAATGAGCTGCTCAGTGAATGGAACGGTTAAATAAAGCAAGCCGTTTGATGACTTGCTCAAATTCGTAAATATGCTGTCGTCCATTATGCTCAGTTCACAACGCACCAACTTTAGTACGAGATCAAGGTATATTCGAAACATGGTTTATAATGTGTCTATGTAACTCATTTTATCAGAGCATGTCGTTAGAGCTTTGATGAACAGTGAATAATAAAATGGTTCACTAATTTTACTTTTTCTGTACTGTAATACAACTTTATTTAGAACTAATTGGGGCACGATCCATGGCTTCGTAAAACACTTGGTAATATGACAGAATCGAAATAAGGGACTCGAACAAAATTATTTAAAGTAGCTTTTTATAAAACTAACAGTATATAATAATTAAAATTAACGTGTGAAATAATAAATTAAATAAACAAGTCACAGCCTCTCACTCCGTCTAGTACGTTAAATAGCCATACTATAAACTCCTCACTCATTTGATGTATAACAGAGTACCCCTGCAACCCTGAGCCCCATTATTATTAACTTTGAGAGCTTTGTCCCCTGTGTGTTGTCGCCGAAAGTTTTCATGTAAAGGTGGAGCCCTGATACGAGGATCGTAATTATATTAGTTTGACCGAATCACCCCCAGCTTGCCCACAACAGTTTCCTCGGTTTTTGTAAAGAACATTTACAGCAAAAGTTTTGTGATAAAATTATTTTCAACAGTTCTAATGAAACGTTCCCTCGATTGTAGTTTGTTTTTTCTTTACTTGGGAAATGGTATAAGCTGTTTTGACCTACTCGACATTCATTGGTTTAATTAGGCAGTTAAGTGAGCCATTAATTTCATTTTACAATTTTAAAATTCACATTATAAATCATTTATATACGTGTGTTTAATCTGCTAAAACAGTGTCAATTCATTTGTGTCTTAAATAATCCTACTGGTTGTAAAAATAAATCGTTGCATTTTCTATGTAACCAGCCTATATGATTTTACTATAAGGCTCTCTTCTATCATATATATTAATACGTGAAGCCTAAACTTTGTATCCATTTTTAACGGAATTGGGCGAACGAATTAACGTGAAATTTGGCATAGTTAAAGTTTATATGGAGGGGAAGTGCAGAAAGCTATTTATTTTATATAAAATGCATTAGAAGTACATTAATTAAAATAACTAATAATTAACTACTGCTTCAATTTTACACAACATATACACACATGTAAATAAAAAAGGCATTTTGATATCTGTCAATAAAGGACTTCAAAAAAGGTTGTGAAAGTGGTTGCAATGCTCGACTGTATGTATTATTTTACTCTTACGTTTCTATTGCCCTTTTTCATTCTACATTCTACAATGATATTATAACATAATACCCTTTGACAAAAGAACCCTAATAAAAATCAAACTTTAAAAAATCAATGAACTATAGTCGAACGTCGACCTCTGGGCCCCCACTAGTAAAGATGTAAAAGGCCTGGCATAATTTAAAACATAACGTTTCTTATCATATTATGATAAATGTGGGCCTTAGAATGTACTGGAACTATGAACTATGAACCCTAGAAATTAGTAACAGCGTCAACTGTCTCTAAGATTTCATATGACTCGTATTTACTATAAACAATTGAGCATTTTATTAAAGTGAATCGCACAACTCAGGAAGCTTGAGCATAACATTTGTTAGTTTCTCCAACCTCTTACCGAAAAATAAAATATGTTTATGATATTACTGCTGTCGGTACTTTGATACTGGAGAAGCATATAAGATGCGAGCCACTCGCTCGGCTTTTAGCGCGATTGCACAAGTCACGGCGTCCACGGAAACGTGACGCATTGACCTTGTTCTATACCTGTAAGGGTTGTATTGCGTCCGATTTTCATACTAAGGTATTATTAGGAATGGGCGTTGAATTATTCAATTGCCTTTTTACGGCTAGTTTGTTAACTTCTTTATATAAAGATCAGGAACCGCGCTTTTATGATAGAGATATATAATCCTACATACGATTAATAGCCATTGAACCCTTGCAATAAATGTTAAATTATCAATAACTTTACAGTCAAAATGATAAACGCTAAATCAAAAATACATTATTGAATTTATCCTTGAGAAGGTGCTAATGATCGTCAAAGCTAGAACCAGTTCGGAAACAATCCAGTCATCGAAAAGAACCGGCAGGAAACTCGATCTGGTTTAACTTTTCATAATACATATTTATAATATAAATAGTTATATTCATTTTTTATTGATGCGCAGAGAGGGTTTTTATTTCCAGATGTCACCATCGTTCACAATAATAGCTTTTAGACATTAAAACAAGCTTGACATGATGCTTGAAATCACTATATGGCAAATAGGTAATGTGCTTTTGTTATAAAAACTAACACTATAACCTAAAAAACTGTCACTGGTCTTAGTGAGGCTGAAACAATGAATGACCAATATGTTGTTATTTCTAGTATATAAATTATGTCGGTCTTTTACTAAATCTAGCTTATCTAAGTTTTTGTGGACATAACATGAGATTATCAAGAATATAATGGAAGGGTAGAGGTTATAGTTTTTGTTTTTTAACTCTTTATGTTAACGCGACTTCAGTACATCCTTGACGTCTATGCCAGCCTCATAAGGTAACTCACTTGGGTTAATATAGAATTAAGCTTAGTTCTCATAATTAGAAAAATTGTAGTACCTAGCAATCCGTTAGGTTACTATACTTATGTGACCGAATAGCTATGTGAATATCTCACTATAGAAATAGTTAGTAGAGAAAATTCTATTCTCGCCATAGCTCACTTCATTTTCATAAAATATTCTTCCACTTCATTCATCGAACTTGATGTCGGCTTCTACGTAGTTCTAGTCCCGTCATTTTCGTATAATTTTCTCTTACTATTCGCGCTTTTCACGATTTGTAATAGGAAAGAAATAGGTATGAAAAATGAAAATTCTTTTTTCCTACATTCTTGATTAAATCGTTATTCACAATGAGTTCGTGAACCCAATTGTCTATATAAAATTGGTATATATGCATTGTCTACATTAAAATATACATCCATTAACATATCACTTAGTCTACAAAAGATTCGGTTATTTTAATCTAAGGTCCTATTGCGAACTATTATTTGAATGGTCTCATAGTATAAATTTACAACAGTGTTTTCATTTCTCATAAAGAATAAACTATTTTCGTGTAAGTATAAAAGATTGCTATTATGCATGAAAATGTTTGTTAAACTACTCGCGGCTTCGATTACAATATAACGGCTTACAATGAAATATAGACTAGCGCCACCTAATGGGCAATTATAAAATGTATAGCAATAAAAGCTTTCCCATAAAAGAATGTTTAGATATGTCAGTTTCCATGATGTTGGGTCAAACGATCTTAGATTAAGAAAAATACATTTTTATTGAATGTTAGTCTATTCTTCACTTCGTATTATTCAAAGCCTTTTCTTGCACTTTAAAGCCAGTTCACTGTAAGCTTAACATGTAACAATCTCGGACCATTTCGTTTCTTAAGAGAGAAGGCGGGCGGTGTTTATCCTTACAAATGTATTTCTCTGTTTTATCGCTAGATAATGGAACTCCAGTGAGAAATATTCACAAACTATGCAATCTATATCTATCACAGCCATATTCCAGTTTTGTTTACATAAATTATATATTATAAAATCTAAGAGCCTTTTAAAACTACTAAAATAGGTCCATTGGTAGGTGGTAGAGCAACGCTGAAGCTATCACTAGTTTCAGCATGAATGGGTCGGCTCGCCCGGGTTAGTACCACCCTCTCACAGAAAACCGACGTGAAGTAACAGTGCTTGCATTGCTGCGTTTCGTTCGGTCAGTAAGAGCGCCGGATACCCATCTTCCTTCCTCTCCTCTCTTCCCCACTCCCCCTTCTCCCAAACACAGACTGGCAACGCACTTGCGATTCCTCTGGTGTTGCAAGTGTCTATGGACGGTTGTGATCACTTAACATCAGGTGACCCATCAGTTCGTTTGCCCCCTATGATATAAAAAAATAAATATATATATCGCCGTTTTAAAACATTTAACAAACATATTGCATAAATTAATAGAAAAGTATATAGACACAGCCAAATTCTTTCGAATGTTAATTTTGAAACAGAATTAAATTAGTATCGGTTTTTTTGGGGAAGAAAAGAGGAATATGAAATAATCATTTCGTTTATTTTATATAGACTTAATCAGTCTAAGAGGCAGTTGTCTCTATTTGATAGTTCCGATTAGGTGCAACAGCAGTAGTCACCTGTTAATTACCTTTTTTTTTGCGGATTGCGTTTCCTCTTAGTCGAAGATACACAACCAAAAAAAATAATTATACCACTATACATTGTGCATTGCACTATGGCTGCAATTCTATTGAACGACTTACCATTACCACGCAATATACGAACACATTCCAGAGTTGGGCAGACACTAAAAACCCATTCAGTTGTAAGAACTCTTCTCTCTATCCCCTAGAATTTGTAGTTAGACCACAATATCTGTCTAAAAGGACGTCACAAAATCCATTTAATGGTACATCTTACCACTTATTAGAGACAGAACTACGTATAAAGGTATATAGAAATACACTTTATGGTACACTTTGTGTTTGTGCAAATGGGCACTTAACGTTACAATATACTTTCATTTAACTAAGCTTCATTTTTATTCATAATGTACCTATAGATATGCCGATATCGATACCTATAGATAGATACGGCCATTTATTTCAAGGCTTTACTTTTGTGTTTCGCAGAAGGAAAGAATCTAATTGAAAGGTCTAGCTACCACCAAATGTAAGATATCGATAATATAAAAAAAATCTTGCCCGAATTATTGTCAATTAACCAGGGGGTACCAGGGGCAGTCGTCTTGTTGTCAAAATTCGACCATAATGTGTGACACAAAGTTTTTCTTCGCTGTGACTCACATTACTATCCTTTTGAAGTTATACTTCTTTTGGTGTGTTTGGGAGAAATTATAAGAGTGAATTTTTACAACGCGCACACCGACACCTAAGAGCGACACCGTGAAGTTGGTTGGCAAACGTCTGTCAAGTTTTCGTGAGAAACAGTCACTGTATTCAAGGTATATTCAAATATATATGAATCTACAAAACGTGTTTTATATCAGTGAAGACAAAAAAAATATATATTTATACATAATTATATATGTATTTTGTGTGATTTTAAATTATATTGGGTGACTGGTTGCTCGTTAGCAATATATTTACCGGATACTCAGTACTTAGTACTTGTTCGTATTCAATAAAAAAATATGTGCTTAATATATGACCTAATTATCTAGAAAATTAAAAGGTTATAATGAATCCTCTACTCGTCTACGTTAAAGTACAGTGTCAATGACCGTCGGGTGTAGTAAAAACAAGTGAAAGTGAAACCAACCAACTAACAAAGGATAATTTTTCAAAGTTTGTTATAATTATTAAGTTATAAGTGGTAGAGGTACGCTGAAGCTATTAATGGTTTCAGCATGAATGGGACTGCTCGACCGGGGTAGTACCACCCTCTCACAGAAAACCGACGTGAAGAAACAGTTCTTGCATTGTTGCGTTTCGTTCGGTCAGTGAGAGCGCCGGAGGCCTACCTCTCCTTCCCCCTTCTCCCTGGTGTTGCAAGTGTTTATGGACGGTGGTGATCACTTAAAATCAGGTGACCCACCAGTCCATTTGCCTCCTATGATAAAAAAAAAGTTTGAATAAATAAAAGGGCTTATTGTTCGTTTTATTATCGTAGGTTATAAACTCCTTGGACGCCGCTCGCAGATTTTACTTATTTAACTAATTTAACTTAGGTTTGTTTAAATTTGTACCCATACCTACAAGAGTTTTAGAACTCTTTGTTGTTTATTAGTATTTGTTTTGATATTATTATTTTATATATTAAATGTGACCATAAACTATCACACGATTGAAGGTTTTCACTCTTTAAAGAGCCACGGTTATTAATTATTTTTATATTATACATTTTTAATCCGATAGAATATAGGTTAAGTGTCGGTATGTATTATTTTTATTTATTCATTATAAATTACTACTAAATTATTCTTTCATAAATAGTTTATTCTGCATTTTTTTGGTATCTGAATTTATTATATATAGAGGTATATAGAAAATTAATTTTAAAGCTTTTAAAAGTTATTATATTTTTTTTAATTAAAACCTTATTAAATACTTTTAGTATCTTTTTTTAAGCTAAAGAAGTATAACTTCTTACGTGCGTATATAAATACCCACATATGTTTTTTATCATCTAAATGATGAAAATAATATTGAGTAAAGTTCGGAAGCGCTTCAATTTTCTTGTGAAAAAAAAACAAGAAGTCGATTTGAGACCGTTTATTCTACACTAGCGGGCCCGGCAGACGTTGTCCCGCCCTGATTATAAAAAAATCCTTGACTAATTATATACTAAAACCTTCCCTGTGAATCACTTTATCGACTGGTGAAAGCAGCATGTAATTCCGTTCAGTAGTTTTTGAGTTTAACGCCAACAGACAGACGCGGTAGTGGACTTTGTTTTATACTATGTAATAATTATGATGTATATTCTGAGAGCGTCGATACTAGACACTTTGTTTGACGTCTTAAACATAGGAGAGGTAATTTGAAACTAATTAAAATTAATTTCTTGTTATACTTATTCTAAATGTACTGACTTAGTGTCTGGGTATCTTCCTGTGAGAACAACGTTAAATAAGTTTAACTGTAATACATATATACTTATAATAAAAATGTAAAAATGTGTCTGTATTTTCTACATTTTTATGAAGAAGATTGTCGCTGATGTCTAGGAATAAATAATAAAACACATTTAATTCATTTTTAGAAACGTCTATCTGTCTATTTGCACACACATCGGTACAGTACGGCGTTTACGATTATAATCCTCAAATATCCTTCACACATCCTCATCTCAAAATCATAATAAATAAATAACATTTAGTCTTCGTTTCATTAAAATCGGTTCACTCTATCAAAAGTTATTGTAATTTTAATGACGACGCGACTTAAGTACGAGTGAAAAATAGGTAAGTAAATGGACTTAATACATTGAGGTGATTTTATTAGTCATTCTTTTTTTTTACATTAGGTTCCCAGCGGACGGAGTCGCGATCACAGCTAGTATGTAATATAAGCCTGTGGAAATATAAGTAGGTACTAAACTCAAAAGATTGAAAGAAAACACGCTGAGAAACAGAGAAGAAAAAGATACTGAATTATTTTGTCTATATTAATAAAAGAACATATTATTAGTAACAGAATATTAAGAATCGCTTTAACAGTTGCCCAGATTTCCAACAAACAAACAAACTCTACATCTTTATAATAATTATATAGATTGGTATATTATACGGACATAACTATATTTTATCGAAGATAAGCTTAGTAATGTGTTAGATGGTCCTTAATGTCGCTCCAATGATAATGTATGAGTCGAGATATGAGATAATATGGAGAGGCCTTTACGCGTTATATACGTAGTTTTATTTATTCTTTTCTTTTGCTAATAATATATTCTATTAATGGTTGGTTGGTTTTTTTTTTTCATTTAATTATTTATTTATGCATAAGACAACTAGGGTCTATTTTATAAATAAAAACTACTTTAACAAAATAAGAAATTTAATACAATATTGAGTTAAGTTTATTATAGTATCGCCGATTTCCAGTGTTTCAGATAAGGACTATCGTATATGTTAACGAGTGCTTTCATTATTCTGTTGGGACTGCCGCGAACTCTGCCTATTCAGCCGGTCTAGCAGTTAGAAAATAAGGTAAAAAAATAAACCCTTCCACCATCTGTATGTTATATAATTCTTCTCTGGTAATGTTATATAATTATATGCAGTCCCTGGCCATATTATTAGACGCACCATAAGATCTTATATAAAACGTTAATTGTCAGGTGATACTGTACAGATGTATTGTTTTTATGAGATACAATGTATATTTACTATATTATTAATAACGTAAGTATCTGTAAAACTAATAAAACATTGTCATTATAGAAAAAATATGTATTTATTAACTCTCGAACAAAAATGAAGAAAATGTAATGAAAAGTTAATATTTTGTTCATCGACCTTTGGCTGCTATGAGAGCTTTAATTCTGCGCGGCATGCTACCAATACAAGACTGTACTGTGTTCTGCATTTGAGGATGATGGTTCCAAACATGAATAATCTTTTCTAAAAGCTGAGTTTTGTTTGTAATCACCACTTTAGTGACTTCTCTTTTCATGGATATATTCATTTAAATTTCAATTCAATTTCAATTAAAATTCATCTCCTGAATAAAAGTTCATTAAATAAATACTAATCAACCTTTAAATATAACACAAAAGTTTATAAACTTCGTCGAAAACATATATTTTGTAAAAAAAAAAACGGTACCACGGAACCCAGCAACAACACAGAAGACGGCAAGCAGCGCAAATAGTGGCGCTAGTGTGCAGCAAGACCAGTGGTCTACTGCACCGTCTAGCCGCCCGAAGTCCTACGCACTAGCGACATCCGCGGTAGAAAAACGCGACAAAAGCGTTACCTTGCGAGAGCCACCGGCCGCCGGCCAATCAGCGAGCGCCGTGATTACAAGAGCCGCGGAAAAAGGTTTAGCCCCCAGCGATTCAACCGAAAAAGGCACCGATAGAGTTGAGGAACCCCAAAAACGGTCAAAATATCCTCCTCTAGTGGTTGAATCGCTTCCGGATTGGGCTAAACATTTCCAAGTGATTGCCCGAGAACTCGGTAAAACACCGAACGCGCGACCTTTTGGCGCTGGGGTGAGATTCTTACCGCGAGACGATAGGGAGTACCGCATAGTACAGGCATACTTATGCGAGTTAGAGAAATCTGAAAACATCTCGTGGTTTTCGTACTCCCTACCGAGCGAAGAGAGCTTGAAAATAGCAATTCGAGGACTTCCTACCACCACGAATCCTCTAGATATACACAGAGATCTAGAAAATAAAGGTTTCCAGCCGGAAGTGGTTAGAAACATACGGGCGCGTGGTGACCGCCCGGGCAGCATATTTTACGCTGCACTCAAGAAATCACAAGATATAATTCCGCGGATCTATGAGATCACGGAAATAATGTCGATGCCCGAGATAAAGATAGAGGCCTGGCGGGGTAAGACTGGCCCCGCACAGTGCCACCGCTGCCAGAAATTTCGACACAGCTCTCACCACTGCCACCGACAGCAGGCGTGCGTGAGGTGCGGCGGGCCGCATTTTGCGGCCGATTGCGACCGCGCCAGAGACGCACCGGCTACGTGCGCGAACTGCGGAGGGCCGCACCCGGCCAACCACTCGCAGTGCCCCGTTCGCAAGAAGGAGGCACGAAACAAAAGGGCCGGGACGCTTGCCCTCACAGGCCGAAAAGGGCAGACCCTACCGGCGCAGAACGTCGTGGCGGAAGCGGCACCGGCGTCCCTTATGGCGCCGGCTAACAACCCGACGGAACGCGGCAGCAGGGCGGGGCCTGGCAGGCAAAAGAAGCGCAGCAGAAAACCCGCGAGTACCGAGACCACTTCTAACTTCGATCCTATCCAGTTGAATAGGATCGCGCGAGTGATACAGACCCTCTTTTCGAAGCAGGAACCCAAAGGAGGTCGCAAGCAACAAACCAGAAGGCCCAAAAAACAAGGCGGATTCAATGGCTAACACACCCACCAAAGTTGTCCATTGGAACGCCCAGTCACTGAGAAGCAAGAAGAAACTTCTCATCTACTTCCTAAAAAAACACAACATCGATATCATGCTCATATCTGAGACTTTTCTTAAACAACAAGAGACATACAAGATCCCTAACTACGTCGTCTACAGGAAGGACGAAGTTAACGCCGCCGGCGCTGCCTACAGAGGGCTGGCAGTGCTTGTCAAGAGCAATGTGATTCACCAGCACATCCAGCATGTTGAATATCAGTCATTCTATGCTCTAGGAGTGCTGGTGAACATCGCCGGCCGCAACACAAGACTGTTCGCCGCCTATCGACCGCCTGGAGCCGCAATCGGCACCTTTGAGGCCGATTTAGAGGACCTTCTAGAACGCTCGCCCGACCCGATAGTCGTAGCCGGCGACTTAAACGCCAAACATCGAGCCTGGAACTCCGCCAGGACCACGGCGTTGGGCAATCGCATCCAAAAGCACGCTGAACGACTTAACTACGAGATAATCGGACCAGACGAACCCACGCACCACGGGCTAGGAGCGCCCGACGTGCTAGACGTTTGCCTCTTCAGAGGCTTGACAACCACCCCTACACAAACCGTGTTACATGACCTCCCCTCAGACCACCGCCCCGTGTTATTAGAGGTCCACGCGACCCCGGCGAGGGTAACCATTCCTGCACCCCGCAAGGAGATCTGTTGGGAACAATTTCGCGACGAACTCGAGGCTACAACGCCGACAAGAAAAATGACAACCGCGGATGACGTCGAAATCATGACGGAGGACCTCACGAGGTGTTTCCACAACGCCCTTGAGACGTCCTCGAGTGCCACACCGGCTGACAGCGGACACCGGCAACCGTTGCCGCGGCACATAACGGAACTTATAACTCAAAAAAGACAAACCCGCATACAATGGCACGCGTCACTAACAAGTTTAATCGTGCTTTTAAACTCGGGCAACGGGTATTCTGCCATTGTATGCGGGTTTGTCTTTTTTGAGTTATAAGTTCCGTTATGTGCCGCGGCAACGGTTGCCGGTGTCCGCTGTCAGCCGGTGTGGCACTCGAGGACGTCTCAAGGGCGTTGTGGAGACACCTCGTGAGGTCCTCCGTCATGATTTCGACGTCATCCGCGGTTGTCATTTTTCTTGTCGGCGTTGTAGCCTCGAGTTCGTCGCGAAATTGTTCCCAACAGATCTCCTTGCGGGGTGCAGGAATGGTTACCCTCGCCGGGGTCGCGTGGACCTCTAATAACACGGGGCGGTGGTCTGAGGGGAGGTCATGTAACACGGTTTGTGTAGGGGTGGTTGTCAAGCCTCTGAAGAGGCAAACGTCTAGCACGTCGGGCGCTCCTAGCCCGTGGTGCGTGGGTTCGTCTGGTCCGATTATCTCGTAGTTAAGTCGTTCAGCGTGCTTTTGGATGCGATTGCCCAACGCCGTGGTCCTGGCGGAGTTCCAGGCTCGATGTTTGGCGTTTAAGTCGCCGGCTACGACTATCGGGTCGGGCGAGCGTTCTAGAAGGTCCTCTAAATCGGCCTCAAAAGTGCCGATTGCGGCTCCAGGCGGTCGATAGGCGGCGAACAGTCTTGTGTTGCGGCCGGCGATGTTCACCAGCACTCCTAGAGCATAGAATGACTGATATTCAACATGCTGGATGTGCTGGTGAGTCACATTGCTCTTGACAAGCACTGCCAGCCCTCTGTAGGCAGCGCCGGCGGCGTTAACTTCGTCCTTCCTGTAGACGACGTAGTTAAGCTTGCTACAGCGACTACCACCCCCGCCCGCCTGCAACGCTTAGTTCAATCGTTTCTGGACAACCGCCGTGTTAAAGTAAAAGTCGAAAACGAGATATCCCGCGAAGTAGTGGTGCGTGCAGGAGTGCCGCAGGGCAGCTGCCTATCACCGCTACTCTACGCATTATATACAAATGACATCCCGACGGTCGGCAAAGCGAAACTCGCATTGTTTGCCGACGATACCGCCTACTGGGCGACGTCCATTAACCGCAAGAGAGCCGCATCACTACTGCAACCCACACTCGACGCACTACCCGAGTGGCTGTCCAAATGGCGGTTGGCAGTCAACGTGGGGAAGACACAGGCCTTTCAACAAGGATACACCATTAAACCTACACCACCCCTGTCACTCCAAGGTCAAATCCTGCCGTGGAGGAATGAGGTTAAGTACCTTGGAGTCACGATTGACAGAGGTCTGACCTTCCGAAAGCATATAGACAGCACCATCGCGCAAGCGAAACTGGCGAGGAGAGTGCTGCGCCCGGTGCTCACCTCGAGACTTCCTTATCGCACCAAACTAGGCCTCTATAAGACGTACGTGAGGTCTCGACTCACGTACGCAGTCCCAGCTTGGTTCGGTTGCGTATCAGAATCTTTAAAACGCAGATTACGAACTCAACAAAGCCAGACGCTCAGAACGATCGTCGGGGCACCGCGTTACGTTATGAACGCGACGATCGCTCGAGATCTGCGAATAGAGAGCCTAGATGAGTTTATAAGCAGCCTCGCCACGAATATGTTTCGTAGAGCGGACGCTTCGGCGCATGTACACCTCCGCAACATAGCGCCGCTCCACACTAGACCTCCCGATGTCAGTAACGCCAATAACACAGAAGACCAACCTATTAGCAGGAGAAAGTTACTGAAAACACACGCACGCACACTTATTCGCTCGCCGGAACGAGAATAAATGCGCAGAGCACCGATAACCTGAAGGAGGTTTACAACTATTAATATACCGCTATCAATCAATTGTTTTCTTCGCACTCCCGTTGATACGGGTGTGGGGAAACCGTGTCAGGGTAAACCCTCTTACGGAGCGGTATATTAATAGTTTTTGTATATTGTATACTATGTTTAAGTATAAACTGAACGTTGTACTTAACAAAACAGGGTTTTTTAGTTACTCATGGACAACTTTATTTCTCCTCGAAAAGCCTTTTGACTTAGTTCTAATAAATTCTACAAACTATTGACCCAAAATCCAAATCTCGGACAGGTGGGGCTTTTATCAGATTGGCAAATCTCCGTCTGTTATCTACGGATTCCGATCTATATGTAACAGGTATTTAGTTACTCTCGGACAAACTATTTTCAATTGAAAATTTAATACGTATGAATCCGTCTTTGAAATATTATATACTCTTTCAATTTGTATAAATCCTATAAATGTAATAAATGAAAAACTTTCTAAGACTGAATAACGTTTTGTTGCGGTTTCATACAATAATTGTTAAACAGATATTGATAAATATGAAACTAATATAACACATACACCAAAATAACATTTAGGTTATAATTTATATAGTTATTGTTTAAATTGACCAAAATATAATGATACATGTAAGTGTCAAATAAGTTTGAGAGCATTCTACCAACTGAGAGTTATTTCGTTATGCTCTGCCTAAACTGTTAGAGTTAGTCAAACATATAGTTTGAAAGCATTCTGCCAACTGAGAGTTATTTCGTTATGCTCTGACTAAACTGTTAGAGTTAGTCAAAGATATAGTTTGAAAGCATTCTGCCAACTGAGAGTTATTTCGTTATGCTCTGCCTAAGCTGTTAGAGTTGCTTGAAGAAAAGTTTGAAAGTATTCCGCCAACTGAGAGTTATTATGTTATGCTGTGCGTAAACTGTTTAGAGTTACTCAAGATACAGTTTGAAAGCATTCTGCTAACTGAGAGTTGTTTCGCTATACTCTGTCTAAATTGTTGCAGCGAGTCAAAGATAAAGTTTAGAAGCATTCTGCTAACTGAGATTTATTTCGTTATGCTCTGCCTAAACTGTTAGAGTTACTCGAGATAAAGTTTGAAAGCATTCTGCTAATTAAGAGTTGTTTTGCTATACTTTGCCTAAATTGTTACAGTGAGTCAAAGATAAAGTTTAAAAGCATTCTGCTAACTGAGAGTTATTTCGTTATACTTTGTCTAAACTATTAGAATTACTCGAAAATAAAGTTTGAAAATATTCTGCAAACTGAGAGTTATTTTGTTATGTTCTGCCTAAACTGTTAGAGTTACTCAAGATAAAGTTTGAAAACATTCTGCTAACTGAGAGTTGGTTCGCTATACTCTGCCTAAGTTGTTAGAGTTTTAAAGATGAAGTTTAAAAGCATTCTGCTAACTGAGAGTTATTTCGTTATGCTTTGCCTAAACTATTAGAATTACTCCAAAATAAAGTTGGAAAATATTCTGCCAACTGAGAGTTATTTCTTTATGCACTGCCTAAACTGTGAAAGTCACTTGAATGTATGTATGTTATTAACCTGACAAATATTATTAATGCTTTCACACCTTGACTACGCAACCGATCATTATGAAATTTTGTACACACGTTATCAGGAATACCGAAAATATCCAGGCAAAAAAAAACACTGTTCCCAAGGTATAGCTCGTATCTACAACAAAGTCGCTAGCAAAAGCTAGTAATTTATAAAGATATTGTTCAATTGGCTAGTATAAGTGTCAAGTTTCAAAACTTTCTGCCAACTAAGAGGTGTCATCGTTCATAAAGATATAAACACAGACGAAGTAGCAGCCGACTACTAGTTTTAAAATATTTATCAAAATTAATGTTTTATAAGGTTAGTAATCTTAGCGAATGCAAGGAAAATCCATCAATATTCTGTATTAGTGGAAAAGAGTTTATCTTGAACGTAGAGAAAACAATGCTCATTCGAAACGACTAAAGCTACAAATGTGAAATATCGACAACGGTTTTGTACGTGACACAGGGACGTAACATGAAAAAATCTAAATAAACTTTTTACAGTTTAAATAAAAGAAAGGTTATTCATAAGGCCTCGCCCATTAGTTACGTGAGGTATTTTTGAGGACTTTTTGGCCCCCCTGGTTAGATGTCGTGAGATTTGTCTCGACCCCTCTACCCTAATCTTACGCGAAATCTTTTAAAATTTGTATAATCGAGAATAAATGCTTTGGATTTATTTTAAAAAACCATAATGTCTTTTAATCTTTTTATTTTTACTTTATTTTACTATTATTATAATTATTATTACATTACTATGTACATGTTATATATCAATACTAAATAACTTTACATTTATTCAAGGATTTTAATATATGGAGAATTCTGTCAGAATTTATTAATCTAGAGACATGTTTTACTTTGAATTAATCTATCCTAATTTATTCACATCTAATTTTTTGCATGAAAAAAAAACTCGAGTCAGTCATAAAGACTGCCGACAGAAGTGAAAATTCGAAACGATGGAATAACTGTGTTCTCTTTTAAATTCTTAAATTAATTGTAGTATGAATTATTTTAATTTGATAATTCGTATATTGAAATTAATAACATTAGTGTGTTTTCACATCTATTGGCACTCGGAACAATAACTACATACATTTTATATAGCTTAATTAATCAATCATATGATAGGCTGCATAATCACAATACAAAATATCAATATTAGATGTAAACAGGTCGCTATACTATGCGTGACTTGTCTGATGGACGCGCAATGTAGTCGGTCACGCTTTACTAGTATGTCACTGACGCGAAACCATAAGAATTTCTTCTGCCGAAAATACCGCTCACCACGCCTAAAAAATACATGATATTTGCCGAAATCCCCTCTCTCTATCACATGATATTTAGTCAAATTCGACTTGACCCCCTGCAATCCCTAAACCCCTAACATAATTATTGGACACCCCCTAACTATTTAGTATGAGACTCGAGATGTTTTTAAAATCAGAGAAAATAATCTCAATTTGAAACGAGCAAATCCTTTTATTTTATATGTTATTTATACAAAACACATTATTTTAAATTTATCCCCGAAACGTGTTGGTAAATTTAATTTATTTTGATTTATTATTAATTAATTATAATAGGTGGGTTTGATAACCGAATATTATGATTTATGTTTAAACCGGGGATCTGTTAGTGGAGATTTATTAATTTACTCGTAAGTCATTATACTCGTTAGTGTAGTCTCGAAAGACCTATTACACAGTAACAGTTTAGTTTATTAATATTTATGTTTTTCGATAGAATTTCAGATATATCTTACTTATATTATGTTCTGCTTTCAGTTCTGACGTCATAATGCTATAAATGAAAAGGAACGTCGCTGAACGCGCAGTGCTCAGAAAAATCATAGTTAATTAAAACAATAATTACCTTATATTAAACTAGTTGTGCCCGCCACTTTGCCTGGAACCCAATATAATAAAATAGTGACTAATAAAATCATCTAAACGTATTAAGTCCATTTACTTATCTACTTTTCTCTCGTACTTAAGTCGCGTCGTCATTAAAATTACAATAACTTTTGATAAAGTGAACCGATTTTAATTAAATCCGAACAAAAACAGTTCCACTGTAAAAAATTGCGTCAAGTACACGTTCACAACTCTTCATTTAGAAAATACTAAGAGAAATTATCATCTTACAAAAAGATGTAAAATAAAAAAAAACAGACCAAGTAGCCGTTATGATTTTTAATAATTGAAATTTTTTTTTGGTAAATTTAACAATTAAAAACCATTTTTAAACGTACTTGGCACGTCACGTCATTGAGTACCCCAAATTTTTTCATGTCTGATAATTAAGGACAAAGAACTGGTGTGAGAAGCGATTTTACGGACAACAATTCCTCCTGCCTCTCCTCAGCAAGTCATTGACCCTACTGATAATTATTTTGATGCAACCATATGAATGTATACATTAAATATGAAAAAATTTTAGGTACTCAATGACGCACGCCAAGTACGTTTAAAAAACGGTTTTTAATTGTTAAATTTACCAAAAAATTTTTCAATTTCAATTCTCGCCTCCAGGTCCCATGGTGGTGATCCGGCCATCAGGGAGGCGGCTTCATAGGAAACAGTGCGGTACCCACGAATGGCCCGAACGGTCAACGTCCTCTGCGGTTTTCGCAATTGTGCGATACTCTTGGCCGTCAGGCCATACGCCCACGCGGGGGCCCCATACAGGGCCATGGACCGCACGGTTCCTAGATACAGCTTCCGGCAGTTGGAATTTGGGCCCCTCAGGTTGGGCAGTAAGCGGGCAAGCGCGCCCGCTGTGCCTATTAGACGGGGGGCCAGCTGCCGAAAGTGTTCTTCGAAGGTCCATCGGCTGTCGAGTAGAAGGCCGAGGTATTTTAACCTCGACTCGACGCCAATGGACACGCCACCCACGGCGATCTGGGACGCTCTAGGTGGTGCATTCCGAGGCCCGTGAAGAAACAGGGCCTCGGTCTTACTGAGCGCCACCTGCAGTCCTAGCCGCCGGATCCAGGTTATGTTGACATCCGACTCGAGAATAAGAGGCACTGTAGCCTCACGCCTACTCGTTCACACACTTTATTACATATGTTCTTGAACGTGTACTTGGCTTGAGGCACTACAGTGCCTCCGGAAAACCAAGATGTTGCTCGAGGATATTCCTTATGATTTTATTTATTTTATGGTTTTATCGTGAACGCAGTACTCTATCAGTGAAGCGTTTTTAAACAGATAGACAGACATTTCTAAAAATGTTTGAAATGTATTTTATTAGTTATTCCCAGACACCTGCAAGATTTTTTCCATAAAAATCTTAAAAGTACATACACTTTAGATTTACATTATTATTATACGCATAATGAACTGCTAATTTCTTCAAAATCATGCATATTAGCGATGTAACGATAAGGACGATTTTTTATAGATAATTCAATTTCCTACAACATTGATCTTTAAACTTTTTTGGTCAAAATGTGTCATTCTCTTAATATTATCAAAAATGTACGAAAAAAGTATTAAGTAAACAACATATAACCGTGTTCGTTAGCTTAAAATCCGGCTATGTTATAGAAATTTAAAAAATACGTGATTTGAAATACACGCTTTTCAAATGGGAAAAAATCAAAAAGAAAATACTTAGGATTAAAATGAAGGGCTCAAACTTTAAGAGGATTTTTTCAAGTGAAAGTTCTCTAGGCGCGACTAGGAGGTAACTGGACAATGCAACGGAAGTCCGTTACGGCAATATGGCGTCACATTTCTGTACCATCCGGTTTTAAAATATTTTTGATTTTGTCAATAAATATAATACAGTTTATAGACAAATCAATCAAAAATAAGAATAATAATAAAAATCAATAAATATAATTATTAATATATGGGTGCGCGACCGTGCTGCCATCTGGTAAGTAAGTAACCAATTAAATCAAAGCTTCATTATTTCAAATAGAAAGGTACGCAAAAAATAAATTAAATTGAATAATAAAAAAAATCATACAATATAATTAATTATGTATATATGATAACGCCAAAGAAGTTTTACTTAAATCGCATGTGACGGTTACACGCACTCGTTTTTTTCGGTATCTAGAATGATATTACCGGACCTGTTAATTCAAATGAAACACCTTAGTTCATAGTCTCTTACCACTTCAATGAGCCTCTAAAGTATGAGTATTGGGCTGAATATAATTTATTTTGTAATCGCTACTAAGGTGTAAAAGTTGTGGAACTTTTCAAAGTCAAAATCTCAATAAAAAAATTAAAACTCAAATGTATAGGAATATTTGAAATTGTGCAAATTACGTTCTATATTAAATCGAGCTCTATTTATATAAGAACATGGTTAAAATTTTAATATCACAGTAGTATACCGGTTATATGGGTAACATACTTTGCGACGAGATTTCATAATAAGTAGGGAAAAATATCTCATAAGTTTGACGAGGCGTTCATCAGACGTGGCACTTTGAAAATACTTTACTTTGTAAATAAATGTTTCTAACATACAGAGATGTACGTTGTTAAAAAAAACTTTGATGTTAATATCTCCTTTTTGGTCATTGTTTCTTTTGTAATTTCCGTGAGTGACCAAAAATGCAGTATATTGTGATAATGCATTTGTTCTTCAAACACGAATTTAATAACAGTACTACGTATTATTTACAGTTTATTAATCTTAAATAAATTAAAGGATATGTTATTGCACTTTTTAGATAGTACACTAGCGAGCTTATTGGTACAAGGTGTTTTCTTCCATTTAACCAAATAAAAAATAAGAGTTATTGTAAGTAATGCAAATATAAAATAAGCTAAGAAGAAATTTTTTTTTAAAACATAGGGGACAAACGAACAGGTGGGTCACCTGATAGTAAGTGTTCACCACCGTCCATAGACACTAGCAAGACCAGGGGAGTCGTAAGTGCGTTACCGGCGTAAATAAATAATAATAGAATGAACTTAATATTTAAATGTAACTAAAAATACATAAATAGTATACTGAATAGAGAAAATGAATACATTTACAACATAAATATACTCACGTACATAGACACATATACATACATTCTACACTCATGTAAATATATTATAATTGGCCCGGTAACGGTACGGTAATGGTAACTTGCAATTTAATGTAAATATATGGTCACGCTTTGTAAGGGCTTTTTTGCTATATTGAATAGCTTCAATTTGATTTCATTTGATATATAATTGATGAATATACATCATGAATAAGTGTAACAAAATATACACTTACACCTGGCCGCAGAGAGGTTGCGGCCTAATGAACGCTGGCAACAATCGCCTTATACGCAGTATATTTTAATAACTGACAAATTAATTTATTTGTAATAGATAATTATTATTGATTTCATTAAAAATATTACCGGGCACATTTTCACAATTTATAACTGAATTTAAAAAAATATCTTGATTATGGATCATCTCTGTGCATCCCTTAAAAACGATTGGGACGTGTAATGTATACTAAATATTATATATACGAGTATATATATCTCGTATATATATATATATATATATATGTTAAAAAGACAAACCAGATCGAGTTTCTTACCAGTTCTTCTCGACGACTGGGTATTTTTGACGTTCATAAGTGCCTTCTTAGGCTCTAAATTGAATAAAGCATTTTTTGATTTTGCTTTTAACTCAAATTCTAATAGCTCCTCTATGCAATAGGAAACATAACTGTTTATTTTGCGTTTGTTATCACAAATAAGTCGTAAGCTATCGTGGAACCAGAAATCAGTGCCTTACTAGTAAATAAAACATTTAAACCTTTAAACGAGCAATTCTTGTATATTTTTATATTGTTATATATTCAGGATCTCGGAAACGGTGGCAGCGATTTCCGTGAAATTTAGTATGTCACCTACATACGGGAACGATAAATCGATCTAGCTAGATTTCATTCATAGAAAACTTTTTTATCTGAGTTTTCAGTCTCTGTCAAAACAAAAATAGCTCAAATGGAAATCAGCTTCTTCGAAAATCCGTCTAACCCCAGTTCGAATCCAAGTGAGACTAAAAGAGATCTTTTTTTTTATATATAACATGCTAATTTTGTGATCTAACCTAACCTAACAGTTTATTTTAATTTAAAAAAGTTTTTTAAAGAACCAAGCTAGGTTCGGTCATCCAGGTACTATATTTCTAAACCGCTAGTACATATAACGCAGATGGCCAGAAGGAGTAACAAAAAAGTACTATGTATGGTCAAAATTTAATTGATTGTTTTGCAAAATATTCTCCCTTAGCTTTAATGCACTTTTTCATACGATTAAAACAATTTACAAATCATTTACTCCACCACTCCTAGTTGACCTCGAAAGCAAGCTTCTTATAGTCTTCAATAGGTTTTTCTGGTATTCAAAAATGTTAACCAAATAAATAATTATTGATCTTTGAATACACGAGAAAACAAACTACTTTTCAAAGCCAAAGAATTGCATTTCCAAATGTAACTAATAAATATTCTTAACTTAAGCGGCCAAATCGGGGAAATTTTAATGTCCCATATTTTTAAATAGAAAGGATTTGTTTTTTTGTTTGTAAGAGATATACTAAGTACTAAAAAAAAGTCTTTTGCCTATAGAAAATGGACCATATTTTCCAAATCAACATGAACAATAACTAAGCCGCAATTAAAAGCTAGCATAAGATAAAAATTATTCTTTTTAAAACAAAGACCTCACCGATGCCATTCTAAATACGAACCTGTCATTTAGCAATCTCATCGCGAGTTCTTTAAATTTGACAGGTGCCAAAGAGATAACAAGTTTGTTATTGTTCGCGCGAGTGAAACTTGACTTTTCTTTTAGTAGCGCCGCCAGATGTCGCAAGGTGCGAAATAAGAGTGAAAGTTTTGATAACATTGAGTTTTAATGAGTTCTAATGGCAGGAAATTTCTTACCTTTGACTTAAGGGGATACTTCCTTTGTCATATTTATAAATGTTTGAAAGAAATTGTGCAATTAAAATCTTATAGAGATACAACACCTGGATATAAAAGACATAAGAATGTATCTATCATATCTATGTCTAAGTTCAATTAAGCCTTGTATTTGGCTTGTATTAATTCTGCTTAAGCTGAACTTAATTTAAATTTAGGTTATGATGAAAACGAGATGGTGCGTTTTTGGCGGGATTCTGGAATGACATGCAGTATATTTTCTTTATAATCTGGTGTTGTTGTGGTGTTTTTAATTTTAATAATTTTTTTTAATTTTAATAATATCACGAAGCATGGACTCTGACTTGCCACAATAACTCCCTGGAAAGTTGTAACAAGACGGCCGCCATCTTGTTAGTTCATTAAAATGTGGTAGAGCTACGCTGTAGCTATTACTAGTTTCAGCATGAATGGGTAGTACCACCCTCTCACAGAACACTGACGTGAAGTGACAGTGCTTGCATTGTTGAGTTTCGTTTGGTCAGTGAGAGCGCCGAAGGCCCAGCTCTTTTCCCCCTTTCCCTTCCCCTTTCTCCTTTCCCTACCACTCCCTCATACACGGGCTGGCAACGCATTAGCGGCCCCCCTGGTGTTGCTAGTGTCTATGGACGGTGGTGATAACTTAATATCAGATAACCCACCTGTTCGTATGCCTCCTTTTTATATAAAAAAAATGATCGCAAGAAACTTGTAATATCATGGTTACTCGACAATGGCAGTAATGATCTACTAGAAGATTGGTTGCCAAAAATAAAAGAAGAAGACGAGTCGTAACGTGAAGAACTAACTTATTATATTTTTCTGTTTTCGTCTGCCATATCTTGCTTTAAGCGTTGGATTTCCTGTACGACTTTTCTGTATAAAATTTAAATTGATTCTGCAATCTTCAGCCCGAAGGATAAGTCTGGAGCTTATAACATCGTAAACTTTGATTAAAGTAAGTTTTCTCAGAATAGCGTTCCAAATCCTTAAATCAATTTCAACTATTAAAACGTAAAATTTCATAACCAGACACAATTGCTATTTTATACAACGTTATGCAATCAAACTGACATAGATGCAGGCTGGCAGATAAGTTGCGCGGGCTCCAATTAAGCGCTGCTTTATGAAACTGGGACACACTGGGTGAATGAGTTTTGAAGTGAATACTTCTTTAAGAGCTTTAATAGTGAATCGTCACACTCGGATCATCATTAACGTCTTATAACCTTATCTTATCTCACCTAAGTAGGGTCCGCACAACATGTTTTCCTTTTCCACTCTCCTCTTTAGACGTTATCTCAGTATTCACACCAAAACTAACAGCTATAATGTACAATACATAATTATTAGAATAGAAAACATCTAGCCATTTATAAGTCTTCGCCGATATAAAACAGGATACAATCACTTGCATAATATGGTATTAGGTAAACATTACAATAAAGGAAGAAATTCAAGAATATAATAAAGAATATATAAAGAATAAAAAGTCTATTACTATTTGCCTAACCCTTCCCCCCAAAGGGTGGCAACGCACTAGCAACTCCTCTGATGTTGTTAGTGTCCATGGATGGTAGTGATCACTTAACATCAGGTGACACACCTGTTCGTTTGCCACCTATGACATAAAAAAAAGAAATTCTGCTAACGCCATCATTAAAGAACGAACGTCTTTGTTAAAAACGTTATCACTTTATTTACAGTAGTATTAAATAGGTCAAAATCACCTTTCTCGCTCATAGTGTTGTAGGAGTGACTATCTCGCCATAAATATGAATTCTGTCGGTAATTTGTGGAAACAGTGGGCAGCGAAAGAGGAGGTTTGTACGTGTATTTTTATACACATATCATTTTTCACACAATCCATCCATACCTTTTTCGGTCTTCCTCTACTCTTATATCCGTCCAACACCATACTCAAAATATATCTAGTTACATGGTGTTCATCTCTCCTCATGACATGCCCATACCAAGTTAACCTGTTACTCATTTTCGATTTGACCCATTCTAGTTACACCATACAGCCACTTTAATAGTCGCATCTCTACCATATGTATTCATACGTCACGCTCGGATCAATGACGCCGAATCGGATTTACTCAGCTCGAATCGACATCAAGCGCGTTCGGGTCGTTTATACTTGTTTCCAGACGTATGCGACCACCTACACCTGTACAGGGGAGTTGCTGCAATGTAATAATATATAAGGGGAATCCCACGAATTCTAAGGAGGAATTTTAAAGTTGAGACTTTCTTGTTCATATTTGTCATTCTTTTGTGAAGTACAATAAAAACCTTATCCATAACCTAATCCATATAAGTACTTCTACTTTACTTTACCAGAGCAACAGGATCAAGGAAATATCTCATTTAAAAAATACTCCCTTAGAATTCATCCTACCCTTCTTATATATTACACTTGCGGGACCGGCGGACGTTATTCCGCCCTGATAATAAAAAAAATCGTGAACAGATTATATACTTTAATCTTCCTGATGAATCACTTTGTCTACTGCTGAAAACCGCATGAACACCCGTTCAGTAGTTCTTCTGTTTATCGCAAACAGACAGACAGACGCGGTGGAGTACTTTGTTTCATAATATGTACTGATATCAACATTTCCTTCATACAGGTGTTTGAGTTTTCATTTCTACACACGCATTTGTAGTAATAAAAGTTGATACTTATAGATAAAATCATAAAAAAGCAATATAGTAGGAGAGTTTTTTGTTTATAAAAAAATACATATGTCAAAAAGAAGGCTATTTGTTATTATTATGAAAAGATGCCGGAACTCATGTACCGTGTCCCATTTTCTAAGTTGTAATATAATATCACTGTAATATACTTCACAGAAAACATAACCAAATTGCAAAACAACGGCATCCTTTACTCGGTTTCAAATCCATCAGTATACGTCGCTAACATGCCGTTTCAAAAACCTCCCGGCAGCTGAAATCACCGGTTCATCTCGAAATGACCACCTAAAAGTGAGTCGCTATGACGACGTTATCACAATAGATATTATTCACCAGCAAAAAAATATAAAGAAAATACTTACCGAAAATTACATATTTTTATGTTGCTCTCGGTGTATCCACAGCAGACTCAACCATCCGTCTCGACGCGAGCGTTCACAACTCATTATATGCAACAAACTTAGGCGTCGTTGTTCTCCGTAAACAATAAACGTTAAAAGGGGTTAATTAAGTTATAGCTATACTCATGCTAAGTTAAAACTGCAGTATCCGTGCAAAGATACATACCTCATCGACACATTAGCCGTTCTAAATTACTATTCGGAGGTGACTTCACTAACTAGACTTCTTAATGACGGTGTTGGCGCATATTATATATTCAGGTTTCCGAACGCACAAGCATCCCTTCTGCCCATCTTCCTTCCTTCCAATCTGTCACTTACGCCACGATCCTTACCGCGGACGCAACAAAAATCGATATCTCGCATAGTCATACGCAAGAATCGCTAGTCACCGATCACTAGAATTGTAAAGTTTGGTGTAAAAAGCGCATAGACGCTAAACCCAATATAGTGCATATTATATATCGCCGCAAGTGAAGTGAACTGAAACCCGCATCATCAACAACGGTGAGTCCGCAATCCGTTATTCCGCAACCCCCCCTGAACCAGCACCTTTACGCAGCAAACAGACGGTAATCTCTAAATTTAATTATCATAATATACAAAAATCTCTATTTTGTACCAAAACAAACACATTTCACAAAAATAAAAGTATAATAAGCTTACTAAAGTACTTTCTATACAGTTACACAGTGGTTTTCCTCTTGTAGATTACTTCCTTTTGTATCTGTTGCTCGCAGAATACATACTTATATACGCGCTTATATAAATAAAGCGAAGGGTAGAAATCTCTAGAATATCTACCAAAATTGATACGGCACGATGTCGTTTTAAACGTAGAGTTAAGGTTTGAGGCACGCTATGTTTAGAACTTGTTTGTTTCTTTGCGTACTCTAAACGACAAGGTTTAGATGTGTGCGTATTTTGCCACGCATTGATAAGTCACCATACTGTCTTAAGAGTGGCTATGATTTCAATTGTTATATCTTGAGAGAATTCTGGATTGTTCTAAACATTTGTTAGATTTTTTTATAAAAGCCGTAAATATATACAGACTGTAATGGCCAAATAACACATGACCGACCACTTATATCCTTACTTTTAAAGAATAAAAAAATTCCAAACATTTTCTCCCGCTGTAGTTTTTACTTGATCTTTCGATGAATTTAAGAATATACTTCTACATAGACTTAAGAATTTACAATTTAATTTACGTCTGTAAGTTTTATGCTAGGATGTATGATACTGAACCTTCCAGGCTTTTTCTTTTCAGTCCAATTCTTGTATAAAAGAAATCAAATTGGTTGCGCGTAAACACGAAGCTGTATTTTTCCACGAACCGCGGAACGCATTAGCTGAAGTATTCTAGATTTTTTTTTATTGTAGCACGACAGAGTGACTGCACTGTGCCTGATGGTAAGCGCAGTACAATCCAAAAATAACGGCGAACACCGAGTGATCCGAGTATCCATCGCCGGGCGCCGCTGTCATGCCGGCCTGCGAAAGATCATACTAGGAATCTTCTCCACCTGATGAGGTATTTAAACCTCGTGTTTGATAGTCGATAAAGCTTTAAAGAACCCTGTCAGCAACTGTCCCCTCTCCTCCAATTTGGCTGCAGCATAGGCAAAAATAGAAACTGAACTGAAAGCGATGATGGCTTAGTTATAGCGTATTCAGACACCGCGTGGATGGCATTCTTAGATACAAACTCGGAGCTTTCGGTGAAGGAAAATATCGTGATGTAACCATCTCATGGTGATGGAGATTTTTTTAAGTTCGCCTGGCTAGTTATCACCTTCCTATCACCACCTTCAGAGATAGATTCGCTCTAGGTTTAATAGACTTAGAGCACATCGTCATTTAATATCAGATAATATTGTGATCAAATGCTAAAACCTATAAAATATTAATATTAATAATTATTATTATTTAATAATAATTATTAATATTAATATTTTATAATATATA
>MU158713.1:2965478-3019431 GCA_015888305.1 Antheraea pernyi
TTATATTATTTATTATTATTTAATATTAATTAATAAATATTAATAATTATTAATCAAAAAAATGGTGATGTTTGTGAAGAGTACGTTGTATGCGAGTAACGCAGAAAAGCCTATATCCAACAGTGAGTGTCTTCCAACTTATTTAAAAGTATTAATATAATATAAGATAATATAATCTATTGTTACTTCCGGTGCCGCTGCATCACATTCAAGAGACGAGACTACAACAAGACCGGAACATTGATATTAGCGCCACCATATTATAAATATACATTAGTGTCTTAAAAGTAGTAATATAAGATAATATAATCTATTGTTACTTCCGGTGCCGCTGCATCACATTCAAGAGACGAGACTACAACACGACCGGAACATTGATATTAGCGCCACCATATTAAAAATACATAAATAAGAATAATTATTATTATATAATTTAAATAAGACTTAAATAAGAATATCATTATATAGAATTGAATCATTAGTTTGATCATTATGAATAATCAATAGTATATTCTTTGACTTCATAGTTCGGCCATGAAAGGCAAGATGTCGCTGATCTACATGTTGAAACAGATTAGTATACACATTTGAGATACATAAATAAAGATAATTATATAAAAATTGTTGTATAGCTTAAATAACATTAATTTGTTCATACTTTATTATTTTTGTGTTACTTAAATTATTTTGCGGAATTATGTGTAAATAGTAATCGCTTTGACTTACATAGTTCGGCCTTTAAAAGGCAAGTTGTCTGTGATATCTACACACTTATTATATTCGAAGTATTGTAAGGCGAAGCTCTGGCCAAATAAACAGTGACAGTATCTACGAAGTATTTATTGCCATTCCTGACTGCATCGACTCTATACGTGATTAGTGTAATACTATCTATACATGTTACATATAATTAGAAAGTTAATCTAACGTCTCTGTATTTTTTAAATTATTGTGAAAAAATTGTTGCAAATGTCTTAGAATAAGTACATTTCAATCATTTTCGGAAATGTCTGTCCATCTGTTTGTTTGAAACCGTATCACTTATAAAGTACTCTGTTCACGTTAAAATCTCAACAAAGAAAATCCTAAGTCTTATCCTCGTTTAACATTTAGTCTAAGTTTCATTAAAATCGGTTCACTCTATTAAAAGTTATTGTAATTTTAATGACGACGCGACTTAAGTACGAGAGTAACTTAATACATTCACATGATTTTATCAGTCACTGTTTGTTTTATATTCGGTTCCACGCGGGCGTGGTCGCGTGCACAATTTGTACAAAATATAGTTTGTAGCACGAGAATAGATCACTCTGGTAATCCTTTAACCATCATAACTTAACATAAATTACAGTTGCTTCTAGCTGAAAAATCAATGCATTGATCTGAATTCTGTATAATAAATTCTTCGCTATTTCAGTAAATAGTTACAAGCGTTATGTAGGCCGTTGTTAGTATTCTAATAATGTACTAAGCCATGTGTGATGAGGGTGGATCGCGTCAATATACGTCGCCTGGCTTCATTAGCATTATTATATTACGTACAAAGAGAATAGAATAAATTTCGATTGTGCCGACTTCATTTGCTTTGTTTGTCTCGTTGATTTAGCTGGTATTATTAGCGACAATCGGTATGACATGACAGAATTAATAAATATTTATTTTCTGAGATACGCTTTTACGCGGAATTCTGAGTTATGTTCGATGTTGTATTTCGTTTCTAGGAATCAACTCACAAACCAACTCACATATAATAAAAATGTAAATTTAACGTGTCTGCACATTTTTTTATTTTCGTGAAAAAAATTGTTGCAGGTGTCTAGAAATTAGTAATACATGTCCGTCTGTCTGATTGCATGAACACTCATCACTGCTAAAGTACGGGGTTCACAATAAAACCTTATATAAGACAACCATAAAGCATATCTTCGTGAGTAACTTCGTCTTTGTTTTATTAAAATCGGTTCACTCTATCAAAATTTATTGAAATTTGTATGAGGCTCGAGGTAAGCATGGGGGAAGAGTAGTAATTTATACTAATATTATAAAGCTTATTTGTTTGGTTGAATGCCCTAATCTCAGGAACTACTGGTCCGATTTGAAAGATTCTTTCAGTGTCAGATAGATCATTTATCGAGAAAGGCTATAGGTATAATTACGCTAAGAGCAGTAAGAGCGGAGCACCAATGAAGAACTAACTATTCCACGGGGACGAAGTCGCGGGCAGAAGCTAGTATCAAATATAAGTAATTTTTAAATGATCTATAGAAGGTACAAAGGCTTTTCTTTGTTTCTACGTCATAGTTTTCTCAAGGGATTTATGTGTCCAGGTGTATATCTTGATGAATATCTATTAAATTGTGTGTTGGTTGGTTGGTTGTGTCTGGTAATATATATATTAATACGTGAAGCCTAAACTTTGTACCCCTTTTTAACGGAATTGCGCGAACGGATGTACGTGAAATTTGGCAAAGTTAAAGTTTATATGCAGGAGAAGTGCAGAAAGCTATTTATTTTATACAAAATGCATTAGAAGTAGATTAAATTAATTAAAATATGCATTACTCACACTACTGCTTCAATTTTACACAACATATACACACATGTAAATAAAAAAGACATTTTGACATCTGTTAATAAATGACTTCAAAAAAGGTTGTGAAGGAGGTTGCTATGCTCGACTGTATGTATTATTTTACTCTTACGTTCCAATTACCCTTTTTCATTCTACATTCAACAATGATATTAACCCTAATAAAATTCAAACTTAATAAAATCAATGAACTATGGTCGAATGTCGACCACTGGGCGCCCAGTAGTTTATTATAATTATATGAATATAAGTACTGTAAATTACAGATTGCTTATGAAGTTTTCTTTTGTAATATATTTATACATATATTCTTATTCAAACATTTACATATAATATCTTTTATGCCGATTTAAAATCCTAGATGGTCTAGTCTTATATATTAATACGTGAAACCAAAACTTTGTACCCTTTTTTAAGCGAATTGCGCGAACGGATGAACTTGAAATTTAGCATAGTTAAAGTTTATATGGAGGAGAAGTGCACAAAGCTATTTTTTTATATAAAATGCATTAGAAGTATGTTAAAGTAATTAAGATATACATGCTACTGCTTGAATTTTATACAACATATACACACATGCAAAAGAAAAAGACGTTGTGAAATCCTTCCTTTTACTCTTACGTTCCAATTACCTCTTTAATATTTTATACATGACTGACGTTACATGCCCTTTAAAGTCAACAGTTCAAATTGTAGGTTAATTTTCTAATAATATAAAATGTAAATTCATCATATACATTAATAATTAATTGATAAATAGTTTAACTTTAGTAAATTTACGAACCACTGAAATAATCATTATTCTCTTTGGTCTTATTGAATGTTAAAATTTGTAGGTTACAGGACTTTTTTTTTTTTAACGTGGGGAAATCCCTTATGGATACGCCACCCTCCCGGGGGAGAGGGTGGGTTATGTCCGAGTCGCACGGACTAAAACCCCACGGTGTACCGACAGACCGTTTTGTGGGGGCGGCAAGGGATCGTTCAAGCTAATCAACCTTGTAGAGCCGCCCCCACGGTCCGCCCGGCGGAAGGTGACCGCCGGGCTCCTACCTATAGAGGGACAGACCGGGTACACACCGGCTGCCCCCCCTCGTCCGCCGGACCTGTGCAATGAGGAGATGGGCCCCCCGGCCCATCCCCTCAGGTCCGGCTACGGTGGCAGGAGGAGTTGGGCGAAGCGCCTTCTCCTCCTGCCTGTCCTCCTTTGGCGGAGACGGCCACTTTGAGGGTCTGCCTCGCGGGCCCTCTCCGCCTCCTCCTTCTGCGAGATGACCTCCTCGCAGAAGGAGGCCATCGCTCGCCAAGCCTGTTCGCTGCCGAGCATGGCCGAAACCACGCTCGGCAGCGATAAGTCCGTTCCCACGGCCGCCGCCAGGATGCGGCGCTGCTCCCCCCACGCAGCACACTCAGACAGCGTGTGCTGCGCGGTATCTTAGGACTGCTTTCACTTCATGTCACTTTGCTTCACGTTGTCATAAGTAATGCAATATTACCAACGTCAATGTTAATATTTTAATGTATAGGATTTATTTGAATTCACTTCCAATGATTAAGTAGTAGTAGTATTAAAAACATCTTTGTTTTGGATTCATCATTTGATTCTATTGCGATCAATTTCCTTATTTTTGTTAAGTTATATTTAATTAGAATTAGAGAGTCTTACCACCTTATATAACCACCTGTTTTTTTGTTTCAAATTTATAATTAACTTCAATTGTCATTCAGGGATAGATTTTTTAAAATGATTATGTTTTTTTTTAAAAAGCGTGGCAAATAACTGTAAAGCCATGATGAAAACCATTGATTATAGAAGTATACCCTTTGACAAAAGAAGCCTAATAAAGTTCAAACTTTAAAAAATCAATGAACTATGGTCGACGGTCGACCACTGGGCGCCCACTAGTGTATATAAACAGGCAGAAGTGGAATGGTTAAGAACATCTCCCCTCTCAGTTTCTCAACGGATTTTCTTTATTCTTTTTTTATTTTGTAACGAGACAGTCATAAGGAGTGGCTGAATATCATGAACAACAAAGCTTATCTTGTTTGTGATTTCGTGGGTGCGAGGTGAGCATATTCTGTTTTAAGAATCAAAGGGAACAAATCGAATGACCGTCAGCGTTTTACAAAACACTATTTATGCTTTCCGACCCTACTTTGAGTTATAAATGGTACTGCCAGCATTGACAGTTGAAGTTAGTCAAGCAGGCTAACTTTAGAAAATCTCCGTGGAGGTTAATTATTAATTATACAAATAAAATACCAGCAAACGCTTCCACGATATAATTAGGAACAGAAAATAAACCGTAGATGTTCCGTCGCAAAATATTCCAAAATTATGGTACAGGAAGGTCTTTTTAACTGTAGAAGAATTTGAAACACCAGTACCTTCAAAGTAAGCCAATTTATATGCTAATGTTAGAAGTGAGAGTGCAGTTTAAAGGAAATTAGATATTTAATGGGCACAACTTTGTAATTACACGATCCTGTTTTAGCGGGTTTTTACTTAGTTCTTTTTGGAAATTTTAAAGGGTTATATTTATATTATAAATCAATGTATACCGATGAATTACATGTTTAAAGGTATAGGAACTATAACAATAATATAATTTTAATGTATGTTAGGATAGAAAGTTATATGAAAAGTTAAAAAGTCTGCAGTACTTTTTATTTATTAATCTTTTGAACCAATTATATTTAAAGATTCACCGTAAAATAAGCTTTGGTTTTTACACAAAATCAATTAAATACTTATAATTTATCAAGGTTTTTATCAAATACTAGCGGGCCCGGCAGACCTTGTCTGGCCCTGGTTATATAAAAATCCTTGGCAAAATATATACCATAACCTTTCTCATGAATCACTTTATCTACTGGTGATAGCCGCATGAAAATCCATTCAGTAGTTTTTGAGTTTATTGCGAACAGACAGACATACAGGCGCGCTAAGGGACTTTGTTTTATACTATGTAATGAAGATGTCAGGTTCACAAGTCGACAGTTAACTAAATATACATAATTTTAAAATTATTTTAGTGACAAGTTTAATGTTTAGATATAGAAATATATGGTTCATTCTTATTGAAACATATTACAAAAGCCAGCGACTATCTATATACCCGTTTGTGTCCTTATAATTCGGAAATTACTAATTTTATTTACATGATTATTTTATAGATCAAAAGTTTAATAGCCAAAGTTAAACACGAAAAGTTTTTGTAACTTAAAATAAATGGAACAAGCTAGCAGTGAGACGTGGTTGCTGCTAATCAATTCCGGGCGGAAGTGCAAAGTAACGTCCAATATAATATAAAAAAATGGATTTCCACTAAGTTCTTCAAACAAAAAGCAAAATATAATATACAATAAGCGTATCTCGTTATCATTTAATCCTATAAACATACCAAATATTGTCATTAAACTAATAAGGACAAACGAAATAGTTAAAAACATTATACGATTTAATAATCTCTGAAAAAGAAAACAATATTTTTCAAGGAAAAAATAATTTATTAAAGGAAAATATTTTACAAATTACATAAAGTGTGAACGTTGCGAACGTGAAAACTGTTTTCCATCTCGTAAGAAACAAGGAAAATGTTTTAAACGCATCCAAAGAGAAATAAAAAAGTTCCCGTCGGAATTTTCCCGACGTGGCCGGACCGCTTGTTTTCATGATTTATCATTTCTGTGTACACATCTGGGTAGCCGATGAATTAACGGAATAACTAGACTGTGTATTTTCACATACAGACGGTCCTCACGTAAATATTAACTATATTTATTTATTTATTAAACACCAACACAATGTACGCTGATCATTATTAAAAGAAGACACGCACAATTTGTAACGGTAAGTGTCATCGTAATTAGAGGTGTAGACTGCATGCTTAGTCTGACAATCAGCAAAAAGTTAGGGTTACAAAATGAAGTTAAGAAATTCACTGAGTTTACTTAATATTATTATACATTAAGGAAATTAATTCCGTAAACAAACTCAAACAAAATTTGAAATATAGTAGCAAATCACTAATAGACATTGTAATTGTTAGCTGTCATACGTTAACATGATGGAGGCAGAAAAAAAGCACATGGATTGTTTGTTCGAACGTGGTGGTAATCTCTGAAACAATTTGTCGAATTTGATTATTTTTTTGCTTTTTTATTTTATTACTATTTATTTAAAAAATCATAACAACTAATTGAGGCGTGATATTATAACAAACAAACATATTTTCATTTACAATATTAGTTAGGATTAGAAGTATCTAAGCGTATCTAATTACGCTGGCAAAAATTCAAAATTAATGGCCAGTACATCCCCGAGTTAGTGTTCGATATTGATTTTATATAAATCTATTCAACCCGTTAATCGGTTAATTTACCTTGATTTACCCTGACTATGAAAATATAATTACAGCATACAGCTATAATTCTCTTAATATTCAAAACTTAATAAATAAAGCGAATACTAAAACAAAATACAACATAGAAGTACGCAAATTATAGCTATTTGAATATATTTATATAGCAGTGAAATTAATTTAATCGTTGCTATTTCACAGGCGGTATATAAAAAGTGCTACATTTAAAAGCAAAAGAGTTGGTCACGAGGCTTCCTGCCGAGAGACCTTCTTTAACTATTCGATATACGTTATCACACATATTAATATATCTTATTATGCACGAAAGACAGTAGATTTATTATATATGGTTATATATATATAGATATATAATGGTACGAATTCACAATTATCATATGATACATTACTTTTCATTTCGTATGAGAAATAACAGATGCATGAAATGTTACTTGCCTAATACAACGGAATGAATGTTATATTCGAATAGATTCTATTATTAGACAATTTTATTGGATTATAACAAAAATATCTACCACAGATAAAATATTTACAATGATTACAATGAAATCAATATAATGTTAGTTTATGAGTAAATAATAATAGCAATCCAAAACAAATTATTTATTATGAAGCGATGAAATCGTCTGACGAGTTGAGTTGCGTCGACTATAAGTTCACATCCGATGGAACCTATCTCCATTCGGATGTATTCATTGCTTCTATAATTTTCTATAATATATATTATATTATAATATATTCTATTCTATTCTATGATATGTAGAATATTATCTTTTACGTTACATGTTTCCCTATACATAATATATTTCATAATTTTAATTTATATCGCTCCGTGACTTGCATTGGGGTCCAGCTAAAAATCAGCTCTAAGTGTTTCTCATAACACTTTAGCATATGCTGAGCTGGATTCCATTTCGTAATGGTGCGACATGCATATTTTTATCCACTCTTATATATTTATAAATAATGCATTATGAATAAATTATTTCTTTCTTTCTTCTGTTATGTTACCATAGCTGGCGTATCATCGTGCAAGAGTCAGTCCAGAAGATGCATTGTCGATGGATAAACGATTGATAAGAGCAAATTAGTCGCCTTGCCTACTCTTACACAGAAAGTTCAGGAAGTTAACCCCCAAATTTTATCAACTTCTAAGGGGTGGAAAAGGGATGGAGAAAATAATTGAGTGATTGAGTATTTTAGTTAGAAGTTGGCTATTCCATAAAGTAAATGTTGGGCAAATTTAGGCAAAGAGAGTATAGATTCAAATGCATAATTCAAAAATTCTCAGTCTCTCAATTTCTTTTCCACCCCCATTTCCACCCCTTAGGAATTAACTTTTCAAAAAAAAAAGATGGACAAATCTGGCCAAACGGCATACTTCAAGAATCTACCTTAATTTAATTTCTTTTTCGTTCACTGGCCCACCTACTTTAAATGTTTCGTAAGTTTTTTTATAAAGGTGGGGAAAAAAAATTAAATGATGGTCAAAAACTGGCAATCGATAGGCATACTCTCTAAAAAAATTCAAATTTTTACGCGAAGAATTTGCCAACTTTCAGGAGATTTACAGAAGCCCATGTGGTTAAGGCGCGTTGGTATTCATTACGCCTCCTAGCAGTTCATCAGAGATGGAGAGAGATCTTCCCTATGCTGCCCGGCGACTTGGAAATCTAAGACGATTCCTGCGCGAGAAAAAAGAAAACGAATATTGAGAACTCAGTCCCAGTGTGACCGCAACCGAACCTTACTCTGTGAGTACTATGAACTTTGGTGTACAGATACATTTAATTAACGCTTCTCAACAATTATTGTGGTATTAATATTTTGCTTCTTTATCTGGCATTTAACCACAACATACTCAATCTGAAATCGGATCAAAAATCGCCTTTCGTCAAGTTCATCCTCGAATCGAATCAACGCATCTCTCCCTTCATTTAGATTTAGTCGTCAAAAAGCTAGCAGTTTTCGGTCGAACGCATCGGATCCGATACGAATCTCTATCCAAATCGGATTGAAGCCGATCGAATCGCTTGATACACTGTGCAAAAATGTGAAGCAAAAGCCTTTTTCTACACTGTTCTATCAAAAATATATATATTTGCAACCAATGTTCTAGTAGATTATTACTGCCATTATCGAGTAGGTAATGAGATATTACAAGTTTCTTGCGATCGTTTCAATGAACTAACAAGATGATGGCCGTCTTGTTAGAACTATGGGCGAGGTGGTAGGGTTTTACAGCCTGACTAGGTCGCAACCACCATGTATATGGCGAAAAAGCCCGTCATAGTGATTCACTTTTGGATTGTACTGTGCTTACCGGGCTTTATATGTTTCGACGGAGCCGACGGTTCGAAACACGGTGGTCATTTTTTAGTAGTCCGGTGAAGCTGTTAAGACTTTGCTTGGTCAATAGAGTAGTCAGTTCGAAAAAAAAAAAAAACCACCGATATTATAATATATAGAGCCGAATAACACAAGATTATGAATAATATAATATATAAAACCCACTACATGATATGCCAATATCCCGCCAAAAACTCTGCTATTAAATATAAAGCTTTTGAAAAAGATTATTCTTACTTTAAATTTATCTTTTAAAATTCCTATCTACCTAGTAATATATTACGAATACAGTTAAGATCCACAATATAAACAAATTTTATACAAAGCACGATTGTTTCGTAAAGAGACGATCATATGACTGGAATACATTAATTACCTCATTGAAGGTGTTTTATCTTCTGTGTCATCGCGAGTATTCTGAATGGTTCCTTAACCTCATCTCAACTTCTCCTTTCCAGTTTCCACTATATATAATTATGTGGCGTCTCCACAGATTCACAGTAGCAACCATCCCACCAAAAACGAAGAAGTTGGAAAATTCTTATCTCTGTCATGCTGTGCAGATTTGGAATTGCCCCCGGCCAGTTCTCTTCATCTTACAGATCGTTCAAACGAAGCGTGAAGACGCGCTCTTGCAGGTCGGCATGATGACGACGTCTGCCGTCCATATTTAACACCAACCGACAGTGGCCGTTATTTTTGGACTACCGTACTTTCCATCTAGTATTGCGCAATCATTTTGCCGAGCCCGTATAAAAAAATGCGTGATACGACGGTATTTCGCTGACATATTTATTCACAATTTTGGTTCTCTCGGTAACAATTTTTTTTTATGTATTCTGTTCTACTTCTCGATTACTTTATACTTTGTAAAGTATTTTATTCTTTTCTTTAATTAATCTTTGTAAAATTTAATCAACTTTTAAGAATCATACCGTAATGTTACATAGCGTTATTACCTTCCTCAATAAGTCGTCAGTAATATTATAAATGTCAGTTTGTTTGTCTCTTACCCGTTCACTACTGAACCGATTATCATGAAATTTAGCATTTTTCTATGTCAATCCATGCCAGAAATTTAGAACAGGTTAAAAGGTAATGAAATCATTGAAAATATTCAGCAGTTTAGTATAAATAAAAAAAAATGGCACATTAATGAGGCTTATTATATTTACCATGTTATGAGCAATATTTAAACATAATAAACGGTCTAGTGGCGTGTTATCGTGAATTCATTGTGTAAACGCTATTAGAATAGATTTATGGATGAGAAAATCTACACAATACGCTTTGTCCCGGTCATTACTAAAGAGTGATTCAATAGCTATGGTCCAGATTTATCTATAATAGAACTCAAAAAGGACTGGAGTCCCGTTTGAGGTCACAACAAATAAGATCTTGAGTTTTCGCATAGTGTGTTATTTTGTAATTGCCAATAAAACTTTTCAACCCGAGATATAACAGTGTAAATTAATCTATATGGAGAATTTAATACAATGCCTAATAAATTACGATATTAAAAATCAAAACCGACTACAAAACATATGATGGTCGTATAATAACAGTTAATAATGCTGTTAACATTGTTTAACATCTATTATTATTAGCCGTTATCAGTTATTTAGTTGTTAAATAACTTGCTATTTTCTATCGCATCCCAGTTTGTTTAGTGACAGTCCAATGTTATTAATCTCCATATATAGTGACTTTAAGTATCACCAACGTGAATTCATCTCCCTTTCGCATCCATTGATTATTGCATAATGTGTACTCAGTCTTAACACAAACATAACACAAAACTAATATTATCGTTATCAATTATAATAGCGGATAACAAATAACGAACAGCAGAAAAATATTTATTTGAAAATTTGGTATTCATTGGATAGTTTTAATTAATGATATGATTAGTTGTTCTATCAGTAATTAATTCTCAAACACACTAGCCGCATAAAGAAGTTTTGTGAAATCACTCAATATGTAGGAAAATAACAAAATTTAACACTACTCAAGACTCAGAGCGATTGAACATGTTGCCAATCTATATTATAATGCTTTAGGGTAGATAAATAAAATAGATATAATCAACGTTTATTTGAAATTATTCTCCTGTTATTATTATTGTTTGTGCTTTATTGCTTTTGGAATGATGTCGATTTAATAATTAAAGGGTTACTGGGGTTTGGGTGTACTACTTTGTTAATTTTAGGTAAAGTGAACAAAAATATGTATTACAATATCATGTCATTATCACAAATTATAATACAATACAAAAAGCAAATTACTCAACAGCAGAATAATTGACAATAGGTTATAATAACTGTTTTTGGAAATATAACATAACAACGTAATTCATTATCAATGCATAAACATTATTAGCATCTATAACGCAGCGTTATTAAGCTAAATATATTTGTTATGAGATACTAAAACAATTAAAGCTGTGATATTTAAATAAATGAAATATTCAAATTAATCATTCAAGAAATAACCTTTCTCTCCCCTATTGAAGATATTGTATGCACCGAGCAACGGTTACAATAGCGCTATGTATTATTTTCACTCAAACACTGCTTGTGTTCACACAATTGTATTGTATTCATTTGTTTTTATTTTCTGACCCAGTTGCACTGAAAATAATTCAACTCATAAATTTTGTTTTAAAATTTTCAACGTACTTTAAACAGTTTATTTGTTAACTGTCCAGTATTGCAACTGTAAGTTTCACGTTGGCACGAACGATTCAATGTTTCTTCTCGATGTTTTCCTTAACCTAATGGTTAACTAATGTTGATAATGTTACCAATTCGAATCATTAAATGTACGTGAATTCCGATAAAACGTACTATACTAGATCGCGCATAACAGTAATTACATACGCAAAAAAAAAACATAGAACTTCAGTCAAAGATACATAAAATTTGGGAAGTTCACATGCATTATACTCTAAATAATTCTTTATAACATACGTGATAAAAATAAATAATTATCACATGTTACATTATTTTTCACACCCAACGAAAAGTAACAGTGATATACGTTCATAAATACCGCATGATAGATTATTTTTCACAGTATGGTAAAAATAACAGTAATTATATTACGTAAACACGTTTAACCTTTAAGTATGGACGTCATTTTTTCTTAACACTACTGTGGAATCTCACAGGCTCCTATATGTACACACTTTTCTTTTGGGGGTATTTGATATAAGATCGCTTTAAAATTGATTGAATATTAAAGTTATGGGATTTAGCAATAAAATAACGTGCTTTTATAATCAACCTTTATTTCAAAAGTTACATAAATTTTAAAAATTCAAAAAGTTTGGCACTTTTCAATTTAAATCTACTTAGGTTACATTTTAAGGTACTGAAGACAGCCGAACTTATTCCTATAACAAAATTAGTCTTTTTTCTCAAAATATAATATACTAGCTGACCCGTGCCCACTTCGTTAGACGGTAATAGGCATTATCAAGCTACAGCTTTTTTTTAGAACTCAATCATATATCTCTCATCGCTAAGCCAGCGTTCGTAAGTAACGTTTTCGTATGACCATTTTTTCTTCTACTCCCCAGGTATTACCCCCTACAACCTCACAAACTTTACCTTTTTATAATATAATAATATAATTAATTAATAGCTCCTGCCCACGACTTCGTACGCGTGGAATAGTTATTTTGGGCTAACAGGCAGCGGAAGCTCTCAAAAGGAAAAAAACCCCGATTTTAAAACATTCTCCATTGTTGCTCCGCTCCTATTAGTCTCAGTGTAATGATATATAGCCTATGACATTTAGAAATAACGTGGCTTTCTATTGGTACATTTCAAAATAGGTATAGTACTTCCTGAGATTACCCCCTACAACGTCACAAACTTTACCTCTTTATAGTATTAGTATAGATATTTTGCATTATCTTCTCACTAAGTTCATAAATTAACATACTGTAAAAACTAACCTTTTTCTGCATTAAATTTCTATTTTGATTTAGTTGTTTGATCCATAAGAAATTGTAAAGTATACGTAAAATCTGCATCCACACTTAATTTCTTCAAAATTATTTTTCTTTTGACATATAAAACATCTTTTTTACCTCAGATAATAAACTTATATATATGGCGTCGTGGACTTTTTCGTAAAAGTAATGAATATTTTTGCTATAGATTTTTTTAAATTCCAAACTCGCGCTGCTCGCGCGCTCGCTATATTATAGATTTTTTTTGCCGAGAACAATTACATTTCTTGTGATTAATTATTGAAAATACATATATTTGCCATACTAAAAAAATATTTATAGCACTAATGTGTAATATATCTTTCTAATTGTGAAATAATTTTCAAAATGGAATCAGTAGTATCAGGGATTTCCCGAACAAAAAACTTTACCTCTCTTTATAATATTAGTATAGTGTTACGGCCAGTGCCGTAACGCAGACTGCAAGCAGCCTTGACACGTGAGGACCCCCCACGAGCCCCGAACGCGTCGACTTGCCCCGACCACTCGCACCGAAACATCACCCTCGCGCGCCTACCCACGCGCCCCGCTGGACACTCGGACTTAGCGAGCAAACTGTCGACTCGTCAATTATTATCAGTAGTCAGGTGAAGCTGTTAAGACCTTGCATGGTCAATAAGTTTTCGCAACATCTTATCTTTGCCGTACCGTGAAGCTGTGGAACAAACTCCCGGCCAGTGTGTTTCCTTCTTCCTATGACATGGGGTCCTTCAAGCGCAACGTGAAGAGATACTTACGCAGGCCGGCATGACAGCGGCGACCGGCGATGGATAGTATGTCTCTCGGTGGTCGCCATTGTTTTTGGATTGTACTGTGCTTACCATCAGGCACAGTACAGTCACTTTGCCGAGCTACAATAAAAACCTTCCCCTTCCCCCTTCTCTTACTCCCCCTTTGCCCCAAGACAGGGTGGCAACGCACTTGCGACTACCTTGGTGTTGCAAGTGTCTATGGACGGTGGTGATCACTTAACATCAGGTGATCCACCTGTCCGTTTGCCTCCTATGATATAAAAGGAAAAAGAAATGCTTTATAATATTACTATACATTGTTACTTATCTCTCGTACTTACCTCGAGCCGTCATTCAAATTACAATAACTTTTGATAGAGTAGACTTATTGTTATCACCCACCGCCGGTGCCGCTGCATCACTTTCAAGAGACGAGACTACAATACAACCGGACCAGACACTAGCGCCATCATATTCGAGATACACATTGATACTAGCGCCACCATATTAAGAGACACATTGAAACTAGCTATTAATAATTATTATTATATAGATTTCAATAAGACTTAAATAATAATATCATTATATAGAATTGAATCATTAGTTTGATCTTTATGAATAATAAATAGTATATTCTTTGACTTCATAGTTTGACCATGAAAGGCTAGATGTCGCTGATCTACATGTCGACATAGATTAGTAAACACGTTCGAGATACATAAATGAGGATAATTATATAAAATTGTTATATAGCTTAAATAACATTAATTTGTTCATACTTTATTATTTTTGTGTTACTTAAATTATTTTGCGGAATTATGTATAAATAGTAATCGCTTTGACTTATATAGATGGGCCTTTAAAAGGCAAGATGTCTGTGATATCTACGCACTTCTTATATAACAAGTATTGTAAGGCGAAGCTCTGGCCAAATAAATAGTGAAAGTATCTACGAAGTGTTTCTTGGCAATCCTGACTGCATCGACCCTATACGTGATTAGTGTAATACTAGTTACACTTTTGACATAATTTTTGGCAACCGCCGCGGTGTGCACAACCATTCTATGCTTCTAATTTAACTGATTGATAATTACGTAAAGAAACACCATGTTGCCGTAGCTCAAATTGAAATATAGTATAAATTTTTAGCTAATCTATCTTTTATAGCACAAAGAAAACTTCACCAAAATCCGTCAAGAATTTAATTAACTACAAATTTTTGCCTTTTATCCATTATCTTTGAGAACCCCTTGTGTTTTTTGGACCAAAATTATCCTAGATGTTACTTTATAATATACTAGCGGGCTCGGCAGATGTTGTCCCGCCCTAATTATTAAAAAAAACTTTGACAAATTATATACAAAAACCTTCCCCGTGTATCACTTTATCCACTGGTACAAACCGCATGAAAATACGTTCAGTAGTTTTCGAGTTTATCGCGAACAGACAGACGCGGTAGGGGACTTTGTTTTATACTATGTAATGAAGTTATTACTATGTCAAGTTTCGTCAAGATTGGTTCAGTATTTCGGAGTGATACGCGTATACAGAAACAGACAAATAGACAAAATTTCTAAATTAATTATTTTTGGCTTCTATATCGATAACAAAGTCTACCCCGATTATAATTTTCAAAAATTATTTAATGTACAGATTTGGCCTTGTTACAGTTTTATTATATGTATATAAAGTTTGTTTGCTTGAACTCGCCAATCTCAAGCAATACCGGTCCGATTTAAAAAAGAAAATGTTGGGTTAGATGGCTCATTCGTCGAGGAAGGCTATAGTGTATATATTATCACGCTAAGACCAATGGGGGTGGAGCACCGTAGAAGAATGTTCCAAAATCTAGATTTTTTCGGGTTCGGAGGCCAAAAGTAATTACACTTGGACGAAGTCGAGGGCAGAAGTTTTAGTCTAGTAGTTTTTGCGTAAATTTCTTCTCTTTTGTGTTTTCTTAAAAGTAATATAAACAGATATACGAGAATGTGATATATATGTAGCCTTAATGTTATACCGGTGTATAAACTATTACCATACCAAATTTCGTCAAAATCCGTTCCGTAGTTTTTGCGTGAATCCTGTACTAACGACAGACCGACAAACAGACAAAAATTTTAAAAACTATAGAAATGTGTTCTGTCATTGATTGTAAACCCTCCTAAAGTATTTTTTCTTTAAAATATTTAATGTACAGATTTCTTACCGTTACCCTTTTATAGTATGTATATAGATATAGATTGACAACAGTCTAATAATCCGGTCTCCGTCCCCGGTCAATATTTTGACAGTCATTACTTGATATTCATCGGGAGACGCAACCTCCTCCTTCGTTGCTAGTTTTACAACTAAAACAAAAGCTATGAAACCGCTCAATCGCGGGGAGTGCGGGGAAGTAGGTGAAACTAAGAAGACGAAAACATCGAGTAGCCTGTGAGACTACCATACTTAAAGGTTAACGAACAAATGACGAACTATATATAGAGAATTCATCATGGTCTTAATTTTGTATTAAAAAAATTGCATACGGTACGGTACAGTCATGTCCATTTTATGTACAAAAATGTAAAATAAAACGTAACGCACCTGTCTCGTTAAGTTACGTGACAAAACCAAGCATATAAAATCGTAAATCGCGCACAGAACATTTTTGATTAGCTGCTTCAGCGCTTTCGTTAATGCATATGTTATGTCTAGGCTTATTTAAAAATATGTTGTTCGTGAGACACCTACAGAGTTTCCACAGAGTGTATATACGTGTTATGACAATTTTAATTATTTTAGTATTATTTATTAGCTGTGCCCGCGACTTCGTCCGTGTGTAACCTTATTTAAAAAATACTGACTAATAAAACCATTTATATGTATTGTATATACTTTTCTCTAGTACTTAAGTTGTGTTGTCATTAAAAATACAATAACTTTCGATAGACCGAGCCGATTTTAATGAAACAAAGACTAAATGTTACACAAAAATATGCTTTATTTCCTTGCAAAGATCCTCTTACAAATGTAGTACATTAGCAGTGCTGCGTATCCAAACAAACAGACAGACAGACATTTCTAAAAATGATTGAAATGTATTTCATTACTTATTCCAAGACACTTGCCATATTTTTTTACAAAAATCTATAAAGTACAGAGACTTCAGATTTACATTTGCGGGGAGATAGGGTTTTACAGCCCGACTGGGTCGCAACTACCATGCATATGACGAAAAAGCCAGTCATAGTGATTCGCTTCTGCGGGTTGCGTTTCGGGATCAGCCCATGTATATCCAGCTTTTCGTAGGTTGACATGGCAGTGGCGACCGGCGATGGATAGTGTGTCACTCGGTGGTCGCCATTGTTTTTGGATTGTACTGTGCTTACAATAAGGTATAGTGCAGTCATTTTGCCGTGCCATAATAAAAAAATACATTATTATTATATGTATAGAAGATATAGATAGGTTTTAGTATTTGACCACAATCTCACCTACTATTGAACGACAATGTGGTCCAAAACGGTAATATTTTAAACCTACAGAAAGACTAGCTCTCAGTTACATATTTTCAGTTTAAAAATGGTAACTAGCCAGCCGGACTTTAGAAAAACTACCATCACTGTACTATGTTTTCCGCAGAATGTTTTCCTTAATCAAAATCTTTGTGAGAATTCGAAACTATGTCTATCAACGCGTTGTTCGACATTACCACTGAATCATCATACTTATAGATTACAGTGATATAATAACCTGCCATAAAATATTTTTTTTATTTTTAAAGTGTATACACAGTACAAAACATGAGTTTACCAACTCTGGTGGTAGGTTGGTAGAGCCACGCTGAAACTATTATTGGTTTCAGCATGAATGGGTCGGCTCGCCCGGGGTAGTACCACCCTCTCATAGAAAACCGACGTGAAGTAACAGTGCTTGCATTGTTGCGTTTCGCTCGGTCAGTGAGAGCGCCGGAGACCCATCTCCCCTCCCCTCTCCTCTCCCTTTCCCTCCCCTAACCTTTCCCTCCGAAAGATGGCAACGCACTTGCGACTCCTCTGGGGTTGTTAGTGTCCATGGATGGTGGTGATCACTTAACAGCAGGTGACCCACATGTTCGTTTGCCACCTATGACATAAAAAAAAAAACTCTAGGTGTTATCTAAATAAATAAATAAAATTAAAGTGTATGTAAGTAATGTTAAAAAAATATATTTTTTTAATAAATTCATATGAAATTATATACGTTAATTCAATTTTTTTATAATGGCGTCTCGTAGTACAAATGCTGCCAGTGTCTAGTTAGTCGTGGAAGAGTCCCTTTATAGGTACTATTAAATTATAAGCATAAAATATAAGTCAGAGTACGTCGGCTTTACCAGTCTCAGTTAGCAGAATTATCTGGTTAATACTGTATTTAGTACTTGATGTTGACTTATTATACTTTTATTTATGTATGATGTTGTAATATGTATGTATTGTATATATGTAGTATATCGGTGTTGATATTTTATTTATATATTGTTATATTAAATAGGTTAAACATAATTTTATAAAAACTTCTCCTTTTACACCTACCAACATTTATCTCTGCATCACCTAATGGTTGACTGGTAGGGAATGCCTACGGCATTAAGTCCGCCATTGCGTATTTAACGCATAATGTATAAATAAATAAATATATAATTCAGTTCTACCAGATTAGGCCGCTGAAATACCCTAGGACAAATACAACAGATATCATGCCTTAAATTAATATATACTTACAAAATAATCACTGTTATCTAGTGGGATATGTTAAAGTTTCATTTTGTTAATAAATATAAAATTAGCTAGAGTATGGACAAAAGGAGAAAATACATACAAAAGCAAAGATATTAAATCAGATGGACGGCGTATACTGTCAGGCAAAACATCATACAAGGAATACACTAAATTGGGGCAATCGAAAAATATGTGTTCTAGAGTGCCTTCATCCAGCCGATATTCACATATTGAGTTGTCCCTGATTCTGACTTTTGCAAGATGGACTAGAGAGCACACGTGACATATCCTCAGTCTACATTTAACTGGTAAATAACCAAACAAACTTAACTTATACTAACTTTATTACATAAAAAGATAGTTTCCCGCAAATATTATATAATAATTGCGCGCAAATTCACACGGAACAATGTTTTTGCAAAATCCACGCGGACGAAGTCTAGTGTAATAAATAGTATTATAAAAAAACGAGCACGCAGCATCACAACTACGGGGAGACAATAACGTTTATGTTACGGACTCGGCTGTAGTTATTTTAAATGAAAAGACTCAAAGTGTGTCGTCTGATATCGTTTTATACCATTTTCTTGGTCGAATATCAAAATAAAGTGAATCGTAAACATTTTTAGACTCCGGTTTGATGCGTTTTCTTGATTTTATATCTTACGAGTAGGTAAAGTTATTTCAGGTACGGATTTTACCATCTTTTATATTTTACTTTGTTCGGAGGGTGGATTTTGAGTGATTTTGCAAAATAAAAAAATACTTTATTCAAATTAGGGCCTAAGAAGGCATTTATGAATGTCAAAACTACCACAATCTCACCTCATGGTAAGCGCCATATATCGTCGGCTTCATCGTCACTTACCATCAGGTGAGATTATGGCCAAGCGCGTACCTGTTGAACATTAAAAAAAAGGTTCAGAAAACAACCAAGTCATTGAGGTCTATCAGTTATTTATCCAATAGCCTTTTTGTTCACTACGGGTCCTCATCCCCGGACTGCTCTAGCTCCTCGTGTCATATTCCTTTACTTTCCGTAGCAGTAGTATCGGCATGACGCAGGCCGGCATGACAGCGGCGACCATCGAAGGATAGTGTGTCGCTCGGTGGTCGCCTTTGTTTTTGGATTGTACTATGCTTACCATCAGGCATATTGCAATCATTTTGCCGTGCTACTAAAAAAAAACCTTATCCTTTTTCCTTAACCCTTGCCTTGTTGAGCTTATAGGTGCAACAGCGTCGCAGCCTCTTAGACAACTTCTTTCAAAATAGTAGCAGTCAGCTTTTATAATCGCTGTTATCCACAACCATCAAACACCAAAATCTAAGCTCTGATTAGAATAAAAACTGGTAATAAACCCACAATGGTACCTTCGCTTAGGTATGAACCAGGTATTTACGATCAAACCAGGACCACATATACTGACCTGTGGGTGCTGCTGGGGAAGAGGAGAGGATGGTATGGGTACTGAGCAAGCCCGTATTGCAATATATCATCTGGCCCAGGCGCAGTAGCATCTGAGCAAGATCACGTCAAGTGGACTCCCCTTTTCCCACTTGATCATGCAATTAAAATGTATGTATTTCAATATATAGTAGTCACTATCAATAATCAATCAATACCACGATTTTAGGGTATCATTATTGATAGTATTTATATTGAAATATATAAATTTTAATTTCATGATCAAGTGGTAAAAGGGGGTCTACTTGACGTGATCTTACTCATCTGCGAAGTGGTCATTTCGCTCACCCGCTTTACAAATAGAAAACGACACTGTTAGAGATGTAAAGGTATATCTATGATGATAATATTATATTAACTGCCTGCATCGGGTTTGCACGGGTGTATTAAAAGCCCATATTTTTCCTTTTACAATTGCGAATAAATTAAAGCGATTGTAATTTCTATTCACATCTCGACATGTTCCAAGTATGTTGCGTACTTTGACCTACTCGAATTTATTAGTAACGCTGTCATCTCACAGTAAAGAAAAATAACGTAAGGAAAGCTATCCCCTCATTAAATATTTTCCAAGAAATAAACGGCAAATAGAAGCAACTAGTGACAGTCTAACGGTTGAAATTGGAATATGAGGTACAAATATTTTCTTCTAGTTTTAATTATACATTTTGGAGGTTCCGGATCACTACTATAAGTGTCTAGACTAACGCGGACAGCGTTATAATAATACTCGGAGTGCGTGAAATAGACTGTTCATATGACCATATAAGGTATTTATTTGTACGGACACGTGATATTTCATTTGTTTGAACGACATTCTATTTACAATGTATACAAAAGTTTCAGCTGATCTGTCCAAAGAGGATGACGTACTCGGTAGCTACATGTTTCCCCCTCAAGCGAAGCGTTTCGGCATCTTCGTGCGTCGACCGGAACGTGTGTTCTTCAGGGTGATTGGCTCGGAAGAGTTTGATGTAGCGTTGCTTAGAGTAGTGCTCGCTTGACCCACTTCGTTGAAACCGTAGGCAGAATACAGTTGCTCCTCTAGTAGGCAACTGTAGGGTGAAAACTTCTGTGAAATACTTTGTAGAGGAGGTTTGTTGAGAGCGGCGACACGTAGGAAAACATATTTTAATCACTGAAGATCTGAGTGAACGAAAAAAAAATGATTTTGTTAATGATGCGTTAATGAGCCTGTAGTCTCCGCAAACGCGAAAGTCTCCGTTCTTCTTCTTTACGACATGAAGTGGGCTTGACCAGGGACTCTTGCTGGGTCTGTACAAGCCTTGACTCATTATGTGTTCCGTTTTGACAATGTCATACCGATGTGGTGGTATTGTCGTACACGGCAGTGTTATTGATCGAGTAGTCGTTTCGATAAAGTATTCGACGTTAAGATTCGAGCGTAATTCATCGAAGTAAGTCTTGGCTTACCTGGGTATTCAATTCATATATTGCGATATGACAATCCGGGGTTGATACTGCGTGTGGTTTCGTGAACCGAGATGCGTGCAGGAACTTTGTTGACTGAGAGTTTTGTCGTGTTACCAATAAGTTGTCGGCTTTCCAAATCGACGATCAGCTGATGATATCGAAGAAAATCGGCTGCAAGTGAATGCAGTTTTCATACAACGGTGCTGGCGTGCAATTACACCATTGCTTTGTGTGTGGCACGGTGTTGTATGCACTCGTTCGACTACTAGTGATGTGTTAGTTGCGGTAGTTCCTCGATGCCGGATATCCTGGTTTTCTAACAGGGTAAAATGCATCGCCTTGTATTCTTGCTAAACCGTCGATGAGAGCGGCGCGGTCTTGCAGGAATCTCGTGAGTGAGAACGAGAATGAGATACGCGCTGTTGTGAATGGCGAGCATGACACGTGCAGTTTGGTGGCGTTGGCCGACAATAAATTGTCGCTTTCAGTTCGAATAATTCATGTTCAAGTCTCTTGATTCCTTCCATTAAAAAATTACAGTAATCAGCTTGTGTTTTCAGGCTAGGAATAACCGGTTCGTGACTTGGCATCTTCCTTCCTGATTTTTTTCCGTGTTGTCACATTAATGTAGGTACGGCGGAGTTGCCGGTGATGATGATGATAACGTCGGGGTCAGCAAATGTAGGAACTTCGGGCTCACTACTCGGAGACTGTTTATTCATATGACCATGTAAGGTATTTTACGGACACGCGATATTTCATTTGTTTGTTCAATTGTTTGAACGACATTCTATATATTTAGATATATATAAAAGTTTCAGCTAGTCTGCCAAAGAGGATTACATACTCGGTAGCTACATATATATTATGGTTATCTATGTTTTTTTTCTTTCTAAACGGGCTGTATTTGTGTAAATATTGATTATAGACAAAAGGAGTGCGATGTATTACTAAAAAAGGCTTGTAAATAAAGGCTACAACTCGTCGATGGTATAGAAAAAAAACTAAAGCACGTCCATAGAAAATAAAAAAATTTAAAGAGGAGATAAAGGTACTGAAGTATTATATGTACTATTTATATACCTATATAGACGTACGTATATATACGTAGAAATATAATGAGCATTCTTGGTTTTTGAATCACAAATATATATAGTGTACATATAATATAGTATAGTATATACATATAGTACATATATAGTTCCTAGATTAGTCATAATAGGTTATCATTCAAAGTTTACGAACATTTACAGATTTAATTTTGTTACAGCCAGTGAATGAAAACATCGTGCAGTAATATAAACCTGAGGAACAATAGGTTGTTTCTCTGCACCTGAAATCGCCAATATGTTCTGTGTTGGCGTAAGAGTCATGCCAATAACTTGGTTCGATACCTAAGACCCCGTAGTGTATTTCTTAGACTCGTATTACAACGTAGATAATAATTTAAGAACGATACAGTTGAAAGGTAAAAAATGCCCGGTGTCAATAAAGATTCGCCCGTACTGCGGAATTTCGCCGCGTACTTTTATTCGCGTTCTTTTTTTCTGGTTGTGAATCTCACCTAACAAACACTGTAAATTAAATTCCTTAGGATTATTGTCAGTTCTCGATCGACGCATATATCTTGAACAGGCAATAGACCTAAATTTTAATTTACTTTCTCCCACAAAGTATATAACGTCTCAAAAGATGTCGTAAACACTGATTCCACTGACTTAAGTGAAACTTAAAAAAGAGTTTTTCTTCATAAAATATCAAAACTTACGGAAGCACAGTAAAATATTTATTAGATATTACATAATAACAGAAAGTATATTAATAATTCTTGCAGTAGTTGGTTCTGTTATAAACTACAACGTGCGCCATTTTGGGGTGTAAAGGGTGTCGAATAACATCTAAAACTTGAGACACTCAAGCCTACCTCACCTGCACGTGGTGCACCCTGCTGAATAACGAACAAGGCAATGGCGACAGCGGGGTGGTAGGGTTTTACAGCCTGACTGGATCGTAACCACCATATATATGGTGAAAAAGCCCGTCATAGTGATTCGCTTCTGCGGGATCAGCCTGTGCATATCCAGATTTTCGCAGGCCGGCATGACAGCGGCGACCGGCGATGGATAGTGTGTCACTCGGTGGTCGCCATTGTTTTTGGATTGTACTGTGCTTACCATCAGGCACAGTGCAGTCATTTTGCCGTGCTACAACAAAAAAAATGTATTTCATAACACGGTCGCATTTGCTGTACAAAATATTCGCACTCAGCAACGTACTGCGTCAAATTTGTATCAAATGACAGACTTTTTCCAACGGGCTTTTAAATCACCGTTGATACATATATACGATTCCATATGTTGCAGAATGATATGAAAAACCGCGCGGTTTTTTTTTCGTCGTGTGGAGTACCACTAAAAGCTTTTTATCCAAAACGTTTTTCAGATTTTTATTTTCCTTAAATAATTAACCCGTTTCACTAAATAATAAAAGAAATTAGGAGTTAATTATAATTTCTAGTGGGTAATCACATTCATTAAATCTCTTCTTCGTCCTATTATTTTTAATATCCTTCTTATAGTACAAATATTATTATAATGAGAGCTTTTAAGAAGAATTAAATTTGATACCTTTATTGTAATATAGTATAAAAAAAACAATATCTTTTTCTAATATAATGTCAAATATAAATTACGCATCACAAAGCATGTCCTTCAATTAGTATATTTCTGTCACTTATGTATACAGACAAACATAGTATGTTTCACTCAAACCTTCAATAATACGAGGCTTTCTTTAGTCGCAGATATTACGGCTAAATAAAAAGCTGCCCGACATCTTGGTTGTCCGTGACAATATGCCATCGCAGATCCACCTACTACTATATTATATATATATTGCCTTCATAGATCCGAGAAATCTGGATAGGCGTTAAATTATTTATTGTTAAAATATTTTAAATCGTGTAAAACAATATTCTTATATTGTGTTCTTTTTAGAGTATTTATTGTTACTAAATCTGTATATTAATACTAGTTTATTTATTTAAAATAGTGATCAAAATTCGGTCATGATGTACAAACTTTTTTTTCAATATTGTACATATGCAGTTTTTCGCAGACCGGCATGACAGCGGCAACCAGCTATGGATAGATTCTCACTCGGTGGTCGCCATTGTGCTTGGATTGTACTGTGCTTACCATCAGGCACAGTGCAGTCATTTTGCCGTGCCACAATAAAAAAAAGGTAAATAAAAAACCGATAAAACATGCCTATGAAAATATAATGAATTTAATTAACCACGCCAATCCTGTATTACAACAATCTTTCCGACTTCCGTACAAGTGTTTTACCAGATATTTTCATATATATATATACGTACCGGATTCTTTTATTTCACGGTATAAATCTCGTCTTTTCCTCAAATTGAAAGTCCTTGAGATAAGCTCGGCTTTTCTATTTGAATTTCGCTTTAAATAACTTAAAAGGGACCGCCAACGTTAAAAAAGCTATACTATTTCATACGTCTCACAATTGAGTTTAGGTTCTTATTTCAAACTAGCTGATACCCGTGGCTTCATCTGAATTGTTTATTGCCTCAAATGTACTTACAAAATTTCAAATATTTAGAGGTGCTAGAGCCACGCTGAAGCTATTACTGGTTTCAGCATGAATGGGTCGGCTCGTCCGGGGTAGTACCACGCTCTCTTAGAGTATCGACGTGAAGTAACAGTGCTTACATTGTTGCGTTTCGTACGGTCAGTGAGAGTGCCGGAGTATCACCTCCCATCCAGCCTTCCCTCCTTCCTCCTCCAATCAAATACAGACTGGCAACGGACTTGCGACACCCCTAGTGTTGCTAGTGTCAACGGGGTTCGCCTGTTCGTATGCCCGCTATAATATACAAAAATACTATAATATTTTATAGTGTTGATAAATATCTTAGTTTAATAAAACTTGAATAATGTTGTATTAAAATATAAAGATATTGTGATATTTTTTTTTATATAACAAGAAAATGTTTATGACGATAATATTATAGAGGACGTTACGTTACGATTCCGCCTGGAATTGATTAATTTGATTTTATTTGCGTGAGGTGGAGCTGGATACTTTAAATCTGAAACTAGTAAAAGAAGAAGCGATATATTAGTTACTAAAACAACAAAAAGAATTCAAAACGCGTCTTTGATTGAACCTGACGGCGCTTGGCACTGTTGGTGTATGCAACTGTAAAATATAAAAAATAAATATTCCTCAAGGAACCTATGTACTACGTCCCTGTTAAGTACATATATCTGAGTACATTGTTAAAAAGATAAAACAGATCGAGTTTCTTGCCGGTTCTTCTCGATGACTGGGGTGTTTGTCCGAACCGGTGGTAGTTTTGACGTTCATAAGTGCCTTCTTAGGGCCTAAATTGAATAAAGTGTTTTTGTTTTGATTTGATTTCATTATATATCTATTGATTTTAACTATTCATTACACTATTTATTTATTTGTTTTTTTTTGTATTATACTTCTACTATACTTTTATAATTGTTATATTATTTCTTTTGACTTTTCCTTGTTTTAAAATTTGCACTACCCATAATAACTTTATTTTTTTCCATAAAGTCTAGGCTAGGTGGAAGAAAATTAATATTATCATATTAATTTGGTAAGTATTAATTTGGTAAATCCTATGTAAGCACATACATTCGATAACCTACAATACTTTTATTTATTTCTTGATTTATATATTGTGTATTGTAAAAATAATGAACTCATTCAACTGATTAAATGTATAATTAGATGACGATAATAGTAAGCACTGATAATAATAAATTTCTTATAAAAATGTAACCAAAGGAGAAAACAAAATGAACATATTAAAATATATAACATTTAATTGTAACTCATAGCAGGCAACAAGCATTGTTGTAATTCATTTCGCTTGTTTTCCTTTAAAAATGAATTTCCATTTTAATATCTAACAAATTCGTTTTTTTATTACGTTTAAAACAAATAAACCTAACGATATCCCAAAACGATCTCAACCGGGAAAAACGGAATCGAATACCAAATTAAAACTAAAAAAAACCGCAACTCCAGTAATAAGGCATCAAGTATAATTCCCGCAACGAATACACGCAAGCGACGGGGGAAAAATAACGCTTTTATACCCACAAGAGAGAAAAAAAACAAACGGTCCGTATATTTTTCTCATTACAAAATAAAAATGTATATATAGTTATATATATAAAAGTTCGGTAAACTCCGTAGGGCTGTTTGTTTCAATTTGTTTCGTCCCCTCGCGCTCGTTGCTTCGTTTGAATATAATTCGAGATAAAGTAAACCTTACGTTTCTTGAATATTAATAAGTTTTGATCAACGCCCCGGAGTGTTACCTGGAGTTTGTTTTTATACGAACAGAAATAAGCCGTTTTTTCATTCAACACTAGGTTCTTCAATACTAATACTTCGTTCTCGTGAAAATGGTATTGTTTTATCTAGATGAATTGTGTCGTATCATTTTGAAATGAACTAAATCCAATTTTAATCGCTTATATAACATGTTTAATTTATGTAAGATTAGCTTCAGCTCGCGACTTCTTCAACGTGGAATATTGACTTTGGGCTCACTAACATGCAGCGGAAAATCTCAAAAGAAAAAAAAGGGATTTGAAACATTCATAATTGGTGCTCCGCTCCTATAAGTCTTAGCGTGATGATTTATAGCTTATAGCCTTCCTCGATAAATGAGCTATCTAATACTAAAAGATTTTTTCAAATCGGAGCGGAACTTAATATATTTCCATACAGTCTTTCATCCCCAATTTCCTATTGGTTTTTACAACCTTGAGGGTAAAACTTTGAATGTCATATTTATTTATATTGAATCAACAGGCTAAAAAATAAGTTTCATGCTATTAACTCTAAAAATGACCATACTTCCATACAACTTTTCATCCCCTCTTTCTACCCCTTACAACCCTTTTTCACATTAAAAAGTATGTCTATAATAAGCCCATAGGCTTAAGGCAAAGACATATCTTTTCTCAGGCTCTAGAATATCTGTGTACCAAATTTAATTTAAATCGGTTCAGTAGTTTTGGCGTGAAGGTGCGACATACAGACAGACAGTTACTTTCGCATTTATAATATTAGTAAGGATGACGAGGACGAAGTTTAAATTATGTCGTTCATAAGAGTTTTTTTTATGATCATATTTGACTTGCACAATATTTGAGGATCTTGATAAAGAACGTAAAATATTAGGACCGGCTAAAATTGGATTTGGCTCATTAAGAAATATAGCGACTCAATTCTTGACCGTGTTTTCTTCATCTTAAGGAAACCTGAAGCTGATAAATGTTATTGTATTACATCAGTATGTAGGAAGAAACATAGAACTGTAAATTTTTCGGAGTTGGAAATCGCCAATACGTCGTGGGCTTGCGTGGTGATTATACCCAAAACATCCTTCGGGAAGAGGCCTTTTTTTTTTATAGTAGCACGGCAAAATGACTGCAAATTGCCTGATGGTAAGCACAGTGCAATCCAAAAACAATGGCGACCACCGAGTGACACACTATCCATCGCCGGTCGCCACTGTCATGCCGGCCTGCGAAATGCTGGATATGCACAGGCTGATCCCGAAACGCGACCCGCAGAAGCGAATCACTATGACGGGCTTTTTCGCCATATACATGGTGGTTGCGACCCAGTCAGGCTGTAAAGCCCTACCACCCCGGTTTCGCCATTGCCTCGTTCGTTATTTTTTTTTTTTTATAGTTAAGTCACCTGATGGTAAGTGATCACCGCTGTCCATAGACACTAGCAACTCGTCTGTTCGTATGCCTCCTATGATTAAAAAAATAATAATAATACTACGGAGCATGAATTCTGAGATGCCTCAAAAACTCCCTGTAATATTCTAACAAGCGACCACCATCTTGTTAGAACGTTGCAATGATCGCAAAACAATTGTAACACCTACTTGACAATGGCAGTAATAATCTAGAAGATAGGTTGCCCAAAAATAAAACTAATAATAGTACAAATTTTTCGCTATATTTATGGTCTATGCAAAATTGTATTATACGCTTCCATCTGGAAACACACCTCTCTTTTATTGTAGCATGACATTGTGACGATACTATACTTAATGATATCATATCTACAATAAAAAATTCCATCGCCAGTTGTAGCTGTATGGGACTCTAAAGCGTTTTACGTACTCGTATATATACAGGTTGATCCCGAAACACGACAAATATATATTCGCTAAGACGGGATCAACTCAAATGAAAATGTTATCATTCGGAAATATTTTTAATAAAAGCTGTATATACTTTGATCTCTATTATATTATACCTCTTCGTACTGCTTCAATGAATAGAAGGTATGCAGAAAAACCTCGGCTGAATTACAAATAAATTCTTCGCGCACCTTCGGGACATCAAGGCCGTAGCAGCGTCCGACCACCGGAATAAATTTCCAAAGGAACTCGCAATAATTTAAGGTGTACGCGAAGTTGACGAGTTTGTACTTATACTAGATAAAGATTTATTTATTTTTACAACATTTTCACTTTATATTCTCCGGATTTTATCTCGTAAAATATTCTGAGAGGAATCTGTTGAATATTTCTCAAATTTCTACTTTAAATTCGGATTACAAGATTGAGTTTTCAACTTCAGTTAATTGGTTGGGTTTTATCACCTATTAGCGCTTTGATAAACTCCATAATGTTTAAAAAACAATGATAAATGACCTAACTAATTCTATAAATACGAAAGTGACTTTGTTTGTTACGCTTTCACGAATTTTCTCGCGCGAAAGCTCTTTCACGCGGAAAAGAGGGTATGTATAAAACCAGGTATTTTAACTAAAATCGCACGCACATTTTCTTTGTCCTTGTTTACTTTAAAGTAAACGATTTTCCTAGCACGAAAGCCCTTTCACGCGGGAAAAAGTGTGTGTGTGTGTGTGTAAAGCCAGTTATTGGTATGTAAAAGGTAATTAAGGGTAAGAGATCATACTATACAATACATATAAACAGTAAGTTCATTTTCGACCAATCAGATTATTTTTTACTTATTCATTTCAAAAATATTTAATGCACCCCACGTATAAAAACCTACAATCTATAAAAAAATAAATCCTTTGTTCAAACGCACATTTTCGATATATGAGACAATATTTTATAAAAGAAATCTATTTTCAAATTCCAATACCATTTTATGTAGTATAATATAATATAATCCATTATGTTTATTGCATCGCCCGTAGAACTATTATATGTAAATGCTCACAGAGACTACTGAATACTAAATTCGTATAAAGATCAGAAAAAAATTGAAGTGCGGTTTGTAGAATACGTTATAACTGTAGCAATATATTATATTATATGTATTATGAATACTATTACAGTGCACACATGGGTAACCAAAATCTCATTTTGAGTATAAATAAAACTACTTCTATTCCACAAAGGGAATTATATAATTAAGAATCTATATATATTTATATCTATTTTTGGGGTGTAAGGGGTGTCGAATAACATCATAAGACTTGAGACACCCAAGCCAACCTCACCTGTACGTGGTGCACCCTGCTGAATAACGAACCAGGCAATGGCGACAGCGGGGGGGTAGGGTTTTACAGCCTGACTGGGTCGCAACCACCATGTATACGGCGAAAAAGCCCGTCCTAGTGATTCGCTTCTGCGAGTCGCGTTTCGGGATCAGCCTGTGCATATCCAGCGCTTTGCAGGCAGACATGACAGCGGCGACCAGCGATGGATAATGTGTCACTCGTTGGTCGCCATTGTTTTTGGACTATACTGTGCTTACCATCAGGTATGGAGCAGTCATTTTGCCGTGCTACTATTAAAAAAAAATACATTTGAAGAAGGTGTAACGTTTTAAAAATCCATCATTCAATATTACAGTGGACATTACTTTGCACTTCTGCCTGAAATTGATTGCCGGTCTCACGTCTTACAGCAACAAAAAAAAATTGAATTTTGGTAGGTGCTAGAGCTAGCTACCGGCTACTAGCTAGCTGCTGCTACTGGTTTGAACACGACTGCGTCGGCTCGCCCGGGGTAGTAACACCCGACCTACAGAAAACAGACGTGAAGTAACAGTGCTTGCATTGTTGCGTTTCGTTCGGTCAGTGAGAGTGCCGGACACTCACAGGTTCACACAAGCACAGGCTGGCAACGCACGTGCGATTCCCCTGGTGTTGCAAGTGTCTATGGACGGTGGTAATCACTTAACATCAGGTGACCCACCTGTTCGTTTGATGATCCTATGATGTAAAAAAAAGCAGAAAAAGCGAAATATTAGTCATTAAAACAACAAAGAGAATTAAAAAACGCGTCATTGATCAACGATTGAACTTGACGGCGTGTTTTTTTTGTTATTTGTTGCAGCGTTTGTGGTAGCGGCCAATTAAATCCAGGCGGAATTGCAAAGTAAAGTCCACTATAATATTTAGCAACGTAATATTTTAATTTGAATAAAAGTGAGCTATAAATGTACATATAGGCATTTGTGATAGCCTGGGTAATAACTGATTGCTGATACAGCACATATAACGAAACGAAACAAAAAGGGTTGTAACACTACGCTTCAGTTTCGTATAATTATTATTTAAAGTCAACGTAAAAATAATAATTTCTCGTGGACAAAATCAGTGACATAAGCTTGTTTATAAAGTCGTCATATATTTTACTAATAAAGATTCAATGATGTTAATTTTCGATACAAAGGATAAATTAACTTCAAACGGATTATAAATAATATTTTTGAATAGCAAAGGGTTACTTCAACAAACACCAACATTAACAGATTACCTAAATTGATGTACAATAGAGATAAGGTGATGAAAATAAATAAACCTTTCGCTCAAAAAGCATACCGGGTCGAAACTCTATAATAGAGGTAGGAGGAGGAGAGTAGGCCCACCTCCTTACCGCCTTTTCTTTCCTCTTTCTCTACCCCTCCTCCAAACACAGGCTGGCAACGCACTTGCGACTCTCTTGGTGTTCCTAGTGTCTATGGATGGTGGTGATCACTTAACATCAGGTGACTCACCTGTTCGCTTGCCTCCTTTTGACATAAAAAAAGATATAAACCAAACCAAACCGGGTCGAAACCAATATCTCTAAAACAAAATCAACCGCGATCACGTATCCAGAGAATCATTACAATAACTCAGAGCCTCTCGAAGCCTATAAAATCATTAAGTCGCCATTCGTCAAGGCCTCGCACAAGAATATTAAACCGGTTGAGCTGCGAGGGAACCGGTAAACCGGTTATTGTTTTAACGTCGACACCGTTTTCTCGTACAGAATCGAAAGATTACGGTTTTAATTGATTCTGTATAATTTAATCAGTCTACAAAATAGGCTGACATTAAATAGAAATTCGAATATGAAATTTATGTATCGGCATAACTATACACGGAGTTTTTGGCGGGATCTTGGAATCTCATGTAATGAATTTTATATTTTATTCATAATCTTGTATTATTTTGCTTTATATTATGTAATATTGGTGGTGCTTTACGTAATATACATTGGTTATTGCAAACAAATGAAATGGAAAGGAAATAATGCCACGGAGCATTGATTCTGACTAGCAACAAAAACTTCCTGGAAAGTTTTACAAGACAGCTACCATCTTGTCAGTTTATTGAAATGGCCTCAAGAAACTTGTTATATAATTGCTCGAGAATGGTAGTAATAAGCTACTAGAAGATTGGTTACCAAAACAAAAACTAAAACAAATTTATGTCACGATCTTACAGTATTTTCACTAACATAACTTAAATTTCACAATAAAATTTTCTAGTGATGGTTCTTGAAAATTTAACATAGGAAAGTAGTAACTGTTATGTAAGGTAGTTGAGTTTTTGGCTGCATCTTAGTCTGTTATGAAGTAGCTTATATGATTTATCCATAATGATGCGTTGACTTTATATTTTGTAATATTGATGGCATTTTACGTAATATAGTTCAGCTATTTGTGAACTGAAGTGGACGGAAAATAATGCCACGGAGCATAGATTCCGACTTGCCACAAGACGGCCATCATCTTGTTAGAACATTGAAATTATGGGAGGACGCTTGTAATATTATTACCTTCTCGACAATGGCAGTAATAATCTAGAAGATTTGGTCGCCAAAAATAAAATAAAATAGTTCAAGAATAGTAGTAACTTTTACCATTGTAGATAAGGCTTGGTATTTGTAATTTTTCATTGAGCGATTTTTTTTTTGTTAGTCATTGAGTGTGCCGCCGGACCTGAGAGGATGGGCCTGGAGGCCCATCTTCTCATTGCACAGGTCCGGCGGACGAGGGGGGGCAGCCGGTGTGTACCCGGTCTGTCCCTCTATACGTAGGAGCCCGGCGGCCACCTTCCGCCGGGCGGGCCGTGGCTCTACAAGGTTGATTAGCTTGAACGATCCCTTGCCGCCCTCACAAAACGGTCTGTCGGTACACCGTGGGGTTTTAGTCCGTGCGACTCGGACATAACCCACCCTCTCCCGCGGGAGGGGGGAGTATCCATAAAGGATTTCCCCAAGTTAAAAAAAAAAGTTATTGAGTGTTATTTAGTATTCTTTTAGTTTATATTACATCTACCTTTAGCTTTTAAAGGTAAATGTGTCTAACATTGTTCTTATATAGTGTCGATTCATTTACGGTGTATTGGTCACTAGCTGTCTTTTAATAAAGAAATAAACAGTCACCATCTTGCGAGCTAACAAACCATCAGCGTCGAAGCCGACCAGATGGTTGAATATACGCCGGTATATTCCAGCCTCTCTAGCCGCTTCCTAAAGCATTGAGCACACAAGACCCGTATTTAATTAAGTTCCCTTCTACATAATGTTGAATGGGGAAATCGGGTCGTGTATTTCTCTGTTGGTTACACGTAATCCTTAATGATTGAGTGGCTCTTATAACATGCCAGTGAGCGGTACCGATTTATCTTATATACGGGTTCGAGAAACGTCTACGGAAGATTATAAAAGGGTTTAATATTTACTGATTTTCGAAGGATCCAACCGCTTTATATAAACAGTTCCTAACTTTATTATCGTTATTTCTAATTGTACTATATGTACTATTTATATATGTACCTTTATTTTCTGTCACCGATAATAGTTCTATTTTGCTTTCAAAATCCAGTCAGGTTCATTTTACATACAGTATTCATCTGTCTGACATGTTTTCAAAACTATAGAATATATGGGATTTACAATTGCTGTACTCATTTCTTCACATGATGTAAGATCGTTCAATAATTTTACCGTCTCAATATTTTTTTTTATTCTACAAATGATTCTCCATAAACACGTGGGGATGACAAGTTTATAATTCTAAGATTAGAAAAGAAAGGTCGAGGACATTATAAAAGTTCCTAAACATAACACTTGGCTTGCTTGTTGTTTTGAAGGCTTCCTGGTAGGATTGCATTATAGTAAAGCAAATAATATACTACAGATTAGTCAATACAACAGACATACTATTAAAAAAAACACTTTCAAAAGGCTACAATATATACAATACTACAAACTATAGTATATACATTCCCATGGCAGCCTTACAAAAACAAACAGTACCAAATTGAGTTTCTCGTATACAGAGAGCCTTTCATAACCGGTCTGTTACAAATCGACCAGAAAATTTCTTTTAACGGCATTGACATATTCACGTACGTATGAATTGATGGATCGATTCGCTTTCACTACTTCATACGTAATGTGTTTCATGTCAAAAAATGATAAATGTTTCGTAACGATATGCCGTTACGTTAATCCTTCGTTTTTAAAGTGAAAACTTAAATAGAGTTATGATTTCGCATCATGAAATGCTCGTATAGCGTGACCGAGCGTACTGCGCTTGCGCAGCTTGCATCAGAGTAGCGACGCGTTACAGGAATAAATATCAAACAAGGAGAAAATGCCTCTAGCAAACATTTAGCAATACCTACTACAACCTCTACGCCGTAGCTGATGTTAAACTGCGCTACACAGCAAATATTCGTCCTACCTAACTGCCAAAACTTTAGATTTTTGTACTAAAATCTACGTCTTAAATTTAACATTTGCTTGTACACTGTGCTTTTATTACGCAATATGACGTTTTTGTAACGAAATTTCTTAACGCGCTTGTGGTTAGAGTTGGATGGTAAAAATCGTCACGTAAGGAAAAAGCGTTATGCATCTCTGTCGGTCTCTTTCCGTGCGACTTTCTGTATATTGTGTACGAGTATTTGTGAGTGCGAGGATCGAAATTCGAGCAACGAGTCTATCGTGCTGCCGGGTTTGCCCACTGTAGTACTAAATAAAATAACGTCTAACAATGGAAACAGCATTTTTATACGATTTTACGCTTAGTTAGACAAAGTTTGGTAATAATTAAACATCAGATTCACAAAGTGAACAGTGCCGTCTTTTGGTTCACTATGATTACAATAAAATAAATTCGACATAGTGAAATCTTCAAAAAGAAGCAGTGCCATCTATCCGTTTACAATGGAAACTATATTTATCGAGATCTTCGGATCTTGGAATGTCATGTAGTGTTTTACGTAATATAGTTTAGTTATTGCGCACAAACGAAGTGAATGGGAAATAAAACCATGGAACATGGATTCTGACTTGCCACAAAAACTCCCTGGAAAGTTCTAACAAGACGGCCACCATCTTGAGAATTGATCGAAAAGTTAATAGCATTACCAACTCGACAATGGCAGTAATAATCTACTAGAAGCCTGAAACTTTTCTTTTATAATATTAATAGAATTGTCTCATAATAACAACCATAGAAATTTATGTAGTCTTTTATATAATCACAAGCATACCTTTTTAAGTTTCCTAAAAGTATTAAATTGCTTTATGATAACCACGAGTTGAAATATTTCTTCCCTTCCCAGTCACTTTCCGATTGAACCCTGAGGGATACAAGTTGCATAAAATATATGTTATCCCACTGGGATCTTAAACTCAAATATGTTACCTATTCATGTACTAGTTTTTACCAGTTATTTTGTCCGTGTGTATTCTCTTCAGGTCCCATATCACATATGTCAAATTATAATTCCATTGATTCGGCAATTTAGACATGAGAAAGTAATTAACAGCCAATAAAACAGTGTTACTTTCCATTTATATTATATTAGTATGAATACATGTATATGCGAACTCGTTGATACAAATAAACATGACATGATTCATCGAACGTGGGAATATAAAAATAGGGTTTTAAAAATACACTGTTTTGAGTTTTATCAAAACGTTCGTCAGTCTACGTCAGTCTCAGATTTACTCTTAGATTTCCGTCTATATCGAAAGGTATATAAGCGCGCCACAAAACGACCAAGCACAGCTCTCATACGGATACAAATGATTTGTATACCGACGACTCTTTAAATAGAGCGTGGTCGCGCCCACGTCCGCTAAGCCACCGATCACGCCGCCGTGGTCGGGCGGTCAACTTCGCTCCCGCACACCCCCACAGCCTCCCTCAGTAGCATCTCAAGCCTTCCGGTTCTAGCATGCTGCTAGCACGATACAGTGACATCGCATTCACTAGTTTGCTGCACACACTGCACTCCTCACACGGTACGTACACTGATTCTGTAAAAAAAAAACCCTTTTTCTTTTTTTGGTTAGTTGGTCTTAGCCAAAATTATTAGACTATAGACATGTACACCTGCACGCGACACTTGTGAAGGTATGCATATTTGTTTTACTAAGCTATATATGGTTAGCTTAGCTCAAATAGGTTCGATTCGCGTTATATCCAAGGCCGTGAATAGACCAAGCCGAGGTTCGACCACTCTGACATCCTTGAGCTTGTTGCCATTCGACTGAGTGCTCTAAGTGCTCGCCCTAAAAGTCCTGTGAAACTGTGAAGGCCCGTCAAGCCAACAGCGATTATTCAGTTCGAAAAAAAAAGAAAAAACGATCGCTACGAAAAAAAAGGAAGAAACATTCAAGTGGACTGCGACTAGAGTTCTGTAAAGTGTGATTGTAATGTAATTTTGTGATATTGATTAATTCATTTATTGCAAACAATATAAAGATTTCAAAATAAGTCAAATTTTATAACTTTGTTATTGCTATGTCGACTAAAATCCAATACACGTATACTGCGCTCTCCGCCATACTTCAACTTTTTGATGGAACAATGAAAAATGAGAGTGGAATATTAAACGATCTCTGTTGAACTTTAATCAGAACCTTATATAGGATAAGAAGTTGTTGACTTTCATCTTCAATTTGCTCCCAGTTTCTAATCATTTATTAATTATTGTTGGCGACGCACACAACGATGAGTAGCTTACACATAGTTTTATACATAGATTTAGTGATATTTTATATAGAGCATAGATATAGATTTATTGATATTTAATATAGATCTTTAGATAATTCACGCGACTATAATAGAATAGAGATATAAATTGAATATAGAATTGTAGGTATGTTATGTGTGTATTGAGTTATTGAATATGGGATTATAGATGTGCTATTTATAGTAATAGGGAGTGAATTATGGATGTGTAGAAGCATGTGTAGAATTATTGAATATAGAATGATCTGTGTATTGATTTATAGAATATGTGTATTATAGGTAGAATCATGTAATATAGACAAACGTAATGGTTATAGATGTACATAAAATTTTACAACAGTTACTCATAACGGACGTCTATTATCTCAGGGTTTTTAGTAATTACAACGGTTTTTAAGAGATTTAATAATTATATGGGCAAGGACAAATTATATGCCGGCTCTCCTTTGTAATGTTAAAAAATACTAATTCCTAGAGACTAGGCGGTGGATTTAGCCTTTGAATAAAGCAAAATAATATATTTTCTGTTAAATGGTTATTGCACAAGCAATATACTTGAATAGGGTCCGCCGATGATAGTTTGATTGCACATCTCATTGCGTAACATCGTAGTCTGATTCAAGAAGGCATCATAGTAACATAGAATAGTTTTATTACACAAGGCATCGCAATAACATCGAGTAGTTTGATCGCACATCTCATTGAGTAACATAGTAGTCTGATTCAACAAGGCATCACAGTAACATCGAATAGTTTGATTGCACATCTCATTGAGATAATATTGAATAATAACATCGAGAAGTCTTCGTCAGTAGTAGTGCTCTGTTGGCTCGGGGACGCGGTCATTATACGAGAACCACGGTGTTTTCTTGCGACCACCCCGACCTCCGCTTCAAAACCACCACCTTCATCGACTGGCTCGTGCATTATTGCACATCATAGTCAGTGCACCTTCAGGACATCACCAGCATCCGACTGTCGCCACCGAGGCGGGCTACCGGCGCTCTCGCTACCATCTTCGACAGTTCTACGCCCGCCCACCACCGGGGAACGTCGCCTCGCCTCACGTCTCAACTCATTTCCACCTCACCCCGCCTAACCGCGGGCCGGTGACGTACGAGGGCGAGAGGTGTCGCCATATTGACAGGCGGCGGCCCCAATAATTATTTTTATTTTGTTACTAGCGGACGCAGTAGACGGTCTCGCATACTTTTAGAAGTATTGAGAGCCACTCGGACTTGGACCTATATTGGACTTGGAGCTTATATGTTTATTTATGTGAGAAAATTGAATTGAATTTAAAAAAAACTAATTATGACTTAATCACCCCTGTTACTCCTTAACTACAACAAAAATTAGTCAAATCTGTCAAGTCGCTTAAAAAGAGAATTATTACTACGAACACACGGAGACCTGATTTTATATATATCGAGGCAATAGTGATACAGTAACAATACATTAGAATTATGACTTCAGAACTATCGACTCAAATGAATCAAAAATCCTAACAAATATAGATGTATATTTTAATTATATTTTTGACAACTAATCTTCTAGATCAATCTTTTACAAACTTTTTTTTTACACGGTCTCTTTAATATAAGGAAATATTTCGCGACCCCCTACCCGTTGCTTCTCTTTCATGTATTTTATTTTGTGAGAGATATTCAATTTAACTTGAATAATTCATTTTCATAATTATAATATATAAGAGTTGTCCTAAGTTTTTTTTGTTTATTTAATACAAATGATTATGTCCTTTAACATTTTTCCTAATAAATCTTTTAGAGCTCTATTTTTTTTACTGCAGTAGGTTGCCCAACCTTTTGCAACTCCGCTAAAGAAGCTTCGCGACCCCCTAAAGAGGCTTCGCGATTCCCTTAAAGGCCGCGACCCACACTTTGAAAAACACTGTTCTAGATTATTACTGCCGTTGTCCAATAGGTGTTTTATTACAAGTGTCTTGTGTTAATTTCCATGTTCCAATAAGATGGTGGCCTTATAAGAACTTTTTTATGGAGTTTATGCGGCATCTTAAAATTCATGCTGCGTGGCATCCACTTAAGTTGTGCACAGTAACCGGACTGCGTGAAATACCAGTAATATCACAACATATAGAGTTAATTAATACAATATAATTACATAGTATAAAATATAGTCTCTTACCGCGTCAGTCTGTCTGTCTGTTCGCGATAAACTCAAAAATTACTGAACGGATTTTCATGCAGTTTTCACCAGTGGCTAAAGTGATTCATGACGAACGTTTTTGGTATATAATTTGTCAAGGATTTATTTTTAATCAGGGCGGGACAACGTCTGCCATGCCCACTAGTTATGAATAAAATATAAAATCGACTACTGTATGCCAGATTAATATCCCGCCAAAACTAATATTATAAATGCGAATTTGGTTTTATTTGTTACGCTTCCACGTTATTATTACGCCAGGTGTACAGAAAAGTAGATAGAGTGCCTTTTATTCACAAAAAAAGTCGAGGCAATCATAAAGACTGCCGACAGAAGTGAAAACTCAAAACAATTGAATAACTGTGTACTTTTTTTATTTTTAAATCAATTACAGTCTTAATTATTTAAATTTCATGATTTGTAAATTGAAATTATTAACATTAGTCTGGTTTTCACATCTATTGGCACTGGGAGCATTAATTATATACATTTTATACAGTTTATTAATTAATTAAAAATATCATGGGCTGCACAAGCTCAATACTACCAATATTACATGTACATAAGCCGTTATACTACGCATCGCTAGTCTGACGCAATCGCAATACGTTACGAGCATGTCGAGGTTATCGGTGACGCGAAACTATACGTTTTTCCCGTGACAACTATTTTTTTTTATTTATCACTCAACGCGGCTATAGGATTCTTAAGAAAAATATTATATATTTGTTATTTTATTCTAATTAAATACTACAATGTAAGAACGTTAAACAAAAGCCGTGATAAAAGATAGCCAATAGAACGGTTAAATTACAATAAAGTCATCATTAAAACTTTCGAACATTCCAGACTGAAAACAAACATTTGTTCTTTATACACAAATATTTGCTACGAATATTCGAACTTACTTGAAAGTTTCCTCTGATTTTCTTCACTCGATCTTTTCTACAAAGCGATAGTTAACTCTCGTCTTTTATAGTAATAAATCTGCGTACTTTGTTTAAAAACATAATAATATCTTTATAGAACATAACTAAATATTCTTCATTAATTGTCCTTGTTTCGTTCGCGTAAACTACAAAGTTTATTCGTTTAAGATTTTTTATATCAACTTTGTTAAGCATTACATCCCAAATTTTATATCCAAATTCAATATTTGCAAGACTTTTTAGTCTATAAGAAGCGCTTCAAGTGTAACCGTTACACGCGGTTGAAGTAAAACTCCTTTGGTGTTATAAGAGATAGCGATTAATTTAAAAATAAACACATGGTATGAGAATTTTAAAAGGCATTTATTGATGATGTAACGCTAGTAATATATCCATTTATAATCGTCGACCACTATATATTTTAAAACAATAATTTAATTACTATCATACTTCAAATACGATATGATTCTTTTATAATAACTGAAATGAGAAACATAAATTCTTTTCTATATTCTATTTACTTTGTTGCAAACAGTTGCTAATAATATTTCCTGTGTTATTTAAATCCCAAATTAGCTGATAGTTAGCACTACAGATAAAGAAACTTTATTTAATTTGTTACTTACTTACATTGAAAATAGATGGCAGCATGGTCGCGCGCCCATTATACATAATTAATTATATTGTATGATTTTTATTATTATTCAATTTTCAATTTAATACATTTATTAATTTTTTTTCTTCAAAAATGTTTGATTATATTGTTTGTAAACTATTGACAAAAAAAATTAAAAACCGGATGGTACAGAAACGTGACGCCATATTGCAGAACTGACTTCCGGACGTGTCAGAGGACATTGTTTTATAATATGCAGTGGATTGTATTACTCAAACAACATGACTCAATTTGATGCCATAGAAAGCTACTACCAGAAAACTGAATAATTCAATTCTATTTCAACGTAACGTTTAAAATAGCTACTTTATTTACCCACGCACAAAAGTGGTCACCGTGATGTCAATATAAAAAAAATATTTATAATACTTCTTTTATGTAGGGAAAGGGCATACCATCGTCCCTGAGGAGAGAATGAGTTTCACTGAGACCCCACGGTGTACCATTTACGCTCATAACGGGACTACAGATGATGGTGCTTGTACTCCACACTGCGACCGGCCTAACCTCGTGCCGGGGCTAATCAGTGCTAAATTTTGCATAGGACATCTCTTGAGTATAAAAAAGCACATAGGTTACAACTTTTCATTCTAAAACGTCTATTCCCGAGGTTAGGTTAAATCGATATTAAAGCGGGATAAGTTGCAAGTAAAAATTATTATGTAATACAGAAAAAAAAATTAAGCGTGTTTTTAAAGCAACAAAAACAAATAACAGCACCATAAATACAAAATGTGATAAAAGTAAAATATCTGTTTCATTTAAAAAATATATTTCGGCTGAATTAACATATAATTTAGCATTTCATAAACTAACCCGAAGTCGGGTTCGTAATGTTTGCAACAAACTTTACCGCTCCGTTATCACCAAAAGCGAAAATATGACAAAAAGGGAGAGACTACAATTACTGGGGAAACAGAATAATGTAAACATAATATTGGGTGTCTTTCCTACACTAAGCGAATGAATGAAATCTGTAAAAAGTATTGTTACGACCAAAAAGAGGGATATTATTAAACTGTTATGAACTATCAGCAGCATGTACAATCTCGTATACCGACCTTTTCATCCTTTCGTCGCTCCTTGTATTCGCAAAGACGCCCAGAATAGAACTGACTTGGTACCCACAACTTACTTATATATCTAATATAACGAGGATGGAAATGTCCAGAATGTTTTGAAAATAAGTTTTATGATATCGATTATATTAAAAAGAACAAGAAAGTTTTTGAAATTTTTTTTTTAACTTCAATATGTATTTCACGCATGTATTGTGACTCATCACGCTGCCTTATTTGCTTTTATAAATTGATACGCAGTATTATTAGAGAATTTTAGATTTCTCCAGGTGTTTCTTCAGCGTTCTAGAATAAAGCATTATTTATGTTACGAAGTCTATCTCATGTTGTGTAACTTCTACATACTTTTTGTAACCAGTCTCAATAGGCATGCAGTTCTGAGACCAGCTAGAAAAAGTTGGGACTTTAAATTAAGTAGGAATGACTTTGCACGACTGCATTTTTAAATGTTATCTTTTATATATATAATTCTTCTGTTTGTGTGTATGTGACTGAACTGCTAAACCGATCGGTTGAACCGATTTTGATGATTTTTTTTTTGTGTATGTTCCAGTGGATTCGAGAATGGCTTAATTCACAATTGGACCCGGTAGGTGGCACTATGGTGTGACTACGATTTTTTTAAATTATCAGTGCGGGACAACGTCCGACGGGCCCGCTAGTAATTATATAATAATTTTTATACATCAGTTTGCTTCTTCCCGGTCCTTGCAGATAACGAATCTAACTAGCTTACTGCTCACAATAGGACAGATCTCTACTCCGTATTCACTTTGAGAGAATACTAAAGGGCTTATTAAGTAACATTGTGTTCTTTTTTTTCTTCTAAACCGTTGAAAGGAAAGTCTTTTTATGTGTGTATTCCATTTTCCTTTTTTTGATTAAATTCATCCTAATCCGATGGAGACAGATTGTTAAAAGCGTTCGATAAATTCAACATTAAATGGTGAAATGGCAGTTTTCTTTTGTATATATTTTAAAAGAGTGCATAGTTGCTAATGAATAATCTTCTTTAAGATCCGTTAATGGCGTCATATATCAGAATATTAGACTACGAAGTTTCTATCTTCTGTATTTATAAAATAATAACTAACCAACTCACTTATTAGCATACAGCCCAAACTAATGAGGCAAGGGCAGTAAAAGTCGCATATGGTTTCCGTTTACGCTGTAGGGGAGTATTAAGGAAGAATTTTTAGAAGTTCAGCCCCTAAGTTGGTGTAAAATAGGATGAAAGTGTATATGAATATCCATCATTTTTCAGCCACTTAGTCTTCTATATGTAAATCTAAATATATAAAAATTCAGTGTCATTTTTTTTTATGTCATAGGTGGCAAACGAACAGGTGGGTCACCTGATGTTAAGTGATCACCACTGTCCATGGACACTAACAACACCAGAGGAGTCGCAAGTGCGTTGCCACATTTTGGGGGAAGGGTTAGAGTAGGGAGAGGGAGAGAAGAGAGGGGAGGGGAGGAGAGCCTCATGATGTTTGTCCACAATGAACTCCGAAACAACTCAACCGGTCTTCATAAAACTTGACATTTACGTATAATTTGGTCGAACTTGAGAGATAGTATTAATTTATATTTCAATTAATGATCCCAATAATTTTTAATTACAAATTAAATGATTGTCAATGTTGATTATGGTTATTAATTGTCAGTTTCATCAGTCTCGAACAGAGATGGCGCTTTAAATTAATTCGTTGAAAGAAAACTGTAAGTATGTAATTATTACTACATGGAAAACCAACGCAAAGCCTCGAGAAATTGTTAGGATATATATATATATATATATAAATATATTTACGACGCCTGACCGAATACCATGAAATTTCGCATACTTAAATGTATTTTCATTATTTTACTTCAAATCAAGAATACTTTATTCAGTTTAGACCCTAACAAGGCGTCAAAACTACCACCGCTTCGGAAAACAACCCAGTCATCGAGAAGAACCGGCAAGAAACTCGATCGGGTACATATTTTTAACATATATATATTTCGAATACATTATACGTTACAATACGTTTTAGTGGATGCACAGAGAGGAGTCAATTCCAAACATCACCATCGTTCACGTATTATCGATTATATTAAAAAGAACAAGAAAGTTTTTGAAATTTTTTTTTTAACTTCAATATGTATTTCACGCATGTATTGTGACTCATCACGCTGCCTTATTTGCTTTTATAAATTGATACGCAGTATTATTAGAGAATTTTAGATTTCTCCAGGTGTTTCTTCAGCGTTCTAGAATAAAGCATTATTTATGTTACGAAGTCTATCTCATGTTGTGTAACTTCTACATACTTTTTGTAACCAGTCTCAATAGGCATGCAGTTCTGAGACCAGCTAGAAAAAGTTGGGACTTTAAATTAAGTAGGAATGACTTTGCACGACTGCATTTTTAAATGTTATCTTTTATATATATAATTCTTCTGTTTGTGTGTATGTGACTGAACTGCTAAACCGATCGGTTGAACCGATTTTGATGATTTTTTTTTTGTGTATGTTCCAGTGGATTCGAGAATGGCTTAATTCACAATTGGACCCGGTAGGTGGCATCAAGGAAGTAATATCAAGGAAAAAACGTATGATGAGCTGCAAAATATCAATAGTACATGTACATAGGTCCTTATACTACACGCCGCTAGTGTGACGCAAACCGCGTAAGCGCAATACGGCCGTCATGCTTACGTAGCATGTCATGACGCGAAATTACAAAATATAATAATTTTTATACATCAGTTTGCTTCTTCCCGGTCCTTGCAGATAACGAATCTAACTAGCTTACTGCTCACAATAGGACAGATCTCTACTCCGTATTCACTTTGAGAGAATACTAAAGGGCTTATTAAGTAACATTGTGTTCTTTTTTTTCTTCTAAACCGTTGAAAGGAAAGTCTTTTTATGTGTGTATTCCATTTTCCTTTTTTTGATTAAATTCATCCTAATCCGATGGAGACAGATTGTTAAAAGCGTTCGATAAATTCAACATTAAATGGTGAAATGGCAGTTTTCTTTTGTATATATTTTAAAAGAGTGCATAGTTGCTAATGAATAATCTTCTTTAAGATCCGTTAATGGCGTCATATATCAGAATATTAGACTACGAAGTTTCTATCTTCTGTATTTATAAAATAATAACTAACCAACTCACTTATTAGCATACAGCCCAAACTAATGAGGCAAGGGCAGTAAAAGTCGCATATGGTTTCCGTTTACGCTGTAGGGGAGTATTAAGGAAGAATTTTTAGAAGTTCAGCCCCTAAGTTGGTGTAAAATAGGATGAAAGTGTATATGAATATCCATCATTTTTCAGCCACTTAGTCTTCTATATGTAAATCTAAATATATAAAAATTCAGTGTCATTTTTTTTTATGTCATAGGTGGCAAACGAACAGGTGGGTCACCTGATGTTAAGTGATCACCACTGTCCATGGACACTAACAACACCAGAGGAGTCGCAAGTGCGTTGCCACATTTTGGGGGAAGGGTTAGAGTAGGGAGAGGGAGAGAAGAGAGGGGAGGGGAGGAGAGCCTCATGATGTTTGTCCACAATGAACTCCGAAACAACTCAACCGGTCTTCATAAAACTTGACATTTACGTATAATTTGGTCGAACTTGAGAGATAGTATTAATTTATATTTCAATTAATGATCCCAATAATTTTTAATTACAAATTAAATGATTGTCAATGTTGATTATGGTTATTAATTGTCAGTTTCATCAGTCTCGAACAGAGATGGCGCTTTAAATTAATTCGTTGAAAGAAAACTGTAAGTATGTAATTATTACTACATGGAAAACCAACGCAAAGCCTCGAGAAATTGTTAGGATATATATATATATATATATAAATATATTTACGACGCCTGACCGAATACCATGAAATTTCGCATACTTAAATGTATTTTCATTATTTTACTTCAAATCAAGAATACTTTATTCAGTTTAGACCCTAACAAGGCGTCAAAACTACCACCGCTTCGGAAAACAACCCAGTCATCGAGAAGAACCGGCAAGAAACTCGATCGGGTACATATTTTTAACATATATATATTTCGAATACATTATACGTTACAATACGTTTTAGTGGATGCACAGAGAGGAGTCAATTCCAAACATCACCATCGTTCACGTATTAATCCACTCTATAATAGCCTTCCGACATTAAAATACAAATGACATGGTGCTTAAATTTACAGTCCGGCAAATCGATAATATATTTTGGGACTTTATTGTAAAACCTAACACTATTACCTAAGAAACTATTAATGTTTTTGCTAAGTCTGAAACGTGGGACGACCAGTTTGTTACAGTTTCTAGTATTTAGATCATGCCGGTTCTTTACTATAAATCATTACTAGATGGCGCTGCAACATATCGACTTCTGTCGATTGTCATGTATGCGTGGGTATTTGAACAAAGCATTAATTAATTATACATAGTAACTGTAAGGAAATTAAGACAAAATCTCTATAAAAATATATTAACAAGGATAGATAAAAGGAGTTCATAATTTCTGCCTACCCTTATAGGAGTACGTCATAATCATATACGTCCATCTTTTCCATTTATATATTAAGAAAAAGAATAGTAACTCTAGAAATGGGTAGATCTTGCAAATTTAGGTAAGAAAACATTTTCATTTCAATGCGTGATATAGCAGCACGCACGCAAAAGCGTTTCCATGCTGCGTTTAGATTCATCTATTACTATTCCAGTGGCTGGTTATTGGTGTCCTATTTTATAGGATTATACTTCGGATAAAAATCTTTTTTATAATAAAATTTAAATTTAACGTCTCTCCGGCTGTCTATTTCGCCGTTAACTGAACCAAAAAGTACTGAAGCGATTAACATTATTCTCCTTATAGATCATAGAAAACTTCTATGACCATATTTCAGTGTTGTTACACTCATCACGTATAGTGTCGATGCAGTCAGGAATGGCAATAAACACATCGTAGATACTTTCACTGTTTATTTGGCCAGAGCTTCACCTTACAATAATTGGTTTATAAGAAGTGCGTAGATATCACAGACATCTTGCCTTTTAAAGGCCCATCTATATAAGTCAAAGCGATTACTATTTATACATAATTCCGCAAAATAGTTTAAGTAACACATAAATAATAAAGTATGAACAAATTAATGTTATTTAAGCTATAGAACAATTTTATATAATCATCCTTATTTATGTATCTCGAATGTGTTGACTAATTTGTGTCGACATGTAGATCAGCGACATCTAGCCTTTCATGGCCGAACTATGAACTCAATGAATATTTATGCATCTTTAATATGGTGGCGCTAGTGTTAATGTGTTTCTCTAATATGGTGGCGCTAATATCAATGTTCCGGTAGTGTTGTAGTCTCGTCTCTTGAATGTGATGCAGCGGCACCGGAGGTGGGCGGTGACAGTGTATATTTACTTATGTTATGTTTTGCACAGAACAAGTCATGAAGCTAAAGATAAATTAAATCGACATAAAACAACTACAATAAGGTTATGCTGCAGTATTTTACCTAAATAATAAATATTCACCCGTGTAATAATGTAGATTGTAGAGAATTGTTAATAATACAAACAATTTTGTTAAAATAGGAAAATAGCTCTGTCGGTCTCTTTGTCTGTGTACTTTTCATGAAAAACTTCTGAGTAAAGTACTGAGTAAACAAAATAGATAAACTTGCGATTTTCTTCACGGTTAATAACTTTGTAAAACTCAGTAATAATGAAACTAAACCTAACTTCAACTAATTATGAGTTATTGTAGATTGAATAATATTAAAACTTTACCTAAGACGAAAACACACAGGTGCACCAATAATCATTGAGATTGCTAGTTCCAACAATTAAAAGTATATTAAGGTACAATTTAATATATATATTTTCAAATATATAAGCAAGTTACTTTACTGTCCAATAGAAAAACGTTCAAACGGAACAACTCACATACGGCACGAATAATTTAATAATTCAACGCGTCGGAGAAAATAATATCGGAGTAATATCGTGTAGTTTATATTACTATAATATTAGTTGTTATATTTCTACGAGTAGATAATAAATTCGAGGATTGATAACAATTACGAATTCCAGTAAATTTGACTATACGGTGTTGTCGTTATTCGAAGTTGGGCTGAATATATGTTGCGGTTTCAAGTAGAATGAATTAATGTATGCTGAAACTGATTTATATTGTAAAATAACTCTTTATATAATTTAATATCTCAGTGATAAAAGGAGTATGATTTATTTTAACAAAAGGAAGTAACTGCTCTGTATCTGATAGTACGAAGAAAGTAATCCAAAATTAGTAAATGGATATACGTTCATTAAACCCTAATCAAGACAGAGTTACTATAACGAGTTGTTCACCATGTTATGACAGTAGTAGCTCAGTCGGGCATAGAAACATTTTTTAACATGAGAAGAGATTCTACATCGGACACCCACTCACATTTATTTACTAAAAAAAACACGAGGTACCGTCTGCCGCGCCAATGAAATGCCGCGGAATCGAGCAAGGCAAGCCACCATGACACTGCGGCGACAAGGGCCAATACTAACTTTAGACTACTTGCTAACCGAGACAGCTCGGTCAAACTGCCTCCTAGTCCACTGAACCAGTGCAATCAAAATCAAAGAGAGAGTTTTTGGTGAAACCTTGGAACGTCATGTAGTAGATTTTATATTTTATTCACAATCTTGTGTTACTTGACTCTATATTTTGTAATATTGGTGGTGTTTTACGTAATATAGTTCGGTTATTATGCACAAGTGAAGTGGATGAGAAATTATACCACGCAGCATGGCTTCTGAATTGCCCCAAAAACTCCCTGGAAAGTTCTAACGAGACGGCCACCATCTTGTTAGTTCGTTAAAATGATCGCAAGATACTTGTAACATCATTACCCACTCGACAATGGCAGTAATAATCTACTAGAACGTCGGTTGACAAAAATGAAACAAAACTAAAGCAAAAATACTTTATTCAGTTTAGACCACAAGAACGTCAAAGCTACTACCAGTTCGAAAAAACAACCCAGTCATCCAGAAGAACCGGCTAGAAAGTCGATCTGGTTCATCTTTTCATAATAAATACTTTTACAAAAATAAAAATCATACTAAACATATTATTACATATATTGAATGATATCATCTAAATCCAGCGTCATGAGGTGTGTCCACGATGAACTTAGAAAATACATAACCGATCTTCATGAAATTTGGCATTTATGTATAATTAGCTCCAACTTGAGAGATAGGATAACTTATGTTTCAATTAATGACCTCAATCAAATTTTTAATTGCAAGTTAAATGATTGTCAATGTTGATTATTGTTATCAATTGTAAGTTTCATCAGGCTCGAACAGATGGCGCTTTAAATTAGTTTGTTGACAGAACACAGTTATCTTTTTCAACTCCAGTTTATTTTATGGTGCACGTGTTTTATTCAATTCACCATGTAATTCAGCAAAGCGTGGCCAGGTCAGCTAGTAAAATATCTTTTTTATATCATAGGATGAAAACGAACAGGTGGGTTACCTGATGTTAAGTGATCACCATCGTCCATAAACACTAGCAACACTACGGGAGTCCCAAGTGCGTTGCCAGCCTGTGTTTGAGGGAGGGAAGGAGGAGGAGGAGAGGGGTCTCCGGCCCTCTCACTGACCGAACGAAACGCAACAATGCAAGCACTGTTACTTCACGTCGGCTTTCCTGTGAATCGGGTGGTAATACCCCGGGCGAGCCGACCCATTCATGCTGAAACCAATAATAACTTCAGCGTGGCTTTACCACCTACAAGACCTATATGAACATTAAAATTTTAAAAAATTATGTCAAACAAAAATAAAAGATTTCATTAAATTTCCCCGCGACTGGTAAAGCAAGCACTGAAAACATATTAGAAAGCCAATGACAAAGGCGGGAATTATTTGGTTTATTTCATGAAAAGCAGAGTTATATGAATAATTCATAACGCCGTCGGAGGTGTCATTGGAACCTCTCGCATAATCATTTTGATATCCCTATATATTTTTGTCAAATAATAATAGAACTGTCGTACGAGGGAATTAGTTTACGGTTACATATACATACATTTTGGTTATTTGGTGTACTAGATTGCAAATTAGATCGTTGTGTGTTGTTGCTATATCAGCTTTAAAGTAACGAGGTCGACTCTAACAGAAAAATAAATATAATCCTTCTAATATTACAAAGAAAATATCTCATCAAAGATTTCAAGCACGCTGCCAACACGATACAGTGACATTGAATATTTTCACTCGCCAGCATAACACATATAACACAGATCACCCCTACATACGAGCACACAGATAAGTACATATACATACACACATATAGTGGAAGGGTTTTATTTTATTCCTTTATTTTTTAACTTAGTTTTGTTTAGTAAGGTACGCGTTGTTGCATCCAATGCAAAGAAGCCCATGCCCCGCTGAGCGTCATGAACGCTCGCCTCATTACACCAGTTAATCTATGAAGGACTAACAGGCCAAAAGTGTTATTAATTTTTTTTTAACAAATTGGTTGTTTGTATAAGCGATTTACGGACGCTCATTTTCCGTGATAACGACTCGGATGCATCGGCCGATGGAGTGGAAGAGAGATAGATGCGTCACAAATCGAACGATTAGGCTATTTAGGTGGGAAAAGGGTAAGAAGACACGAATGATTGTTGTACAATAAATGTCAAGTTTCTTGGAAAAATCCACTCATCTGAGTGTTGTCTAGGAGATTCGCTGTGCGTTGCATAAATCTTTGTACTAATTATATTATTATTTATACATTATATTATATTATTATATTATATTACAATATACACACATAATGTAATTAATTGTTTTATTATTTATACATATATACATTCCTTTGTTAGGCGGTATTTTTGGCAGGAGATAAACTTATAATTTCGCGTCATGACATGCTAGTAAGCGTGACCGATCGTATTGCGCTTACGCGGCTTGCATCAAATCAGCGATGTGTAGTATAGTATGTAGTATAACGGCCTGTGTACATCTAATATTGATATTTTGTATTGCGAATATGCAGCCTATCATGTTTGATTCATTAATAAAATGTATACAATTATTTTTCGTAGTGTCAATAGATATTTCAAGAAATTATGAAATTTAAATATAATACACACTATAATTAGTTTAAAACTTCAAAAGAGAACACAGATATTTCATTGTTTTCAGTTTTCAATTCAGTCGGCCGTCCTTATGAGTGCCTCGACTTTGTTATCTATCATCTACGCCTGGTGATTATTTTTCTTAGATATCTTTAGGGAATAATAGCGTCTATTTTATTAACAAATTTCAGTATCAAGTATAAAGTATATTTATATAGAAATACAATGAGATTAATATGTAGGTACGGTTAGATGCATTACGTGCAAACAAACGACGCGGCTATACCAACTGAACGGGATCGTTCCAATGATTTATTGGTATAATGCCGTCCACAACGAAATGCGAGGATAAAGCAAAGTGTACGTACGCGCTTCACATTTGATACATATATTTTGTGTATTAATTTGAAGTCCACAAAGCTGACCAAAATTGATATGAATCCTGCTAATTATGAACAGCCCATTCACAAAAACTTTAATATTTCTTTTTATTTCAGGCCAAAGAAACAAAAGACTATATGAATCTTCAAACGTAAAGTATTACAAAAATCAGATATGTCATTTTAATATATTTTTATAGATAGATTTTAATACCAACGTCCTTTAAAATAAAAAAAAGTAAACCCTCCCACAATGTGTATATATGTGCACGTGTGTGAGAGAGATAATCTCATATGTGTGTTCAAGTGATGTAGATGTCACTGTATCGCGAAAATAATATCAAGAGTGCTCCGCGCGGGGACGACCTAGGCTCGAGATATTATTGAGAACCGCGAAGTGTGAGGGAGCTAATAGGGATCGATTACAAAAGCGTGGGCGCAACAGGCATTTAATAAGATCGAATTTAAATTTACTAACGGTGACAGCACCGAAATCTAAAAATAGACATAACAAAAATTATTATTATTGTTTGACGGTTATTTTTTAGGGGAAGATAGACGTAAATACGCGATTTACTCTATCTTATATGAGTTATTTATTTTTTAACAGCTGCGCGCGGGAGCCGTTGTAGTGTAGCCGCGATGGCTGGAAACCTATGGATTGCCGTGACGGCACCTAGTAGCGGATTTCGGGAGCACTCTTCGTACGCCGAGATCTCCGAGATCTCGTGGAAAATGAGTAGTTGACCTGCGTAGTCAATACTCGATAGGGAAAAGGAGTATGCGGGGTCATCCTGTGAAGGATTAGCCACCGGAGGTTTGGGAGTGTGCTGGGACGCAGGTTTACTGAGGGGCTTGCTCAGCCTGAGGGGCTTGCTCAGCCTGAGGGGCTTGCTCAGCCTGAGGGGCTTGCTCAGCCTGAGGGGCTTGCTCAGCCTGAGGGGCTTGCTCAGCCTGAGGGGCTTGCTCAGCCTGAGGGGCTTGCTCAGCCTGAGGGGCTTGCTCAGCCTGAGGGGCTTGCTCAGCCTGAGGGGCTTGCTCAGCCTGAGGGGCTTGCTCAGCCTGAGGGGCTTGCTCAGCCTGAGGGGCTTGCTCAGCCTGAGGGGCTTGCTCAGCCTGAGGGGCTTGCTCAGCCTGAGGGGCTTGCTCAGCCTGAGGGGCTTGCTCAGCCTGAGGGGCTTGCTCAGCCTGAGGGGCTTGCTCAGCCTGAGGGGCTTGCTCGGCAGGGGGATCCTGCTGAGCAGGGGGGTCTTGCTCCATGTCGGAGCCGGGGTCGGAGTCGGAGTCGGTGTCATCGCTATCGCGATCGTCCGGGATTGTGAAGTTGTTTGAGGCTTCGATCTTGGCGTAGATCGAGGGAGCGGGCTTCGAGGAATGAGCTCGGTGCGACGCTTTGCAGCGTACGCATCGTAATCGTCTTCGAGACGAGGACAGATAGCGGCTATGAAGCCGCGGAGGCTAATGAGCTCAGTCTCTAAGAGACTGATCTCTTGTTCAGCGGCCATACCGGGGCCTGAGGAGGGGAGTGGGGCGGAGGAAGACATGAAAAACCTCCCTGCCAGAGGGGCAGGGGGGCGCGCCTTAATGAATTTAACGGACTATCCCGAGTCCGGATCAAAGGGAGCTGTGGGCGATGTGCAATGCCTCACAGGGGACCTACAGTGCCTAGGGGGAAGCCCTAACACTTCTTTCTTGAGCACCTCACGGAGACTCGACGCGTACTGATAAGTACGATTTCAGGTACTGAAAAGTGCAGTTTACAGGCGCACCGAAAAGTGCACTCTTTGTCACTCCGAAAAGTAACAAAGCCCGGCCTTGCGGCCGCCTACACGATTGATACCGATTGACACCCGTACGATTGACACCTTGTTCTAGAACACAAAAATGACGATTAAATCAAAGCAAAAGAAAGCGGAATAAATTATAAAAACTTACTCGGCTTGCTCTGCCTCACTTCGGACCTGTGAACAGCACACGGAAAACACAAGGAAATAACAGAGAGGTGCGTAAGCAAAAATAAAATTCTTACTCAACACGTCGATATAAGTTTCGAAAAAAAACACGGAGCGCACGTGTGTACGCTACCGCGTCCTGATCGGAACCCCTCTACAAAAGACATATTTTCCTTAGATCATAAATAATTCGTCAGACGACCGCTGCGTGTGACGATTCGATATACCAGATGAATGCTTAGGCAGTAGCAATATTTTATGAGGATATTCTGCACTCGATTCTCGTTCTAAATCAATTAAAAAAGAATGTGTTCTCTTTTGAATATTTAAATTAATTATGTTCTGAATTATTTAAATTTTATAATTTGTATATCCATTGAAATTATTAACATTGGTCTGCTTTTCACAACTATTAGCACTCCAAAAAATAATTATATAAATTTTTATACAGTTTATGAATTAATCATATGTTCCATTAATCAAGTATAGAGTCGATGCAG
>MU158713.1:3020386-3038981 GCA_015888305.1 Antheraea pernyi
AACAGCTGATGGATTTGCTACAATTCCATTGGGAGCGAATACCGCAAGATGACGTAAACAGTCTCATTAATTCAATGAATAATCGTTGCCGACAAGTTCTGAATAGCAGAGGAGACCATACTTTGTATTAAATTGTTCTATTCTTTCACAATAAATACATTTTCTTTAGAAATTTCATTTTGTAAGAAAAAAGTTTAGTTTCTTATGTATCTTAGTTTCTACAGTATATTCTAATATTGTTCATTTCTGTTATTAAAAGAACTTATAAAGACAACAGCTGTTATTTTTACATCATAGAACCCTAAAGATATTATTTTAAAAATAAAATACAACGTTATAATGTAAAGAACCATCCTAAAATTTAAATTAGTACATGTTGCTTAGACTTTTTTGATGAGTGTATTATTCATAATGATCAAACTAATGATTCAATTCTATATAATGATATTCTTATTTACTTCTTATTAAAATCGATATAATAATAATAATTCTTATTTATGTATCTTTAATATAGTGGCGCTAGTGTTAATGTGTCTCTCTAATATGGTGGCACTAGTATCAATGTGTATCTAATATGATGGCGCTAGTGTCAATGTATATTTATAATATGGTGGCACTAATATCAATGTTGCGGTGGTGTTGTAGTCTCGTCTCTTAAATGTGATGCAGCGGCACAGGAGGTGGGTGATAACACTAGTCTGACGTAAACCGTGCAAGCGCAATATGGTCGGTCACGCTTACTAGCATGTCATCACGCGAAATCATAAGTTTATCTCCTACCAAAAAGTACCGCACAACGCGCTTAAACAGGTATTCACTTCAAAAATAGTTGCTCGGTTATTTGATTATTTATTTTGATCTCTGATTAAGTTTTACTAATCTATAATATTTTTGGTGAAACTGGATATTATTGCTACTGTTTCTATGTTATAGATATCGAACGTTATATATTAGTATAGACTAACATTATGAAGCTGAAGAGTTTATTTGCTTGAACGTGCTAGTCTCAAGAACTACTGGTTCGATTTGAAAAATTATTTCAGTGTTAGTTAGCTCATTTATCGCGAAAACTATAGAAAAAACTATAGAAACTAACCTAATCATCATCCAGCGTCTTCAATATCATCATCCAATATGAGCAGAGCACCAATAACAAGAGGTTTCAGAATCGGGGTTTTTGGGCAAAAGTTAGGCTTTTATATAAACACAAGAGGGAATCATAATACCAGTACTCAGGGTATACCTGAATTTAATATCGAGGTGATTGCTCCTAACGTTTTCCTTATTCGACACACATGTTGCGAATTTCTACCCGTATACTCGAAGTATGAATCCCTTGCGAAACTACATAGCGATAGAAAATCATAATAACTATATAGTTCACCCGAACGAATCAGTGGGCACAGCTAGTGTAGTTATAAAAGAGTTTACTGCTAAAGTAAGGATAAAGAATATCGCTAACTTAAGAGGCCTCATACCTGTTTGCAGTAGAATAAAAAAGGTCAATCTTGCAAAAGCAGCCTCATAAAAGTATTCTTTCGAGAGTAAAGTCTATAACTATTGAACATTGATATAGAGCGTGGGTTTCTTGAAGAAATGTAGTTTGATAAATATTAACCGTTTGTAATTTTATTTGAATTCTATCTCATTTCACGTAACTCGATAGAGAGGCGATTTGTTAAATCTGAATATTTTTTCTATTATAGGGGCAAGCGAACAGGTGGATCACCTAATGGCAAGTGATCACCGCCATCCATAGACACTACCAACACCAGAGGAGTCGCAAGTCGAAGATAGCCAAGAAGGTTTGCAGCGGCGGGAGTAGTAGGAGGCAATCCGCACCTACATTCAGAACATTACAACAAGATTTTCATATGCGCTTTTAACTGTATATATACATTCTCATTCTACTATTTATATACAATTAACAAGGCAGACGTGATACGTGATGAGCATGTTAAGGTCATCGGTGACGCAAATCCATAAGATTATATCCCTTGCCAAATAAATTTATTTTGAAATCGCTAAACACAACTAAACAATATTTCAGTTCAAAAACTAAAAGCTTACCTCCATCACACTCTGGTGATCGTGTCGCAAAGGAATTCAATAAAGCAAGGAATAATTAATTTAATGCGACAGATGAGTTAATTGTAAGTCCACCCCGAGGGACCTCCGTCGAAACATAGCAATAAATTACTATTAGATTAGACAGTGTTTTTGTACAAGAATGCTGCTTTTAAATTGCTTTTTTCTCTAGTTGAACATATTCTTGTATTATTATTTTTTTGGCATACAATCTTCTTCATTATTACTGCAATTATCGAATAGGTAATAATATTATAAATGTCTTGTAATAATTTCAATGTTCTAACAAGATCCTATAATGAAGAATACGATATGATAGACATATTTCGATATTCACGGAATACATTTAAAAGTGAAATAATGAAATTACAACGCTGAATTATACAATTATAATATAAAAAGGATAAAGCAAGCACACAAGTCAGAAATACAGATACACGTACACACACACGCACATTCCGACACGCGCACACGAACACACACACTCAGGCACACATACACATATATACACACAGACACAGACACACACACACACATATACACACACACACACATACACACATACACACACACACTATACTAAACGCCAGTAAAGAGTACATGTTTTTCTTTTGTCTACTTATATGTATCTCTTTTTGTAATTGTGAAATCCTGTTTTGTCTTTAAATGTTACATACTATAAGATATTATATAAAAATACTGTATGCTGTTGGATTTCCAAATAAATAAATAAAAGATGGTGGCGCTCTTGTAAGAACTTTCCAAGAAGTTTTTGTGACGTCTCAAAATTAATGTTCGTTGTTATTATTTTCCATCACTTGTGTACAATAAGCGTTAAGGCTTATTTACGTCAAGAATACTAAAGTAAATGGTTCTAGTATACTTATTTTTTTAATTCGATTGACTCTTTGCAATTTTCTTAATGCCCAGCAATTTATAAAAATTTAAATTTGTAACTACAATTTGTATTATTAAAGTAAAACTTCATTAGGCGTGATTAAGAGGTAACTGGACAACAATGCAACGGAAGACGTTACATCAATATAGTGGCACGTTTCTGTACCATCCGGTTAAATATTAATTAAACATAACTAAACCTTCTATTAAATCATAAAACATTAAATTCGTTACTTATCATAGTAATCTGTTCGTGCTTTTCTATATTTTATTTACTTTATAACAAATAGTTGCTAATAATATTTCCTGTGTTATTTAAGTTCCGAATTATCTGATAGATGGCACTACAGATAATGAAGCATTGATTTAATTTGTTACTTTCTTATATTGAAACCAGATGGCGGTACGATTCGCGGCCATATAATTATACATAATTAATTCTATTGTATGATTTTTATTGAAGTTATACTTCTTTTAGCGCATTAGGGGAAAATGATGAAAGTATTTTTTTACGACGCGCGCACACTGTCACGAAAAACCGACACCCTGAAGTTATTACGATGCGTGCGCACACCGTCACGAAAAACCGACACCCTGAAGTTAGTTATAGTCAACTTTTTCTATTGTTAGTGTCGTTTTTTCGTAGAATAAGGCGTAAGATAATTTTTTTTTTAAGATTTTTATCTTGTTACGCCAAATAAGTATAACTTGTAACGCGTGTACAAAAGTACACACGCACTTTTTTTTATTCAATTTAGTAATTATTCTTTTTTTCAAAAATTTTTGATTGATTTCTTTATAAAGTATTTATCGACAAAACCAAAAAGTTTTACTACAATCGCGCGTGACGGTTACACGCACTCATTTTTTTTGGAATCATGTTCTAAACAATTGTGTGCTGCATTACATTCAGTGATATATATTGTAACGATTTTAGGTAGAATCTTACAACAAAATTATTTCGTAGTCATTAGGTATCGAAGTAAATTACTTTTAAACTCATAACTAATTCCATATATTAATTACACAATATAACTATATACACAACGCTGATTAAAAAATAATTTATAGTTTAAAAAATAAGTAAGTTGGTTAAATTGTTTTTAAAATGTAGGCATACTAAGGGACAAATTTATGGACAGAGTCGTGTCGAATCATCTGATATGCGAAAATAAAAACAAAACAGTAGGAACTTCATTAATAATACAACAAAAATATATTAATGAACAGATTTGTGATAACAACTCAACTCAACTCCATCAGCAACTGTTACTATACTAATACTTTCTGTACTATCTCACAATTAAGACATAATGGAAGCCACTCTATTTTAAATCCTTAAACGCCGGATAAAGTTATAAACGTATCTCCATTTTAAAATCTACAATTTTCAACTCAATCCATCGCTATTACAAGCGCCACCGCAATCGTGAACTGTGCAAAATGGAAGTGTGGGACAAGGGAAAAGCTTATTCATTCAAAAACATTTTTCACAAAATCGAAATAAAAAACACTATACTCAATTTTGAAAGGGCATTTATGAACGTTAAGGCACCTGTTTCGAAAACATCCTATTTTGAAAGACGGCTTATAAATGTTTTTATTAAAGTTGTACACATATTGTGCATATTCGCTTATTATTATTTTAGGGACTGTACCATGTACAATATAATAATTCATGTAAACTTTTAAAAATAAAGGCTTGATATATGGTGCTTATTGTTGTTATACAATTGGTGTTATTATACAACCTAATACTATTACATAAACAAAACGATTGTTTTCCTTAATAAGTCTAAAAGGTAAGGTACCCAATATTTTATTTATTTCTAATTTTCAAATTATGCTTATGGCTCAGAAAATCTAGTTAATATTAGTTTTTAGGAACATAATTAAATTATCGAGAATGTATTAAGAGGAAAGGGTTAAGATACTAAATACAATCAAGATTTGAACATATTAGCATTACGTAAAATACTTAAATCTAGGTATCTTAAAAGCAATCTTGGTACAGTAAAGATTATCATGACCAGCTACGGTATCGAGGTGATACTAAACACCTGTACATATACAGTAGCCCGGTGAATCTGTTATGACCTTGCTAGGTCAATAGCGTAGTCAGTTCGAAAAAAAAATACCTGTACATAATTACCAGGATAATTTTGTATATAAGAAGCACTGTAGCAGTTTCGATATAAATTCTCAGCAATTGAATAATAATTCATGAGAATCATTTACAAACGTAACGACTTATAAATTTATGCACATTAACCGAAACATCTTATAGTTTCAGAGCAAAAAGGTTGTATATACAAAAAAAAGATAACGTCATTTTGTTTCAAGCAACGCTCTCTGATGGTACTCGAAGGAATTACAATCCCGAGAAGTCAATATTTCATAATTATCAATTTCATATATTTTTGTTGTTTATCCTTTTAATATCACAAATTAATAATATCATAATAAATAAAAGCAATATGTACTGAAATATGTGTCCTTGAAATTCTCAAGATAATTGGAACGATCGCATCGAGCCCTAAATACGGGGTGATGTTTATTTAGATTTTCTTAACCTTTTTATAAAATAAAACTACTCTGGCTTTAGATTTTAAATTTATAATAACTACATATTATAAAACAAAGTCCTCTGCCACGTCATCTGTCTATCTGTTCGCGATAAGCTCAAAAACTACTGAACACATTTCCCATGCGGTTTTCATGAGTAGGTAAAGTGATTCATGAGGAAGATTTAGGTATATAATTTGTCAATGTTTTTTTATAAGGGCGAGACAACAGCCGCCGGGCCCGCTAGAAGTATTATATTTTATGACCTAGATTACTTGAGGTATTGTTACTTTTATAAAAGAGAAGGTTTTACTCGCAAATTCACTCCAGTTAGTGTAGATTTAACATATACCTCGGAAACAATCCTTTTTTTTAAAGTACTTTATGACTCTTTCTGCAAAATCAAATTTTTCATAATTTCATAGTTATACACGACTGTTATATGTTAAATATCTAAAGAGGTATATTTTATTAGTACGTCTAATAACCGTGTTTGTATAAACATTTTGGGGTGTAAGGGATGTCGAATAACACCTAAGACTTGAGACATCCAAGCCAACCTCACCTACACGTTGGTGCACCCTGCTGAATAACGAACGAGGCAATGGCGAAAGGGTGGTAAGGTTTTACAGTCTGACTGGGTCGCAACCACCATGTATATGGCGAAAAAGCCCGTCATAGTGATTTACTTCTGCGGGTCGCGTTTCGGGATCAGCCTGTGCATATCCAGCCTTTCGCAGGCCAGCATGACAGCGTACATACAGCGAGTTACCATCAGGCACAGTGTAGTCATTTTGCGGTGTCACAATGAAAAAAAAAACTTTAATATTGTAGGTTTTCCTTTTTTATTGCATAATGGAAAATATAATCTTAACTATCCTAGATGTCATTACATTAATAACAGTATGATAAATTTATTAATTTCAATTCTATCTATCCATCGATGCATTCTATTCTATTCGATGCATGCTAGCATAAGCTTTTCCCAGACATCGACAAAAATAGCGGTCTTGCGCTGCTTGCATCCAATGACTTCTTATAACCTTCACCGGATTGTCTGTCTGTATTGTATCGGGTATAGCTAGTGCCGCATCTTCCAGTGCGTGATTATCACTTGAAAACTTTTTAACCTGCTGTAACTTAAATCTAACATGTGAGAGCTAAAACTTACTCCCCACTACTCAGAGTAGGGACGAATAGAATAAATAAAGACGCATAAATCGCCGCGTCCACGTTGGTCCGATCCCTCGGCGTGGAGCCCTTGAGTGCGCTGCTCGCGCGATACAGTGACACAAAAATTGTATATCACTGCTACAACACTACTTATATCACGCTTACACATAAAAGTGGAAGGGTTTTACTTTTTTTTCCTTATCAAACTGAAATAGTTTAGACATTTTCCGATACAAAATACACATAAGAGTTGTTGAGATATGTATGCTTGGTACAAATATATGTTTCAACAACTCATATATGTATGAATAGTTTAGCTTAACTTAGGTTAGGTCACTGGCGGCGGCCGTGGGAACGGACTTATCGCTGCCGAGCATGACCGAAATGGCCGCATGGCTTTTGCGAGGAGGTCGTCTCGCAGAAGAAGGTGGCGGAGAGGGCCCGCGAGGCAGATCCTGAAAGTGGCCCGTCTCCTCATTGCACAGATCCGGCGGACGAGGGGGGGGCAGCCGGTGTGTACCCGGTCTGTCCCTCTATAGGTAGGAGCCCGGCGGTCACCTTCCGCCGGGCGGACCGCGGGGGCGGCTCTACAAGGTTGATTAGCTTGAACGATCCCTTGCCACCCCCACAAAACGGTCTGTCGGTACACCGTGGGGTTTTAGTCTGTGCGAGTCAGACATAACCCACCCTCTCCCCCGGGAGGGTGGCGTATCCATAAGGGAATTCCCCACGTTAAAAAAAAAAAAAAAGATGGAGGGTAGAGAGGTCGCTTTCGTGGACGCCAGAGGGCAGATAGTCCGGCGCGATACGGAGCGCGGGGTTCCACAGGGGTCGGCCTTGGGCCCGCTCCTGTGGAACATGGACTACGACTGGGTGCTCCGCGGTGTGCTACCTTCTGGAGCGCGCATCGGAAGAGTCAACATCGATCTGAAGATGCTTCGTGAAGGAATTCGTTGTGTAATCGATCGTCGTATATTGTATAATTAATATATAAATATACATATATATGTTGATTAATTGATTCGCTTTTTGCTGCAGTTAGACGTAGTAATGTTCAATCAATTCCAGGCGAAAGTGCAAAGTAGCGTCCACTGTAACATTTAAAACTTTCTTTTAATCTTTTAAATTCTGAATCGATAACACAAAGGAAATCTAGACAAAACCCACTATTTTCTCTTTGAGACCTTTTTGCTTTATATTAGATTTATACAATAAATTTGTTCATGTTAATTGAAATAGTGCGTTCGCGTGTCCTCAGAAGATAATGATTTAGTTAATTTCTCGAATGGTTCGCTGTCGTTTGTAACTTGGACCGCAATACATACGTGACAGGCGATGCATCGAAGCTGATGCTCGCCTTTGTTCGCACGCCGTAATAGTCGGTAATAACCGGTTATAATTACTTCGCAGCCAATGTATGGCTTTTGACTAGCGTCCATGAAATTGTTTAGCTATAGAAGCGTGCAGCCCATATATAGATACTTATACACATAAGATAACTGTGTACAAAGGCCATAGGGGTATAAGCATAGTGAATCGGCTCTATAAAAACATTGAAACGGTATTTAAGTGATATGTAGATGCTAATAAGGTAATAAGATCCCAAAAGTTTCAAATCTCTATTTTAATTGCTTTTCGAGAAAAACAAAATATATTTAAAAAAAAAAAGAAAAAAATATGTTACGTTTGACTGGACCGATTGACCTAATTTTTTAATATGCTTTGAGAGATTTTGATGGTTACTTATATCATCTAGAAAATTAAGAGCCTTATAGCTTCATAAGAACATTTTCATATTTATACATATCGTGCTTTTTCTCGAAAACTAATTAAATTAGGGATCTGAGACTTTCAGGATCTTTTTACATTATTAGTACCTCCATATTTATATTCATGTATGAAACTCTAGTCCTCATTCATATACTAAATTTTAATGTATAATATTGTTTTGAAAACTCAGTGGTAGAGTTTTTCAACGCGTCTTCGGTCAACTTATATTAGATTCGTGCAATGTGTTGGAGCTATCGGTTAAGGAAACACTGTGATGATACCAAAGCGTTTGAGTTTTTTTTTATGTCATAACTGGCAAACGAACTTGTGGGTCACCTGATGTTAAGTGATCACCACCGTCCATATACACTAACAACACCGGGGGAGTCGAAAGTGCGTTGCCAGTGTGTATTTGGGGGAAAGGAGGGGGAGAGGAGAGGGGAAGGGAGATGGGCCTCTGGCGCTCTCACTAACCGAACGAAACGCAACAATGCAAGCACTGTTACTTCATGTCGGTTTTCTATGAGAGGGTGGTACTAACCTAGACGAGCCGACCCATTAATGCTGAAACCAATAATAGCTTCAGTTTGGCTCTACCACTCTAATACTCGTATACGCCTGGATAGCTACCACCCTTAAGCATCTGTAGGATTTTTCAACAGTTACACTTAAGAACCATTCCACTGCAGGTTTACCATGTTATGATCTTGGACTTCATCGTCGTTTCTCTCATGATTATGGTCAGACTCTAAAACTTATAAAGCATATTTTGTACATTTTTTTATAAATAAAAAAAATATTAAAGATTCGTATACTAGAAGTTACCAAGAAGAAAATAAAAAAATATTCTAGTATGCTTCTTAGAAACCCTTTTATTTTCTCGTAAAGAAACAAAAAGGTTCCTTAATGGCGGCGTTAACTTTTTTCATATTTTTGTACATGATTTTTCTTCAATATTAGGTATTTTCTAATCATCTATTCCATTGCTTTTTCTTAAACGAAGTAATATACAAGTATACAATCAGTTTGATGTTAAGTGATCACTGCATCCTATATGCATATATTACCAACTTCAAGAGGACAGCAGTCGTGAGACCAATGAAATAGGTATTACCCCTGCGTTAAAAAGTCTTGTGCACCAGTATACGTTATTAACAACACCCTTAAGACTTCACCGCGAGCATTGGTATTTTGCAGCAGAAAAATTGATGTAGGGATAATGTTCCATAGTAAAGCCTTCCATAAACTTTACCGCTCTCGTAATTATACTCGAAAATATAAAAAAAAATCGTTTCCTATAGTCAAAGCGCAACCGCTGCAGTGCGCCATAGGTATGCGGGCGGCGAGACGGAAGACAAAGCAGTTGTTACGAACTTTCTGTGTTAGACGCAAATGGAATAAAATATCTAGAGATGGGTCGTGCGTTATCTCGAGATATCAAAACTATCATTTTCAAAGTGGCCGAATTGGCCGAAAGTAAATAAAAACTATTTCAAAAATTTAATATTTCCAAGGATAAAGTATTACTTTCATTTATATTGGTTCTTTATCTTTTTATCTTTGGTTATACTTATCTAAATTCATATTGGACAAAAACAGGGATTGGATATTCTGTTAATTATACAGTTTCAAAATTTGTGCTTTGATATCATAAGATCTGTCTGACACTACGAATCTCATGTGAGTTTATGCTCTTTCCTTCTCACTCCCCACCTCCCCGCGCATGCCTAAGGCGCGGTACAGCGGTTGCGATCACACTATAGTTTACAAGAATTAAGCGAGGGATTGTTAAACTCAGATAAATGCTCGCGGCTTCGCTCGCTTTATTGTAGATCCCTAGCCCTTGTGACCAGTACTTATTTGTAGATGAAAGGTACCCATAACCTTTTATGTATCTCCGGCAAAGTATACACAAAATATCATGATGTACACGTGATGTTACAGCGTGAAAGCGTAACAAACAAACAATATCGTGTGTAACATTTTATGACAACTGACTTAATTTTAAAGAGTGAATAGGGTTATATAGATTTCAGCAATATACACGGGACAACACAAAGCAATCCCCCGAACAATACAAACCCGTTGCGCGAAAGTTTGTAATTCGTATTACTTCATAAGTTGCCAAGCGATGAACAAAGCCGGACAAAAAGGTTGACTACACAAGACAAAATTACGTTTGGTTTGTCAGCTGGGAGAGACTTAGTTCAAACGGACGAAGTAAAGTCATCTCGAACTGAAATGGTCTGTTCGTTAAACAAAATATTATTTTAATAAAAGAATTTAAAACGATTATTATGGCAGTGTACAAGCCATATTTTCGTTAAATACATACGTAATTATGTAGGAAAATTGAAAATAATTAGGACGAGATAAGCGATTTTAATCACGACAGGAATCCACATGCATACACACAAAAAAAAATCATCAAAATCTGTCCAGCTGTTTAGGAAGAGTTCAGTCACATACACACGGACAGAAGAATTATATATGGGTATAAAGATAATCAGAGACCAAACGGTTTAGTACATTTTCTTTCTCTGTTTCACATCCGACCTTTTTCATTCATTTATTATTTAGTTAATATTGACCAGCTTTAGTGTCGTACAAAAAAGTAGTTCGAAAACGAATGAATTTCGAACTAGACAGACGATCACTAGTTAATGGAAATTATTAGTTTTTAATTGACAGTTATATGAAATTACATTACATTTTTTTAAAATGTCAAAAGCTGGCAAACGAATGGCTGAGTCACCTGATGTTAAGTGATCACCACGGTCCATAGACACTTGGAACACCAAGGGAATCGCAAATGCGTTGCCAGCCTGTGTATACGGAAAGGAGAAAAGAAACTGGGGGAAGGAGGTGGGCTTCCGGCGCTCTCACTGACCGAACAAAACGCAACGATGAAACTAGTAATAGCTACAGCGTGGCTCTACCACCTTATAAGATAACACCAATTCAAAACGTCGGAAGTGTACGGAAATAAGATACGTGTGGAACATTCTGCACGCGGGATAACCTGTCACCCTATAAACACAGTTTATAAGTGTCGCAGTGTATTGTCTTAGCGAGACAATAAAGTTTAGAAATATAAACATATTTATTATATCACAATAGCATTAACATTCAATTTTCGGCGGGATCTTGGAATGCCATGTAGTGGCTTATATATTTTATTCATAACTAGCGTCTGCCCGCCACTTTGTCTGCACGAAATAGTTACTCTGGGCTAACGATAAACTGCAGCGGAAGCTCTGAAAAGGAAAAAAAGTCTCCAGTTTTGAAACATTTTTCATTGGTGCTCCGCTCCTATTGGTCTTAGCGTGATGATATAGCATATAGCCTTACTCGATACATAAGCTATCCAACACTGAACGGATTTTTTAAATCGGACCAATAGTTCCTGAGATTATCGCGTTAGACCAAACAAACCCCACAGCTTTATAATAGACTAACTGAATAGATTAGTATAGACTAGCGGACCCATGCTACTTCTTCTGCACCAAATTGGTTATCACCGGTATCAATTGTAATTTAAATGCAAAAAAAAATTTGAATAAACCTACGTTAGACCAAACAAACCCCACAGCTTTATAATAGACTAACTGAATAGATTAGTATAGACTAGCGGACCCATGCTACTTCTTCTGCACCAAATTGGTTATCACCGGTTTAAATTTTTTTTTGCATTTAAATTACAATTGAAACCGGTGATAACCAATTTGGTGCAGAAGAAGTAGCATGGGTCCGCTAGTCTATACTAATCTATTCAGTTAGTCTATTATAAAGGAATGTGAGAACCTGGCGGACGCGCAGTATGGCTTCCGGACAGGGCGTTCCACTGTGGACGCCCTGTGCCTCCTGAAGTCGCTGTCTGCAGAGGCGCCCTCCCAGGGGGAGAGGGTTTTGGCGGTGTCACTTGACATTGCCAACGCCTTCAACACCCTGCCGCATGGGGTCATACGGGAGGCGCTCCTATATTTCGGAGTGCCCCCGTACCTGCGGCGGGTGCTGGAGGCGTACCTCAATGGTAGAGAGGTCGCCTATGTGGACGGCGACGGGCGGATGGTCCAGCGGGCCACAGGGCGGGGGGTTCCACAGGGGTCGGCCCTGGGACCGCTCCTGTGGAACATGGGCTACGACTGGGTGCTCCGCGGCGTGCTCCCATATGGAGCACGCCTCATCTGTTACGCGGACGACACCCTAGTCGTAGCCCGGGGGGAGACTGGAGGGAGGTGGAGCGCCTGGCCACGATGGCCACAACCCTCGTGGTCAGGCGCATAAGGAGGTTGGGCCTCAGGGTGGCCCTCGAGAAGACCGAGGCCTTACTCTTTCATGGGCCTCGGCGAGGGCCACCACCTGGGGCCCACATAGTGGTGGAGGGCGCCCGGATCAGGGTGGGGACCCGGATGAAATATCTGGGCCTCACCCTGGACGGGCGCTGGCGGTTCGGGCCCCATTTTACGGGGCTCGGACCGCGAATTGCTGGGGCGGCTGCGGCACTCGGCCGGTTGCTCCCCAACGTAGGGGGACCGGGTGCCGGGTGCCGCAGACTCTATATGGGAGTCGTGCGAGCGATGGCCGCCTACGGGGCTCCGGTCTGGGCCAACGCCCTCAGTGCCGCCAACGTGCGTGCGCTGCGAAGTGCGCAGCGCACGGTGGCACTGAGGGCGATCCGGGCGTACCGGACGGTGTCCTCGGCGGCGGCCTGTGTGCTCGCCGGCTCCCTACCCTGGGAGCTGGAGGCAGGAGTTCTCGCCGCCGTGTACGAGTTCACGGCGGCGAGGAAAAGAAGGGGGGAGCCTCCGGCTCCCAGGGAGGTAGAGGCGGAGAGACGGCGTCTCAGAGGAGACGCCGTCGAAAGGTGGCAGCAGGGCCTGGCGGACGAGCGGTTCGGACGGTTTACCGTAGACGCCGTCCGCCCGGTCCTGCGGGAGTGGATGTCCAGGGGCTGGGGCTCCCTGACGTTCCGACTGGTGCAGGTACTCACCGGACACGGTTGTTTCGGGTGGTACCTGTACCGGATCGCACGCAGGGAGCCGACCGCCGCCTGCCACGAGTGCGGCGCTGTCGAAGATACCGCGCAGCACACTCTGTCTCAGTGTGCTGCGTGGGGGGTGCAGCGCCGCAGTCTGGCGGCGGTCGTGGGAACGGACTTATCGCTGCCGAGCGTGGTTTCGGCCATGCTCAGCAGCGAACAGGCTTGGCGAGCGATGGCCTCCTTCTGCGAGGAGGTCGTTTCGCAGAAGGAGGAGGCGGAGAGGGCCCGCGAGGCAGACCCGCTGAGTGGCCGTCTCCGCCAAAGAAGGACAGGCAGGAGGAGAAGGCGCTTCGCCCAACTCCTCCTGCCACCATAGCCGGACCTGAGGGGATGGGCCGGGGGGCCCATCTCCTCATTGCACAGGTCCGTCGGACGAGGGGGGCAGCCGGTGTGTACCCGGTCTGTCCCTCTATAGGTAGGAACCCGGCGGTCACCTTCCGCCGGGCGGACCGTGGGGGCGGCTCTACAAGGTTGATTAGCTTGTACGATCCCTTGCCGCCCCCACAAAACGGTCTGTCGGTACACCGTGGGGTTTTAGTCCGTGCGACTCGGACATAACCCACCCTCTCCCCCGGGAGGGTGGCGTATCCATAAGGGATTTCCCCACGTTTAAAAAAAAAAAAAAAAAGATAGAATGTGAGAAATCTTTTAAAATAAGCATAGAACCCGATCGTAGCATCATCTACCGGGTTCAATAAAGATAAAAACTAACCTACATATATTGACGGTAATGTAAATAAAAAGCAGGAGAGGTCTGTGGATCCCGGGTTGGATCAAAGTTCCTTTCCCTTTTTTGTAGACGTTTACTATACAGTCAGTATAGTTTACATTACAAAATATCAAGTTGATAGACTTCAGTTATAATTTAAACGATACTTGACATTAACATTACTTTGACATCTATTAGCATTCAGATCAATATGACAAATGATATACAATTTTATACAATTTATTAATTAATGAAACATATAACGGGCTTCAAAATCTTAATATAAAATATCAATCTTAGATGTATACAGGCTGCTATACTACGGGCCGCTAGTCTGACGCAAGCCGAGCAAGCAAGCAATACGGCAGTCACGCTAATAACATGTCATGACACGAAACCGTAAGTTTGTCTCCTGCCAAAATTCCCACGCAACGCGCCTAAAGAAGTTTTCACTCCAAAATACTTAAACACATCACCGGGATTCCAAAACAGATCAACGAAAGAGTGAAAAAAAGTATGGAAAATGATGTTGGAAAAATAATTTCATACGAAACTCATAATAAAACAATAAATAATGAACACTGTAACAAATGAAATATTTACTCACAAACGTTACATGACAAGCTATATGTCGGTGCCGCAGAACAGCCGTCAAAAAACCATTTAATTGCTGGCAAAAATACAAAACGAACGAGAGAAATATTACAAGGGATACCATTACGGGGACATACCGTTGGCACAATCACCGAGCCTAAGTCTGATTTATTGACGGGTTAATTGTGTTAGATATAATAACAATCCGAACAAAAACAGTTTCACTGTTAAAAATTGCGCCAGGCACACGTTCACAGCTTATGATTTAGAAAAAAACCAAGAATAAAATTTCACTTTACAAAAAGAGGTTAAATCCGAACAAAAACAGTTCCACTGTAAAAAATTGCGCAAATTCACAACTCTTCATTTAGAAAAATACTAAGGAGAAATTATTATCTTACAAAAAGATGTAAAATCAAAAAAAAAACAGACCAGGTAGCCGTTATGATTTTTAATAATTGAAAAAATTATTTGGTAAATTTAACAATTAAAAACCATTTTTTAAACGTACTTGGCGTGCGTCATTGAGTACCTAAAATTTTTGATGATGGACAAAATGTTTCACTTTAATAAAACAAATAGTATAAAGTATAATTACATTTCTACGCGTTCGGAATTGAAGTCACGGGTGATCGCTAGTGATTACATAACCAAACAAAATTATATCTTTGAAAATTGTCCGTCGTTACAAACGATGTGTCACGAGGTTTTTATATTCGTTCAGAAACAAAAGCAATCTGACATCGATACAGAACGATACAATACAACAATAACGAAAGTGAAAGATTTCTTGTAATTATTATCGAACAATATAAGAATAGTAGTACCTTATGTATATATTTTTTTACCAAAACAAAATAAACAATACTTGTTTTGTTTACCGCCTACTCGGAATTACGGTTTCGTCGAACGAAATAATTGAATTGGGAAATAATTCGATTGTTTTACAACTTGTAATTTTACTGAGTTGTTTATGACATTTTTATTTCAGTAATTGGTTTAGTTATTAATATTTTTAATAAGGCGTGAACAGACGTGCTGAAAACATTTTAAATTGACTTAAATATTGTTCTTTTTTAACATACATCTTTTAGAGTGGGTTTTAGAGTTTGACCACAAAATATCATCTGATGTTAAACGACGTTGTAGATGGTAATCACACTAAACCTAATAGGACAGGCTCTCAAATGCAGCTGCCAGAAGACACATATTAATCTTTTTCCACAGATTTGGAACTTATGGGTAATAGCTAGCTGAATTGCAACCATGTATATTGACATAGTATCTCGCTTAAACATACTGTCAGCCATATATATCCAGATCTCAGAGGCTTGCAGTAGGGCATGGTGGCAGTAACTACCAAGTGATTGTATATCTTATAATCACCATTATTTCTGGATTATTTTGTGCTTGCCTTCAAACATTGTGTCGACTTATATCTTGCTAATAAAAGCTACAATCAATAGAGAAAGCTAAGTAATTGAACGCACGTTTTTAAAAACAAGCACTGAGTTATCGATGTTTCACTAGTAATCAGTACAGATAAATCAATTCGAAACGTATGTCTGTGGATTATAAATCAAATAGTAGCTTCGTCCGTGGTTCCACTCGCATGAAGGTTAAAGTTACTGTTTTTTTTTAATTTAAACATGTTATGTTGTATAGTTTTAGTAATTTCTATGCTTAACAATTATATTAGTTGCTATTTATTGATTTAGCTAAACTATTGCAACCGACTGTAATGATAATCATTTTGTATCAATTCAATTTATTAACCGACTTCGAAAAAGGAGGAGGTTACTACGTTCGGTTGTGAGTATTTTTTTTTTATGTATGTTAATCGATATCTCCGTCAATTATGAACCGATTTTAATGATTCTTTTTTTATTTGAATTGATTATATTCAGAGGTGGTCCCATATAAATTAGAAGAAAATATTCAACCCCTAAGGGGGTGAAAAATCGTTTATTCGATTTTCACCCACTTCATCTTTACGTATTTTCGTGAAATTGGAACCGATTTATTATACCCATTAGAAACCAGATATATTTATGGACACTAAAAATTGAGAAATAAATTTTTTTTCCAAAAAAATATCAACCGCCTTCGATGTGAAACACAAATAAGGCACTAAAAAGCGATAAAAGGCGGTTTATATTTGTTTGGAAAAAAAAAATTTTTTTAAGTGACAATGTTATCCCCGTTGTAATTTGAAAAGCAACGTTGGAAAGAAACAAACATTGGATTGAACGTGCAAGAGGATGAGATAGAATACATTATACAATATTTCTTTTATTCGCGGTCTCCTCATTATATATCCAATACGTAATACTTGATCTGGTCCTTTTACATGTGTATTGTTGTACGCGTGTACTTTCGATAACTAATCCTTAAGAAAAACGCGTCATAACCAATGTTATTTTTTATTGTAGCACGGCAAAGCGACTGCACTATGCCTGATGGTAAGCACAGTACAATCCAAAATCAGTGGCGACCACCAAGTGACACATTATCCATCGCCGGTCGCCACTGTCATGCCAAAAAGCTGGATGTGCACAGGCTGATCCCAAAACGCGACCCGCAGAAGCGAATCACTATGACGGGCTTTTTCGCCATATATATGGTGGTTACGACCCAGTCAGGCTGTAAAACCCCACCATCCCGCTTTCGCCATTGCCTCGATCGTTATTCGGCAGGGTGCAATAAAAAAAAAAAAGGGTGCACCACGTGCAAGTGAGGTTGGCTCGGGTGTCTCAAGTCTTCTGATGTTATTTGAACCCCTTACACCCCAATGTGGATTGTCTTAATGTGGAACATTTCTACTGCATGTGAACTGCTTATATGCTTTAAAACATTCTTTTATATTACCCAGTGTAACACGGTACATACTAAAACTTAGAGAAATAATATATCAATAATTTAAAAAAGAATCATTGAAATTGCTTCAATTGTACACGACTTATAAGCACAAAAACAGACAAACAGATACAGAGACGTTGCATTTTATTATACGTAAGGACGAACTCTCAAGTAGTTAAATTAAATTTTATCACGAACGCTCTCAGCGAGTCGTATCACGGTTATCCATTATGGTTTGTGAACTTTCAAGGCGGTTCGATTCTTTAGTTAAAGCTTTCATTTCAATGTTGAATTTATACAACTTTTGGACTAAAAAAAACTTTAAACACCGAGCTAAAAGAAGTCGAGGCAGTCATAAGGACTGCCGTCAGAAGTGAAAAATCAAAACAATGAAATAACTGTCTTCTCTATTGAATTTTTAAATTAATTATAGTGTGAATTATTTTAATTGCATAATTTTTATATAGAAATTATTAACATTAGTTTGGTTTTCACATCTATTGGTACTTAGAGCAACAATAATATTTATTTTTATAAACTTTATTAATCAACTAGACATTATGAAGTTTTTCATTATGACATTAACATGTTATTTTATTTGCATTTATTTTTCTATTACAGTTTTCATATTTTATATTATTATAATTGTAGCATGCGCACCGCCGAAGTGGCTTTCTGCTACTCTGGGGGACCCCGAAGGGTCTTCGAGAACCTTTAGAGTTTTCGTTCAGATCCAGCTAACAACAGTAAAGATACAATGCACGTACCTCGTGATCTTCTCTCTGTTCCAGCTGGCCGCTGAGCTTCCACGAATGTTGGATAATGATTCTTGTTTTGATGATGATATTTGTTTCAGCTGCTCATTATAATGATCGTCTCGATAGTTCGATGGAAAA
>MU158713.1:3039184-3078834 GCA_015888305.1 Antheraea pernyi
TGGGTCGGCTCGTCCGAGGGAGTACCACCCTCTCACAGAAACACCGACGTGAAGTAACAGTGCTTGCATTGTTGCGTTTCGTTCGGTCAGTGAGAGCGCCGGAGGCCCACCTCCCCTCCCCTCTTCTCCTCTCCCTCTTCCCACCCCTAATCCCTTCCTCCAAAAGGGTGGCAACGCACTTGCGACTCCTCTGGTGTTGTTAGTGTCCCTGGACGGTGGTGATCACTTAACAGCAGGTGACCTACCTGTTCGTTTGCCACTGATGACATAAAAAAAAAAAATGGTTTATTGTATATAATATTATATTGTTATTACTGAGAAAATTCTGAAACCACGAATCCTGAACAAAATTAAACCGACAATGCAGTCCGCGGGGATAGTCTAAACTTGACTACTTTTCTGTTACATAAAAATGGCAATATAGCAAGCAGACTATCTTGAAGAACTTTGTTTTTAAACGGAACGGTGGTGCCACTTAAAGAGACACTATAAATAACCTACCAAAGCTAAAGCCTACAGAAAAATTGTAAGGCTAGGGATCCCATCAGATTTCGTAACTATATAATAATAATCATAAATACAATGGTACAACAAAATAATCCCAAGGAGGGTTGATGTCAGGCAGGCGGCCGATCGTAAAAATTAAGCCAAATCATATACCACAATATGACAAACATGTTGTACCGATCCTACTTATGTGGGATAAGGGTAAGAAGAAGACATATGATGGGCAAAATGTCAATACAAAATATCAATATAAGATGTACACAGGCCGCTATACTGCGCGTCGCTAGTCTAACACAAGCCGCGCAATCGCAATACGGCCGGTCACGCTTACTGGCATGTCATGACGTGAAATTATAAATGTATCCTTCTAGAAATACCGCTAAACGCGCCTAAAGAAGTTATCACTTCAAAAACTTCAAACACCGAACTATTCAAAAGTAAATTTATTGCTTCGTAGCCCCATTCATACCACTGATTTTAAAGCAAATCGATATAACTATTTTGAGTAGTGTTTCAATAATTAGCTATAAACACGAGCGAAGTCAAGCACATACCATAGTCTAACCCAGTGGTGGCCAACACCGCGCCCGCGGGTACCCGTGTGCCCGTCTGTAACTGCACGATCTGTAATGCGCCCGCAGCAAGATATCGAAAATACTAATTTAAAAATACCATTTCTCAAAATGGACGATGGAGGATTTGATTTGGGGATTTTGACTAAAAAAGAAAAACAGCGCTCACCGCCCTGTAAAAAAATTTCATTCCGCACTTGCTTTAAAAAGGTTGGCCACCGCTGATCTTACCAAATAAATAAAATGGAAGGGTCTGTAATGTCAAAATAAAAGCTATATACTAAATGGATATTAGATTATATACGGTATGTATAAAACAACATTTAAAATTTTTGTCTGTCTGTCTGTCTGCTCATTTCGACAAATCTCCGAGTTCCGAATCTCCGGTTGGATCGATTTTGACGATATTTTCACTGATTGATAGCTGGTATTATAAGGAGTAACTTAATTTTAGAAAAACAAAATTTGGGTACCGTGCAAATATAATCTGTTATAAACATCCAAATGCAGAAGATGCGGGTGGCTAGTATGGCTAGCATACATAAAGTCGTAAATATTAGTAAAACATACATGACGAGAAGATTACTGGACAAAATCTTATGTATTTTTACATTCATCCATCTAACGAAAGGTAAGTCTTTTGCCAAGATTGAAAAAAAGAGTTGCTACCCATCGACATATGCAATGAAATATATTTTTTACGTTTGTCGAGTAGGTAATTATGTTACAAGTTTCTTGCGATCATTTTAATGAACTAACAAGATGGTGGCCCCTTTGTTAAAACTTTCCAGGTAGTTTTTATTTTGCATCCATTTCACTTGTGCACAATAACCCAACTAGATTACGTACAACTGTATAATTAATATAAAATTCACTACGTGACATTCGAAGATCCCGCCGAAAACTCCAACAATTGACATTTGCAATTATTTCCAAATGAAACATACTTAACATCTTCAGACACATTTTTCGTCACGGCCAGTAACAAAATAATTACAGTTTAAATAAAATATTCAAACTACAAACGGACTCAACGGTTTTGCGCGCGCCTTCATCCCGCCTACAAATACAGGTGTTGCCAGAACGTAAACTTTTGGACAGTTTCTCATGCAATATCCGTACGTTGGAATGAGTGTAACTAGGCAAATTACTTATTATACGCAGACACTAAGTAATTCAAAGGATTTGTAAGACTAAATTAATTAATTTATAATTATTTATATAGGTGGACATGGCTTTCGATTATTTTAAAAGTAATTTTATTAAGTTACAGTCCTGCGACGTTTAACAAGTCGATTGAATCTAACTATGATTACCTATAAACAGGAAAGGGATACTGAAATTTAAAATCGTGCAAATACAGACAGTAAATTGGGTAATCGCAAAACAGAACTATGGTAACACCGCAAATCACGCCCCTCGTCAGTTGATTCCGTTCTGTCGTATAGTGTTCACGTCGCGATACCACAAAACTCCAAAGATCGATGGTGAACCGATTTCAAAATTCGTAAAACTGAATTGTACATAAGAAAAACTTTATCGCGTGATCAGTGCTTGTGTTCATATTAAAAACATATTATGTGTTATTTGACAGATGTTGGATAGTTGACGATAAAATCGTCGTTGCAATGATGGTGACCGTTAGATTGAATCCTTAACCGCTCTGCAGCCAGGTAAATACATTTAAAAGTATATAAAATAATTATTATATTGGTAAAGCATTCACGTATGCAAGTATTCACGCAGTGTACATTATTGTTTAATCGACAAGATGCGTGTTTGATAATGTCCGCTTAAATTAAATTTACGAGATGACCATAATTTTAAAGTCCTAAAAACTAGAATTACTAAAATATATGTGCTACCACAGTAAGCTTACTTTGTTGACAAATCTTCATTGTGACTTAAACATCATTATAGTAAAATAACTTAATTAAAAAAAAAACAGAATAGTAAATATTTTCACGATTTAAATATAAACCTACTCCACAAAACGCGATATTTAAAAGTAGCCGCGACTTCATATGTCTTCACTACGAATTATAACTTGATAAAATGCATCCTATTAACATTCAGGGTTAATGTCTAAGCTTCAATATAGATTCATTATATAAATAGACATGTCCTGATGACACATAACATAATCCAAAATTGAAATACAATAAATTTTATTCAATTCAATTGCTAAACTGATGAATGTAAGAAACTAACCGTGCAGTAGTATTCGAACTACCATAAGTTCTGACTTCTAAGTCCTACAAATCCCAATAATGGATTATTTATCGCATATTTAATTCACAATATTTTTCTTATGTCGTCTATACTGATAGAACGATTTAACTTAAAATCTATTTGATCATTGATGAAGTTTCGATTATTTTTTTTTAATCTTTTTGACGTCAGAAGTGGTATATAGGCAGTAATATTTTCACATGCAGTTGTATAATAAAAAATGTATAAATTTATACATACAAATAAAATTTAAGATGTGTTGTTTATTTGGGCTAATCTCTGAAACAAGTGAACCAATTTTTAGCAAATTGAATATTTTTAGAGTATTATGTAAGCTACATATTATTACGCTGTTCCATAAGGACTAAGGGGTAATGAGCAGGGTTAGTTAATTAAAATTACAATTGAAATTAATTCGCACAGTTAATTCGATCGAAACATAAAACCGCTTAAACAAATACTAAGTCTGAGATACTAAGTTATTAATAAAATCTACGCTTACAAATCTTCACTTCAGAAATAGACTGGCGTTAAGTTAGAATTATCCGAAGTTACGCCCGTACACTTCCTATTTTAAAGAAATATAGTCGTCAAATTTTTTATCTAATCTAATGTATGTCCGCCAAACCTTAGATAAGCTGGAATTAGTAAATGATTAACGTCATTGAAATACCAGAAACAGTAACAAATTGGTCGTTCCATGTTTCAGGCTCACTAAGACCTATAACAGTTTTTTAGGTTAGGTTAGGTTAGTGTTAGGTTTTAAAGTCGCAAAGCATATTACTGATTTGCCAGATAGTGAGTTCAAGCACCATGCAAAGCAGGTTTTAATGTCTAAAGGATATTATAGGGTGAATCAATATGTGAACGATGGTGATGTCTGGATATGACGCGCCTCTGTGCATTCACCAAAACCGAATGTAATGATCTATGTTTGTATACATATGTATCATGAAAAAATAAACCAGATTGAGTTTCTTGCCGGTTCTTCTCGATGACTGGGCTGTTTCTGAACCGGTGGTAGCTTTGACGTTCATAAGCGCCTTCTCAAGGCTTAAACTGAATAAAGTATTTTTAATTTTGAAAATTGGTAAAGTAATTATAATTATTATTTCTGTATTTAACGCGAGGTTATTAAAACCCGTATCCCGCATCCGGGATTTTCGCGTCGGGCACAGATTCGCCACTCTCATAAAAGTGCTTTATAACATCTGTTACATGCAGGTCAGAACATATCTACATGTGGAATTGTCTATCGATAAAAGCTCCAACTCTTTCTATTGTATTCTGTCGACGTTAGACGGAATTAATAATTTATTTAGACTTTCAAGAAAGCATTTTCTTGATTAAAACAATTTTAATTTTGTCTTTACGATGTTAGCGGACGATCCATTATACAATGAACGGCCATTCTTTTAAAATATTTAATACCGTCTTCGGCTTTGTTCGGCTTCAAGTGAGTTGGTGAGCCTTCTTTAGAGAGATCTGTGGCGTATATAATCTCCCTATATGGATTCCCGTTTTTATATCGGAAGATAGAGTTTTATTCGTTAGTCTTTGGTATCTTTTAGAAAAATCAATTATTACACGTTAAAACTTTATATATTAATACTGCTTTGTGTTGCCTTGAGAAGGGCATAATAAGGAATCTTTCAACTTAAGTTATCTAAAATTTATTAATTTAATAGTGCTAACCAAGTTTACGTCATAGTTCGCAACCGCTTTGCTAAAATCTGTACATTCGCACAACTGCATGTCTTAAGCCAACTTTTTCTTAGTTTAAGGTATTATCAAATATAACTGCCATTTATTTTTCTTATCAAGGTAGGGTTGGAAGAAAATGTATTCGGTCATGTTGGAAAGTTTCGGTTTACTGTTTTAGGAACGACCCTTCACATCAAAATTCCTTGGTACCTCCTTGTTTGTATCTAGCATAGCTAAATAGCCATTGTCATCACCTAGAAAGCCTTCCATAACTGCCTCACATGGGTGAAAGTCCTAAAAGTTTTGAATCTAGACTAAAACAAATATTACGGAGACAATATTTAAATAGGATATAAAATATGATAAAATCTTTATATGTATATAAAGGTATATCTAACGGCACTAACAGTTTATACATTTTGTAACGTAGTTTTGAATGATTACCCGCGACACAGGATTCAGTTGCTAGTGCGGGAATCTAAAGTTATTCTTATGCCATGTAACATCATTTTGTTAAATAAATACTTTTTACTTTTAATATATATAAATAAACGTATATATAACAGTTGTGTTGTTACATTTCAAAATAAGCTAAATCCGATTTTAGCAGTTCCTAATATTTCACATTATTTGAAGTTATACTTGCTTTGACGCGTTAGGGAAAAATGATGAGAGTAAATTTTTACGATGCGCGCGGACACCGTCACATAAAACTGACACCCTGAAGTAAGCTATAGTCAACTTTTTCTTTTATTACTGTCGTTTTATCTACAAATGTAGAATAAGAAAAAAGATAAAATTTTTGAAATTTTTTTTATTTTGGTACGACAAAGAAGTATAACTTCTAACGCGTGTACATAAGTACACACACACACACGTTTTTTTTAAGATTTTCAAATGTTATACATGTAAAATTTGAAGATCATAAAAAACTAAAAATCTTATGAAAGGCAAAATATGAACTTCGCTCTCGGTGTATCAAAACTGGAAATATTAAAAAATCTAAACATGTTATATGAGCAATTAAAATTGGATTTAGTCCATTTAGAAATATAACGACTCATGCCCGGTTTCTGAACACACAATAATACGATAAATGTCAGTAAAATTCGACGGGCCAATTGACAATCTATCTTATGGATAACTTTTTTGAGTCAATAACTATTGGTATGGCATATGTACGTTTTCTCCTCTGTACACCACCCGGTTTTCTTAATTATTTTTTTTCGTTTGGAACGTATTGACGAGATTTAGTGTTGTCAATAAAAAAATAGAAAATAGATTTGTTTGCATACCATCGACGAGTAGAAATTTTTATAAATGTCTATTTGTTATACTTTAAGATTCTTAAGTCTTCAATCTATACTTGTAATATTTTAAAGCTGAAAAGTTTGTTTGCTTGAACTCGCTAATCTCAGGAACTACTGGTCCGATTTGAAAAATTCTTTTAGTGTTAGATAGCTCATTTATCGAAGGTTATATATCACGTTAAGACCAATAGGAGCGGAGCACCAATGAAGAATGTTTCAAAATCGTTTTTTTTTCTCCTTTTGAGAACTTCCGCTGCGTGTTCGCGTTAACCCAAAGTAACTATTCCATGCGGGCAGAAGTTAGTACATAATATTTGTACAATACTCAATATATTTTGTACTATTTCGGACAGAAATATTAGGTCTTTACCTATGAAATTGCCGTTTTGTATGAAAAAATTTAAACTAATTTTTTTCATGTATTTTTTATTTATATTAATCAAAGTATCCATCAATGCATCTTTGCCAACGCAGTGGCAGTTTATTTATGCCCTTCTTAAAGAAATCAGCTGGACGGAAGGCAACAAATTCTTCAAAGGCATTTTGTACTGCCTCTCGGGTATTGATTTTTTTTCTCGCCAAGGAGTTATCCAAATTCAGAATTATTTTGATTTGAAATGGCCAGTACTTCACAACGGCAATTTCATAGGTTGTACAAAACCTGTTATACAAAAATAATATCTGGGTATACATTTGTTGATAACTTGACAGTCGACAGTCAAGCAAATAAAGTGACCACACCACCGTTTGCGTATCTCAACCAACCGTTACCCTATAACAAACTAATTACTACATGAGTTACATACATTTATTATTCATAATTATTATTTAACGATAGCCACTAGTACACCACAAAGCGGGAAAAATCTTCAACACAAAACTTCCGTCTGAATGCGCATGACAATTATGCTTAAAAAGCCATCTCCCCGCAGCATCCGTGCTTTCATACTTATCTTTGCGCGGACGAGAGAAAAAAAGATCACTCAAAGAAATCGTAATGGAAGTGCGAAGACCATTCTAATTACTCCTCTCACTGCAAACGGCGAATGAAATCGGACAAATGGCGGACCTGGAGCTTTTATTGTTAGACGTATCTTATTAAATCCTACACATGCAATATCACTCAATATATACATTAACTCACGCTTGCTCAGCAACAATTGGTTTTTATACTATTTTCCATTATGTTATGTTACGACTATAGGATTTTTTATTGTGAAAATTCTTTAAATTAAGAGTGCGTATCAGTAGTAATGTTATTTTGAACCATACTTTTTCAGCTGGTTTCAGCATGAATGGGTCGGCTCGCCCGGGGTAGTACCACCCTCTCATAGAAAACCGACGTGAAGTAACAGTGCTTGCATTGTTGCGTTTCGTTCGGTCAGTGAGAGCGCCGGAGACCCATCTCCCCTCCCCTCTCCTCTCCTTTTCCCTCCCCTAACCCTTCCCTCCGAAAGATGGCAACGCACTTACGACTCCTCTGGGGTTGTTAGTGTGCATGGATGGTGGTGATCACTTAACAGCAGGTGACCCATCTGTTCGTTTGCCACCTATGACATAAAAAAAAAGCAACAGTTTCACAATTAGTCAATGGTTTTTCAATGGATTCCTTCGCATGTTGGCATTAAGGGCAATGAAGATGCTGACCGTATTGCAAAATTAGGATCGACGCACGGTACGTTAAAAGAGGTTAAAGTTAATTATTGAGAAATGCTTCCAAAATTGGGAAAAAGGTTTTATAATAATTGGAAAGAATATTTTGATGAGAGAAGTAAGGAAAAAGGTATCTGGTATAGAACAATAGTGTCAGCCTCTTCATACACCGTGGTTTAATGAATGTAACCTAAACCGACAATATATTAAGGTAGCTTTAAGACTTCGTTCGGGTCACTGTCCATCGAGAAGTTTTGCATACCTAATAAGGAAAGCGGAATCTCCTAACTGCGATGTATGCAGAAAAATTGAGGATGTGCATCGCTCGATGATGGAGTATACTAAGAACCGCATCGAAAGAGAGTCGTTGAAGAGTAGTATGAAAAGTAGTTGCCAGAACATAGGTATTTGTCACAGCATCGTGGCTGAACCCTTTTCGGGTGAATCTGAGATGCTGTATGACCTGGTAATAATACCTCATCAGCGACTTTCATGATAGAGCTAGAAGGATTGGGGAATAATGGGGCTGATATTTTCGGTGGAATAAAAGGCCCTAAATTAATATTAAAAAAAATATAGTAGTTGTTAACTCCAGCAGTCATTAGCGTTCCTGTAATCGTAATTATTGCTTGAAAAGTTATATGTTTCGTAATGAAAATTAACATAATTTATTATAGAATATTAATATACTTACTTATAATTAATTTTTTTATTAATTTGTATACATTTTTTTCCCTATTAACCCTCCTACTAACTAAGGGTGTAATATGTCCTATTGCTCGGTTTTTTTGACACCTTTGAAAAACAAAATGAAGATTAAATTGCGTGGCTTGATTCTTGACATTCTTGACTTTTTTGATAAGTCAACTCCCGAGGGGTGGAAATGGTGGTGGAAAAAATATGAGAGACATAACTGAGCCACAGCAACGCATGGTCATGCCAGTTAGTTAATTTATAAAAGCACATAAATATATATTTTAACGTACGACTAACCGAAGTGTAAGTTTATTTGAAGCTGGTAAATCTTACGATCGTCTGTAATTACTCGTCCATAGCATCAAGATAGTTAAATTGACTCGTTTTACAAAATAATTAGCTGAAGTGAATCAAAAGGCAAAAACAGCAGACACCGTCGTCGTATCATTAATTAATTTCACGAAAGATGTTTCGTCAAATATTTTAACAAAATAATTAATTTCTTAAGTGTTACCGTTCTGAAATTTTGAAAGACACAACGGAATATAGATATTGTGTGTTAATTAATTAATTCAATTAATAATCTTGCTAGAATAATTAATTTCCTATGACATATATATTAATTTTATTAAAACGAACTTGTTTATGAGTATAATATATATTTAGATTACAATTAAAATCCCAAAAAATAATAAAAAACAAATAAAGGGTTGACTCATGTTTCAAACTTAGTAAAACCAGTAACAGTTTTTCCGTATATAGTGATAGGTTATACAACAAAGTCTCAAAGGATATTACCGATTTGCCGGATTGTGAGTTTAAGCGCCATGTCAAGTGGATTTTGGTGTCAAAAAGGTTATTATAGAGTGGATCAATATGTGAACGATGGTGATGTTTGGAATTGACTCATCTATGTGCATCCATTAAAAACGTTTATGCCATGTACATAATGTTTTTTTTTATTGTAGCACGGCAAAATGACTGCAATGTGCCTGATGGTAAGCCTAGTACAATCCAAAAACAATGGCGACCACCGAGTAACGCATTATCCCTCGCCGGTCGCCGCTGTCATGCCGGCCTGCAAAAAGCTGGATATGCACCGGCTGATCCCGAAACGCGACTGGTAGACGCGAATCACTATGACGGGCTTTTTCGCCATACACATGGTGGTTGCAACCCAGTCAGGCTGTACAACCCTACCACCCCGCTATCGCCATTACCTCGTTCGTTATTCAGCAGGTGAGGTTGGCTAGGATGTCTCAAGTCTTAGATGTTATTCGACACCCCTTACATCCCAAAATTCTAAATAATAAACCAAATCGAGTTACTTGCCGGTTCTTCTCGATGACTGGGCTGTTATCCGAACCGGTGGTACTTTTGACGTTCGTAAGGGCCTAAATTGAATAAAGTTGTTTTTGATTTTGTATTATTTTTTTCTGTACACTCTTGATCCGCTCCTATTTCCGACTGTCGTTAATCTTACCAGTCTTGTTAAAAATCGTTTAAATTGTGAGCAACTCTTGTTATTATTTTACTTAAATATTATACGTTTGTTATGTTACGTTGTTTACATTCATTACATATTTTTCTTTATTTTTATTGCCATTTTTAAATTTTTATCCACAATGTCCCGAGTCAGGCTGTCCACGGCCCGACGGATAGACCTACTTATACTACTATAATAGTATATAGAATACAATATTAATTTACAAATAATATTATTGTAAAGTAAACTCAAAATTACTTTTTTATAATTTATTGATTTTAGAGATTGACCACAATCTCATCTGATGTTGAATGACCATGTGGTCTAACATGGTAAATACGCTAAACTTATAGGGCAGGCTCCCAAGAGTCTCAGGTGTAGTTGTCGGAACACACCGACAGGTGCTTGGTGACATATTTGCCACTTAAACATGGTTACTACTCAGACGGATTTAGAAAAAAACTAACGCCACGGTTTCCTCACGATGTTTTCCTTCATCTGAAGCTCCGTCAAAGGATTCGAACCTACGTTCATTGACTCTGTGTACAAACACGAACAAGGCAACGCATTTGTGATGGCCCTCGTGTCGCAGGTGTCCATATCCTGATATGTCCGATCAGGTGAACCGCACGTCTCTTCGCCACCAATCGCATATATTGCTACTCTATAAAAAAACCCTGTAAAGTTGCTATTTCGTTATTTGGGTATTACTCTCTCTCCATGGTTATATAGCTAATTATATTCAATTAAAAAATGTCAAAATAATATTGAAATGTAGTGTCAAAAGTTCCAATAAGAACAAAAAACCCTTTCTTTCTTTAAGGAAAACAATTTCATTAATATATTAAAAACGCACTTATATATATATATATAAATATATTATATAGATTGTTTGATACAGGAACACTCTCGAGCGTCCCTAGAATACCTAGAATAGAATTATTATCACAATCTGTTCAGTAGTTTCGGCATGCATAGCGGACAAAGGTTTTAATGGTGGTAGAGCCACGCTGAAACTATTATTGGTTTCAGCATGAATGGGTCGGCTCGTCCGGGGTACTACCACCCTCTCATAGAAAACCGACGTGAAGTAACAGTGCTTGCATTGTTGCGTTTCGTTCGGTCAATGAGAGCGCCGGAGACCCACCTCTCCTCCTCTCTCCTCTCCCTTTCCCTCCCCTAACCCTTCCCTCCAAAAGATAGCAACGCACTTGCGATTCCTCCGGTGTTGTTAGTGTCCATAGACGGTGGTGATCACTTAACAGCAGACGACCCACCGGTTCATTTGCCACCTATGACATAAAAAAAACAAAGATACAAAGATTGATTTTTATATATAAATAATACTTACTTATAAGAGCAGCAATTCATAAGAGGATATGAAATCTGATAAAGTAAAGTAAGTATTTATTGTGTCTCCCGATCTAAATTGTGATTATTATTCATACTTGAATCCATGACATATAATCAATATAGACAAAATCCTATCAAAATTTAAAATGCTACTAGTTCTTCACGCTGGGAGATGATAAATGAGCTAGGGCATCACTTTTCATATATGTAAAGGTTGTAAACTAATGTAATATACTATAAATAACTGTAATATTAACAAGCACTATACTACCCGTATTTTAATGGTGGTAGAGCCACGCTGAAGCTATTACTGGTGGTCGGCTCGCCCGGGGTACTACCACCCGACCCACAGAAACACTGACGTGAAGTAACAGTTCTTGCATTGTTGCGTTTCGTTCGGTCAGTGAGAGCGCCGGAAGCTCACCTCTCCTCCCCTTGCTCCTCTCCCATTCCCTCCCCTAACCCTTCCCCCCAAAGGGTGGCAAACGCATTTGCGACTCCACTGGTGTTGTTGGTGTCCTTGGAGGGTGGTGATCACTTAACATCAGGTGACCCACCTGTTCGTTTGCCACGTAATACATAAAAAAAAAATTGGCAGAGTCATGGAATGACATGTAGTGGATTTTATATTTTATTCCCAATCTTGTGTTAATTGGTTCTATATTTTGTAATATCTGTGGTGTTTTACGTAATATGGTTTGGTTATTGTATAAAAGTGAAGGGTATTGTAAATAATATCCCGGAGCATGGTTTCTGACATGCTACAAAAACTCCCTGAAAAGTTCTAACAAGACGGCCACCATCTTATTAGTTCATTGACATAATCGCAAGAAACTTGTAATATCGTTACCTACTCGGCAAAGGCAGTTATAGACTACTAGAAGATTGGTTGCAAAAAAAACACGCACTACCTAATTTCTTATTAAATCTTCTTAGAGATTGAAATTATTCTTTTACATATAGTAAATTTGATTGCTAGAATATTCACATTTTTACAGAGTAATAACGACGTAAATCGATGTTAGAGGCGAAGGTCTTCAGCCAGCTTTAATATTAAAGATGGCAGTTCAATACAAAACTCGTCCCCTGCAGGCGGCACCCGATGTAATTAGAACTCCTTGGGTCGTGCTCCTGATTTTACATTCCGCGTATTTTTATTCTTTATCAATAAAGTGATTAAAACTCTATTTTTTTTGTATAAAGGTCACAAATCTTGCCAATGATCATATTACGTATATGAATAAAAAAAACTGTTGCCGAGTCAAACGTTTTTGTTTTTTATTTACTATTGTTTAGGGGGCTTCAGACTCTAGTTATATCAGCCACATCATAACCTAATTGTACGAAAATCAGAACCTTTCGTAAATCTTTCATAAAATCATCTTTATCTTCACATATAATTTAGCAACCTCACTAGGTTTAGTGATATGTACTTGAATACAACTGTATGGATATAAAGATATATAATACATTTAAATGTTTTTTTTTTCTTTTTAAATATTATAAAGTATTAAAAATCTCTCGCAACTTTGTATGCATTAAATATCAATATAAAACTTACAATAAAATATAGATTCGCGCCGTTCAGCGGATATTAATAGTGAAATTTATAGAATAAAAACCGTTGTCTCCATATGCTGCATCAATTACTCTCTATTTCATACAAAATATAAACCCATCGGCTTCCGAATTAGCCACAATAGGTCAAAATGGCATACGCTGAGTTTTAATTACTTTTTTAACATTCGCAACATTGCGCAATGACATTTATGTACCCGTTTGATTGCAATAATACATTTATTTATATGGCAAGTGATGGAACTCAAACTGGCATACCAACCAGATTATGATCCAACCAAATTAATGGTAAATCATATGCTTCGGGATATATTCAGGATAACATTCCGGGTAAGCCATGACTTTATAAGTTTCGTAACTTGCTTGCTTCGTTACAAGCTTGCTGCGTCTACTATCTGTAGACTGACGATCTATCTGTAGAGGTGTGCTCTCCAGTCCATCTTGCAGAGTTCAGAGTCAGGAACAACTCAATATGTAAAGGTGGGTTGGATGAAGGCACTCTACAACACATTTTTTTCAATTGCTCCAATTTTGTATTGTATGATATTTTACTTAACAATATACTACGTTCGTCAGATTTTAACAAAAGCACAAAGGAGTGTGTTTTTCCTTTTGCCAAAACTCTGGCTAATTTTATAAGTTTTAACAAAATTAAACTTTAAGGTAACGCAATAGCAAACAGTAATTATTATGTAAATATATATTTATTTAAAGCATGATTTCTGTAAGTGTTGTGTTTGTCTTTGTGTATGTCAGTGGCCTAATCTGGAAGAATTAAATTATACAATAAAAATTTAATACTACCTACCTATAAAGTGACTCTCCCATGACTGACTTGACACTGGTAGAATTCGTATCTATTAAACTCCAATATTAAAAAGTTGAAGTTAGTGAGTTTGGATGTTCGGGGTAATCTCTAGTACTACTGATCCGATTTTGAAAATTCTTTCACTGTTAGAAAAGTATATTAGACTCCTTTTTTTGCTACATATATATTTTCAATAATTGATCACGATAAATGTTATTAAAATTAGCAAAATACTATAATATGACGTGCGCTGCTTGAACGGTTTGAAATAAAAGAATAAATTCTATGGCAAAAATATTCATTACTTTTACAAATAAGTCCGCGACACCATATATATATTTATATATAAGTTTTATATCTCAGTCAACAAGATGATGGGATATGTGTCAAAAGTGAAAGAAATTTGACAAGATTAAGTTTGGATGCAATTTTCACGTATACTTACAAATTCTTATAGAACAAACAACTAAATTGGACCCGATTGGTGATGCTGTAAACGGAAGCTACGCTTATTTTAAAAGATTTTTCACATACCAACTGGGTATAGTAAGTTACTGAATAGTGTGAATTAACAATTGAGAACTGCAGGTGCATGTAATTAGGTATTAGGTTTTTTAAGATTTTTTGCCTTTTAAAAATATAATTGAAACCGGTAGTAACCTACTCGGTGCAGACAAAGTTGCACGGGTCACCTAGTAATATATATATTAAATATTATTTAAGTAGCCTGATTGGAGTAGTCATTATTCATATAGCCCAAATAGATAGTATCATGTTTGATCATTGGTCCATAACATAGACATATATGAAAGAGTTTTTCAAATATAACCCTTAAATGTGTGAAACAAGTTCCTATTTCTACGGAGAAAAAATATAAATAAAATGGCTGACGATTTTCATACTAGGGGTCTTTGACCGAATAAAAAGAATACACTGTACAATTAGATATGACAACATGTACACTCAATAAAGATCAGAGAACTGTACAAAAAATCTATACATATAATAAAGATGTAACTGACCGCTGTCTGTAAGAAAAACTATTATTAGGGGTCTTTATAAATGCAATAGAACCCAAAACAATGATTTTTAGAATTTTTGTCTGTTTATCTGTTTGTCTGTGCGTTTGTGCACGCTAATCTCAGAAACGCCTTATCCGATTTAGATGTGGTTTTCACTGATATATCGTGGTAAGGTTCACTTAACATTTAGTGTTTGTTTCATGTCAATTGGTTCATAAATAAAAAAGTTATGCCAATTTAAAGAATCACGTCGAACATTTGTTAAACTATCTATCTACTGTTCTTTCCCTTTTCAGTAGCATTGACTGCAACTTTACTAAATTTCATTATAATAATAATGGTCTATATAAAATTATAATAATAATAAATAAATATAAGGTAAAAATGATCAGTTTCGGAAAATTAAAATAACCAATGTCAGTTGACCTCAGATCTATATGATCAATCATATGAAATTGGGTTCAGCTTAGGCTGGTGGTTTAGGTTGTACACGTCTGCGCAGGTATATAAAGCGCGCCGAGAGCCGCGCCGCTGCTTCGTAGTCCGGTGAAGCTGTAAAGACCTTAACAGGTCAATAGCATAGTCAGTTCAAGAAAAAAAAAACGCGCCGCTGCTTACAGCATTCAATTATTCGCAGCAAACGCACGTATTCCGGAGGCGCATGGCGTAACAGTTGCATTCGATAACACTGACTGTTTGCATAGTTCATCTATTCTATCTATCTTCTTCTATATACATACATATAATAAAAATGAAGTGTGTGTATGTAATATCAAAATAAATTTTTTCACTGATTGGGTATGAAAGTATACACGCTTCTGATAACAAAAATGCAATTTTTAAAATTTTTGTCGGTCTGTCTGTCTGTCTGTTTGATCCGGGTAATCTTCGAAACGGCTGAACCGATTTTGTCGGGAATTTCACTGGCAGATAGAGAAAATTACAGCGCGTTACTTAGGCTACTTTAAATTAGACTATCTGTTAACCGCGGCTTCGTCTGCCATGCTATCTTCAAAACGATTCGATCGATCTTCAGATCACTTTCACTGGCAGATAGCTGATCTTATAAAAAGTAATTTAAGCAATTTTAGTTTATACTAGCTGTTAACCGTGGCTTCGCCCGCTGTGCTATCACCAAAACGGTTACATCGATTTTCACGGGACTTTCAATGGTAGATAACGAACCTAATAAAAAGTAATTGTGGTTATTCTATTTTAGGCTAGCTGTTACCCGCGACTTTGTCTGCATGAAATTTAGCAAGATTTCAACTTATTCTTTATTTTTAATGACAGAAATAATTATCGGCTTATTGTTTACAATTCGACATTATAATTATTAATAACATTAATGATATAGAGGTCTTCCTAATAAGAGTATTACGTAAAGAGTTGCATAATACAATTTGTTGCGGAACAGACAAGCGTTTATTTTTTGTATAGTCACTAAATCTTAATTATAATAAGGGCAATGTATATTAAATGTAATGTAAATATAAATCTTTATAATAATATTTTTAGTTATTGTTTCAATAGTTCCTTATACAGTGTAAGTGAGCACTGAGGTAGTTATATGGTTGGTTATGGTTCCAAATATTATGCTGATGACAAACCTCATTTGGCACGCTCTTTGTATTTATATATCTAATGTACACGTTACATGTTACTTTTAGTGGCGTGCGCGTCGTACTTACAATTGTCTTTAAAGAGCGTTTCTGTAATTGTACATAGTCTCACAATTCTATAATTCTTTAATACGATTTTAAAAAACGCGTGCGGAGCTGCGGGTACAGCTAGTCTTATAATATATATAAGCAACGGTAGTTTATATAAATTAAATCGTTTGTATTCTGAGATTATTACACTGGAACACTTTTATGCTATCTATAACGCGTTACTAGATTGCACATTACTGTTATAAAGTTTTATATTGTAATTTTACGTGGACAAAGTCACCCGTGGTTGTTAGTATTATATAAAAATTATAATAACAGTTTTTTCGCTATAGTTTCTAGGCAGCTTTTCTGGATGACAGCATGTTTATTGAACCGAGGAGTCCTTTGAGAGATTCATCTGGGTAAAGTTTATTTAACTTAATTGAATTTTATAAATGTAGCAGGTAAAATAATTTACCGACGGATTCTCTCCAATGATTTGGATGAAAAATTGCAGGAGTTGGTCTATTTTATGATTAGTTATGCAGGTAAAATTTTAGAATACGGAAATTCTCACATTTCCTCTGTATGCACGATATTAAATTCCTTGCCATATCAGTTTACGATGTGTTTCAGCAATTCAAAATACTTAGAATAAATATTCATTCATTTCATTTGTTTTTTTTTGTTTGTATTATACATTTTTGAAGTAAAAATTCGTATGGGAATTCATTTATTACATGTTGTATTGAATAGATCACGTGCACCATAAATTAAACTAGAGCAGATAGAGAAGTTCCAAATTAAAACGTGGGGCCATCTGTGAGATATATATAACAGTCGGTCCCACAGTTTTCTGTCAACAAACGAATTTCAAGCGAAATCTATTCTAGACCGTTGAAACTTACAATCAATATAATAATCAATTCAATTTCATTCAATACGATTCAACAAATTGTCCAACAGCGGACATAATTGACAGCTCTTACTAACAATATTGTAAAATAACAGAACTGCCTTATTATGCATAATCATTATATATAGTTAATATATAAAGTCGTTATTGTTGTGTAATCTGTATTGGATTCATTCAAATAGAAATCATTTAAAATACGTACTATAATGAGTATCACAGACGGATAAACACGGTTCTATGTATATCATACTCAGCCTCTAAGGTCATGTTTAATCGTTAAGGGCGACGAGGCAACCGGCTGGACGCTCGCAGATAACTCACCCTTAAATATTGTTAAATGACCTTCCAAATTTGAATTACAATTTATTCTTTTTAAACGGCTTGTGTTTATGACCAAGTTCAGTTGGATTAATGTAGATTTAACCTATCCTTCAGGAACAGTACTTTTTTTGGTACTTATGTATTAAATGCACCGCGATCGCCGGCCGCGGCATTCTCATTATTCTCTCTCATTAATTTTTTTTCAAGTTTTACCTAACCAAACCAAAAGAAAATAACAAGCAGTCGAGAAAAAAAGGAAATTTTATCTTAAACTCTATATCAACCCATTTTCCATCTAAATCTTAGTGAATACTTTGTTTTTTAAGTCTTTTGGAATCTAAAAGTGTTTTAAAGGGCTGCATTTGAAATTCGCATTTTGATATAAAGGTTGAAGGGGATGGGAGCAGCGGGGGAAGGGGTGATTTCCGCTACCCGCGGAAAGTCATAGTTACTAAGATATTTATGATCAAAGTTTTGAGGTTATGTGTCATTTCCGAACAATCATTGGTAATTTGATATTTTTACCAACCATGATTTTTAAGTTAAAACAAAATATTTTCGTCTCGGTACGATTATGTTAGACTTTCGAAAAAAATTACGCGAGCCGGCTGCAGTAGTGGTTGGTACCCTTTTTTTCTAGATGAAACTTCTTTCTGTATCCCTGACAAAGTGTATGCCAAATTACATTATAATCATTTGATTGAGTAGTTACGGCGTGGAAGCATATCAAAACAATCAAACTCACAGTCATATTTATCCTCATAAGAGACTCAATGTACAGTTTATTGTACAAACTAAAACGTAACATTCAGGCCTAAGTATGAAAAAATTACCACTACAAACCCACTGTACAATACTGATGTACGTTCAAATTTCATGGAATTTGCTTTTAAAGTTTCATACCAACCAGTAATTTCACTTAATATAGTATTTCAATAAACGATTGTCTAAAATTTTCTTTCATTTAAAACTCAATACCATCTAAGCGCCCAATGTGCATTTAAATGAACAAAGGATAAGACGTATTGGTTGAGTTTTTGAAGTGAAACTTCTTTAGGCGCATGAGGGTAAATTTTTTACAGATGTAACGTCACACAGGTATGCAACGGCAGTGACGTCATTTGCAGTAAACGCAGATTTTTCATCTATTTTTCAAGTCTCGGAAATCTAGTTTTAGATTTGTATAAATATAAACAAGACTTATAAATTAGTTCGCCAAAGAAGTTTCACTTCTGACATGTGTACTTTGTACGTACGCACTTTTTTTTATCATAGAGGGCAAACGAACCATGGGGTCACCTGATGTTAAGTGATAGCCGCCGTCCATAGACATTAGCAACACCAGGGGAGTCGCAAGTGCGTTGCCAGCCTGTGTTTGGGGAAAGAGGGGGGAAGGGAGGGAGATTGGTGGTCCTCCGGCGCCCTGAAAGCACTGTTACTCCACATCGGTTTTCTATGGGTCGGGTGGTAGTACTCTGGATGAGCCAGCCCATTCATGCTGAAACAAGAATAGGTTCAACGTGACTCTACACAGGGTGTAAAAAAAAGACTAAAACGCGTGAACCGGAACATGTCCAACGTATACATACAATATATTGAACACTGGGTTTTTAACTCGTCTCGGTCATTATAATTTGGGCCTTAGGCGGTTTTGGTATCGGGGTGGCGCGCGTGTGTGTACCCCAATTGACTCACTATTTCAGCTGGTTAGAAAAGGTCGAGGTCCCACAGATAAAAGTCAGGTGTGATTTTGAGCTTCTAATTTATATATCGACAGCCTTCTGTGTGGGCCGGCGCGCAGTAACTGGCTCGCCGTTCACACGGGCTGACATATGATTTGCTTACCGTGCAGGCAAAGTACCTTACATGTCTATATTGCGTCCCTGCAAGGTTATAATTAGCTGATACATCATCGTCTGCGTTACTTATTATCTTAACATGCTCGTATTTCATGTACAGAAGAAAAATCTAAAAAAAATACAAAAATATACTTTGCTTGAAAAATTTCTTTAGTATTTCATAGTGCTTTTAAAATCGTAATACCTTAAAATTTTTAAAATTTGATATTATATCAAGATTATCGTGGTCATTTCTTTTTTTTAAATAAGACATCAAGTGTCTACGAAACAAAATTTATTTATTATTTCTTTCTAATATTAGTAAGCACATATTTGACGTACTAAAACAGATATTAAAAAAATATATAGTATGGGTAATGACCGTACAAGTAATACGTAAGCAGAAGTTTTGTAATTCCCGACTACCCCCTCTCTCATGTCAGCAAAAGTAAGCGATGCTCTTACTCCTCCATGCTTACCTAAACATTTATATCGTTTTTTTTATTTATATAAGTATTTTTTAATATATTCTGGTTTTTATTGGTTATTAATTCATTAGCAGCAGTTTAGTCTAGAAATATGGAACTTATATTGTATAGAAGAATTAAATTAAAGTGGTTTGCGACTAGGGCGATTGGTACCACAGTGGCTAAGACCGCACGCCTCACATATCAGACCTACACGTCCAGATCCTCCCATAATTTATATCATCAAAAATAAGCAAATGAAAGTTTCACAATACAGATCACCCCCACTTACGTGCACACAGGTACAAATATAGAGGAAGGGTTTTTATTTTTTCCCTTATTTTCGAACTGGTTTATAGTTTAGATTAGCCCAGTAATCAGACACGAAATACAAGTTTGAATTTGTGAGGCTCACATGCTGCTACACATGTGTGTCGCAGGAATTCTTATATGTGTAGTGCTAGCTTAGTTTAGCTTAGACAGATTGACGAAGTTGCATTCAAGGCCACTCTGGCACCATTGAGCTTGTCAAGCGGCGAAGTACCTTATGCGCTCGCCTTAGTAGTCCGGTGAAGTTGTGAAGGCCCATTAGACCAATAGCGTAGTCAGTTTGAAAAAAAAAGCAAATCAAAGACTCCTCGCCCCTTGCTTACGTAATACTCGATTGACCCACAGTATTCTGGCAAAATCCTTAATAACTCTCCTACATGATTATTTAAGGTTGTGTATATGTACTCGGTTTTGGGACGTGGTAAATCGTACACCATTTGTGGGTTCCTGGGTGCCGCGCCGTGACACAGACAAACGACTCGGATGACGTATTACTGCTACAAACAATTCCAGTACGTACTTAGCGTTAGCAACAGTTCGAATATAGAGATATATTTTATCTTCCCAAGTGTAAACAGGTGTAAGGAAAATCTCTCTAATTCTTGCATACGGCCATATTGTACGAGTGATTCTTGGATGAATATTTTCGATCAAAATTACTTGTAATTGCATTTTTTTATTTATCTTCTTCTTTTATACATACAATAAGATTGTAAATCTAAAGTAACTGTACTTTTTAGATTTTAGTGGAAAAAAAGCATCACTGTTTGAGTACTGCGTTCACGATAAAGCCTATATCATAAAACATACCCTCGAGTAACATTTCGTCTTGGTTTTATTAAAATCGGTTCACTCTATAAAAAGTTATTGTAATATTAATGACGACTTAAGTTCGAGAGAAAAGTATATAAGTAAATGGACTTTTAGACATTTTAGAAGTCACTGTTTTTTTAAATTACGTTCTACCCGGACGGAGTCGCGGGCACAGATAGTATATAAATAAAAATCAATTTCTAAATGTTTGTAACAGCATTACCTCAAAACGATTGTACCTATTTGTTAATTCCTTTTTTGCTATGTTTGTAAATGACGAGTTTGTATGAAAAAAAAATGTTTTGACAAATCTAACGGAAAGGTAAACAATTTCATTTTATTATAGCACGAAAAAGTGACTGCACTTTGCCTGATGGTAAGCACAATACAGTCCAAAAACAACGGCGACCACCGAGTGACACTATCCATCGCTGGTCGCCGCTGTCATGCCGGCCTGCGAATAGCTGGATATGCACAGGCTGATCCCGAAACGCGACCCGCGGAAGCGAATCACTATGACGAGCTTTTTCGCCATATACATGGTGGTTGCGACACAGTCAGACTATAAAACCTTACCAGCCTGCTTTCGTCATTGCCTCGTTCGTTATTCAGCAGGGTGCACCACGTGCAGGTGAGGTTGGCTTGGATGTCTCAAGTCTTGGGTGTTATTCGATACCCCTTACACCCCAAACCTATTTAGTCGCGTTGATTGATTTAAAATAAATTTATTTGATAGCGGAAAAACTTATGGGTTCGCGTCACCAATGACCTCGACGTGCTAGTTAAGCGTCTCCGATTTTATACAAGGTACTCTGTGTCTCTGATGACCTCTATATGCTCGTGCCGTATTGTGCGTGCGCACGCGTGCGATGTGTATAGTATAGCGACCATATATTATCTATATCTATAAATATTATCCAATACAAAATACATATAAGGGTTGCTGAGGTATGTATTCTTGGTACACATATATGTTACAACAACTCATATATGTATGAATAGTTAGCTTATCTTAGGTTAGCTTACATAGGTATCAGGCAACAGCCAAAGCCGAGGAGTGCCGTGCACCCTTGAGCTAGTTGTCAAAATAAAATCGGCTGAGTGCCTTAAGCGCTCGCCTTAGTAGTCCGGTGAAGCTATTAAGACCTTGCTTGGTCAAAAGCATAGTCAGTTCGAAAAAAAAAATCTATACTAATATTATAAAGAGGTAAAGTTTGTGATTTTGTGGGTTTGTGAGTTTGTGAAGTTGTAGGGAATAATATCTGGATCTAATAAACTGATTTTGAAAAATACCAATAGAAAGCCACGTTATATGTGAATGTCATATGCTATATATTAACCCGAAAAATTAAAGGACTTTTTTGTGGTAGTCGGATTTGCAAAGCAAGTTGGAGAAAAAACGGTCGATCGAAAACGTTTCTTACGAACGCTGCCTCAACTATGAGAGATATATGATTGAGTTCCAGAGAAAAGTTGTAGAGCTTGATAATGCCTACAAAAAAGCATATGTTTACTTTTATATTTACGTCACAAAAAGGAGTTTTTTTTTATAAATACTTACCGCCCAACGAAGCGGGCTACTTTGGCAGTTGATCCTTAAATAGATGAATGAATTTTTTATTGCACTTTTCATTTGTACACTGGCGATAGATTATCACGATAGCTTCATTTAATATAAAGTTTTAAATATTTAGTATTTTTATAAACACTTCTCGTTCCGCGTAGCGTGTTCTTTTCTTGGAGAAGTGAGTCAAGCTATGTGATGCTTATGGTTTTTCTCTGTACATAAATTGTATAATTAAAGTAATAAATGTAGCAGATGAAGTCGCAGGAATCAATGAGTGATGGAATATAGTGGTTTTCTCCTCTAATGAAAGTTGTTACCACAAAAGAGAGAAAATTTATAGGTAACCGATACGCGACGCGATTGGATTTTAGATGCCCAATCGCTACCTTCCAAAATCCCAACTTTCAAAGATGTTACTTAACTAATGGTATTGTTAAAACTTCCAAAAAGTCTTTTACATTCCCGTGATGAAATTGTTCCAACTTTTCTTATTTTTATTCAGAAAAGTTCCAAAGTAAATTTTTTATACTTAAACCCAAGTGTCGTATAAAGATTATCGTTTAGATTTTAGGTGTTTATAAGATCTTGCTTATTATTATTAGTTGAAAATTGAATTGCGACCGTGCTATTGACTATAACCAGCGACTTACTAAAGACCTCTGGCGCCATTGGTTGAAGTTATCGGCTGTTGATGCGTCTCGACACTTTTTACCCTGGTGTGAAACGCCATTGGTTGGAGGTATCGGCTTTTCGTGTCTCTTAGTTATTATTGGTTGTCAGTTTTCGCTGAATGACTTAAAAGGTGACCGACGACTAGATACTGGGCATCCTCGCGCAGACAGTTGGGCTAGTCATATCTACAAATAATTCGTGACTACATTCAGTGTTGCATTTATGTATCGGCTAACGTTTTATTCGATTGTCCTTGATGAATTCAGCTATAAAATTATAATCATAACGTCACTATGGATGACGTCAAACTTTCACATGGACGCCATTTTATCTCTGCTCCGAAAATTATGTCGTGAAAACAAAAGTGAAAACCTAACCTATCCTCAGCAATTATATCGGTCTACTCAAAACATGGTAGACAAACATGTTCGCATATCCTGTTAACGTTTTCCAACTTCCCAGTTAAATTTTCTTACTAATGTACACATTGAAGACAACGTGACTTTCACTTTTGATCGACTTCGACGTGGGTTTTTCGGTTTAGGATCAGTTGGAAGGTGCCATTCGAAGCTTGACAGAGATGATTCACCATAAGCCTTTGCAACGTTTTCAAGGATTTGGCACACGAAATTTCATTTGCGACGCAAATTTTGATACAAACTCTTTGTGCGATGTTTTTATCTATGGCAAAATCGAGAGACATACTTGAGATGACTGACATATACGCGCACTATAAACAAACTAAATGACATACGATGCTCAAACTCCGCCTCAATATGAAGGATAAGTGTGCTAACCTAACGGAAATAAGAAATTTAACAATTGACATTGCGGGCTTTTTAAGTTCTCAATTCCCGGTACTTTCTTGACAGAATTTAGTGTTGGGGTTGTAGTTCGCTTATTAATATCCCCTTTTGTTTCTTATCTTATTCCTTTTCACACAGATTTTGCTTTTATGACACGATGAATATATGCCAAAACTATTTACACTGTATTCATGATAATTTTAAATGTGATCACACGCCAAATGGAACGCATTCAGAGCCACGTTATGAAATAACCCTAGCAAGACTAATGACACGCGAATCTAGGGTTGCCAAATTTTACAATTTAAGTTATGTAATATTATTTTTCTTAAACACATTATAACAGATTAGTGATCCAGGCTAAGTACCGATGCAATTTATATATTATATACTTATAAGTGGATGGAGTTTTCATGATATAGAACTATTTTCTTATTATTACTTATTTAAGAGGTTTTGTTCATTAATGTTATGGATTTGTCATACTCGCCACGCTTGGCAAGCGGGTTGACAGTGATGACTTACGGCACTGAGACGTGGCCGCTAACTGTGGGCCTCATAAGAAAGCTCAAGATCACCCAACGAGCGATGGAAAGAGCTATGCTCGGGGTTTCTCTACGTGATCGAATCAGAAATGAGGAGATCCGTAGGAGAACTAAAGTTGCCGACATAGCTCACCCAATATCACAGTTGAAGTGGAATTGGGCAGGGCACATAGCTCGAAGGACTGATGAGCGATAGGGCAAAAGAGTCCTAGAGTGGCGACCACGTACCGGAAAGCGCAGCGTGGGACGGCCCCCCACCAGATCGACCGATGACATTATAAAGGTTGCGAGAAGCCGTTGGTTACAGGCGGCACAGAGCCGTACGCTGTGGAGAACGTGTGGTGAGGCCTTTGTCCAGCAGTGGACGACTATAGTACTTTTTTGTATATCTTTATTTGATTTTATTGGCGTTTGAGCACAATCTCATCTGATGTTAAATGATGAGATGGTCTAAGATGGTAAATACGCTAAACCTAGAGGGTACTGGATCTCAAGTACAGCTGCCGGAACACACCAACAAGCACTTGGCGACAGATCTTCAACTTAAGGGGGATAGATAGCCAGGAGGACTTAGAAAAAGCACTCAGAAAAGGAATTTATGTAGTTCTGGGATAGATGCGGGGTGGTAGGTAGGTGATGTAATGTAGGTGAATGTAATGATATCTCACATATTACCGTCAAGCGTTTAACCAATATGGCATTTCAAAGGTTTAAATAAAACTTTCGATCAGCAATAACTAGAAAGGGTCACGTACAAAATCGAAGCTAAAAGCTGTCCGCGTAAATATATACTTGTGTGTAGCTATTTGTTTACTAAAAAAGGGAGAAAAAAAGTTTTAAACAGTTTTAAGTTCAATCTAATTACAACCATGACACCTAGTAATAAAGTCACAAATGTTCAAAATATACTATAATACTTACGATAAAACGAGCAAAGCAATAAATTACTAATAATAATCACAAATGAAAAGACAACATAAACAACATTTAGCGTGAATTCAACCTTAACATGCAATGAATAAAGTACTTTTTCCCGTTATTGTGCGTGTTTGTGCGTGGTTGAAGAGCCTTGACCAAACATTTGTACCACAGGTATAAAATCGGTAATTTTGTTCAAAATTTCATATTATTTGTTAGATTAAAGCTTAAAATATAAATTATTCAACATGTATTTAGCGAAAGTAATATAATCCGGCCGTTAAATTTGCGTTTTCGAATATTATTTTTGCATCTTTTGAATACACTGCGGCATGTGAAACGTGCTTACATTGGCTGTGTTTCAAACAAACGAAACAAAATAAAAGCTCACATTTCAAGTCAGCTGTAATTTACCGAGACGTATTTTTCGCGCCGACCCAATATCTAGTTATTGTTGATCGAAGAATAAAACATATTTTTCTAAACGAGTGTGAGACAACCCTGCACTCTGCGTCATCACGTAGCTGTCATTTCGTATGTAGATAGGCGAAAACCGCTAATTAGATACGGAATTTCAGTGAGATACAGATAAAATAAGACAGTTTTACTCTGTGTTAAATGATAAGAGACTGCGATTTTTTTGTAAATTTTGGAGGAATCGCATACACATGGAGAATGTTACTAAATATATTATGCACAAGATTATATAGTATATTATCATATATAGTATATATAAAAATCACTAATGCCCCGTTTTTGAGATACTCGGTTAAACTACCAATAGTTATTGACTCAACAAAGTTATCCATAAGATAAACTGTCATTTGGCCCGTTGAGTTCTACTAGCATTTATCGTACGATTGTGTATTCAGGAACTCAATTTGAGAAGTTATCGAACAGATAACGCTATTGGACATATAAACTACAATTAAAGTACCTCAGAAACCGGGCATAAGTAGACTTGTTAATGTGTGTACTCTCTAAATTTGATAGTATAATCGAAATATAAAAAATCCAGTGTCATAATGTTTGTCCAAAATGAACTCCGAAACTACTCAACCGATCTTCATGAAAGTTGGCATGTATATATAATTTGGTGCAACTTAAGAGAGAGGATAATTTATATTTCAATTAATGGCCTTAATATTTTCTAATCAAAAATGAAATGAGTGTCAACGTTGATTATTGCTATTAATTGTAAGTTTCATCGGTATCGAACAGATGGCGTTTTAGATTAGTCTATTAATAGAAAACTGTATGACCCACTGTTATTGATATCTCAATGATGGCGCCACGTTTTAATTTTTTTTTTTTCAACTCCAGTTTATTTTATGACGCACGTGTTCTGTTAATGAATTTACTACGTAGCTTCGCTTTTTCTATATCTTGATACATGTCTAAAGACTTCTAATTAGGCAGACTCATTACCCCATTATACCAAATGTATTATCATAATTTTAACTCAACATGTGATAACTGAGCCACAGCAACGCGTGGCCGGATCAGCTAGTATTATATATATTAGTGAATATGTTCTGTTAAAATGTAAATACGAAAAACGAGAAATTATTACATTTCTTTGAATGCAGAATCATTTTTTTAATACTATTGGCGGCAAACGAACATGTGGGTCACCTGATGGTAAGTGATCACCGCTGTCCATGGACATCTGCGACACGAGAAGAATCACAGATGCGTTGCCGGCCTTTGAGAAAGAAATAGGCTCGTTTCTTGAAAAAAGGCAGATTGTAATGGTCTAGAAACACTGCAGCTAGTTCATTCCAGAGAACTGTCGTACGTGGAAAAAACGAACGTGAGAAGCGCACAGTGCACGACTTCCAACTATCGAGATGACACTGATGGAATTTCAGTCAGCGACGAGTCGATCTGTAACGGAACTCAGCAGCAGGTATCAGTTCAAACAGCTCTTCAGAGCATTCTCCGTGGTAGATCTTATAGAGGACGCAAAGCGACGCAACATCCCTACGAAGCGCCAGTGTGTAGCCTTATAATTATTATTTAATATTATTATAAAGAAAATCAATACGACGTACCTGCGTCTACATCCTCAAAGTAATAGAGAATTCTATCTATAAAAATCAATTGTAATATTACAATATTGTAGGTGGTAGAGCCACGCTGTAACTATTACTGCTTTTTGCATAAATGGGTCGGCTCGCCCGGGGTACTACCACTCGACCCACAGAAACATTCACGTGAAGTAACAGTGCTTGCATTGTTGCATTTCGTTCGGTCAGTGAGAGACACCCCTTCCCCGTCCATCCATCTTTCCCCCGTCCTTCCAAACACAAGCTGGCAACGCAATTGCGACTCCTCTGGTGTCGATAGTGTGTATAGACGGTTGTAATCACTTAACATTAGGTGAGCCACCTGTTCGTTTGCCTAATATGATGTAAAAAAAAAATTAAACGGTCATATCCAAAATTCACCTTTCGCTTTTTTAATAAAAATAAATATTTTAATAAATTTCCCTCAAACGAAGCACCCTACTCTAAATGCATAAACTATAGATCACAGACTAATATGACAAGATGGTGTTACCTTCATAAAAATACGTAAGTTTCAAGTGTTAACAACGATCACAACACATATTATATAACAAAGTCCACTGCCACGTCGGTCTGTCTATCTGTTCGTGATAAACTCTAAAACTACTGAACGGATTTTCATGCGGTTTTATCATGAACGTAATATGCAATGCGTGTTCAAACAGACAGACAGTTCTAAAAATTATTGAAACGTGTTTTATCTTACTAACTGTTGCCCGCTGCTCATGATTTTGAAACATTCTGCATTGGCGCTTCGCTCTTATTGGTCTTAGCGTGATTATATATTATATAACATATAGCCTTCCTCGATAAATTAGCTATCTAACACCGAAATATTTTTTCAAATCGGACCGGTAGTTCCTGAGATTAGCGCGTTTAAACATACAAACAAACTCTTCAGCTTTATATATTAGTATAGATTTCATTTCACTATTATAAAACAACACATTATATATTATTTTATTATTAGTAAATTTATATAAACCCGTTAAGTTACAGTTTACTAAAAGTCGAATCCCGTGACATTAACTTACTAAGTGCTTAAGTAGATCAAAGTTAGCATCGATTTACAATTCGCATATGGCCATCAATGTTTTTATTGCCCCGTTAACTAAAGGAATATATGTCTGTTATGTCTCGAGTCATTGCGTTCTTTTACAGCTTATCTGGATATCTCGACATAAACCTAAATATTGTGGAGTGTTTTGTGATAGGAATACAAATATGGTAAATTTGGTTACTGGGTCTCACAGTTTTAGTTGCTTATTCAAGTGACATCATATGTATTTGTTCAAATGACAATATCTCCCGTATAAAATAAGACACTTTTCAGAGCAAGAAGAGTTATTCACTAATTTGTCGTTTTTAATGAAGAAATAATATTGACAGCGCGATTTTAGAAACTGTGTTACAACGCCATCTATGGAGTAATGGCGGTACTACGTCGAGCGATTTAGACATTATTCTTGCATGTTATTAAAAGTAATGGCTATCTGTCTACTCGTGTGGTTATAACTCGAATCTAACTATACCGATTTACAATATTTTATTTAAATCATAGGCGTATTCCACTTTTACATTTTAAGCCCAAGACCAACCCCTGTTACGACTAGTTTAACTCTTTATGTGATATTTTCCCAACCCAACCTCACCTGCATGTGGTACATCCTGCCGAATAACGAACGAGGCACTGGCGAAAGCGTGATGGTAGGGTTTTACTGCCTGACTGGGTCGCAACCACCATGTATATGGCGAAAAAGCTCGTCATAGTGATTCGTTTCTGCGGGTCGCGTTTCGGGATCAGCCTGTGCATATCCAACTTTTTGCAGGCCGGCATGACAGCGGCGACCGGCGATGAATAGTGTTTTTGGATGGTACTATGCTTACCATCAGGCACAGTGCAGTCATTTTACCAAGCTACAATAAAAAAAAATTAATTGTAATTTGTTGGATATATTGATTTATTCACACTTCACAACTGGAAGTAATTATATCGTTTACGTAAGACCAAATTAAACTTTTTTTTCTTTCATTTAACAAGTGCTCGTATCTTTCTTTATTCTTGTGAAAATGTTTTTGTTCTTTTACGGGTAATACGTATTCTGTTTGAATTAATTTTGCTCTATTTTATATTTTTTACTGTAACTTTATTAACCGCTGTAACCAATTTTATGTTGCATCTGTAAAGTTGTATCATTATTATTGTGCCCCTATGGAAAATAGTATCAATTTCTAGCCTTGACAACATTCCGAAATATACGCTATTTTTATGTAGAAGTCTTACCCAACTCGATTCAGCTTTTGTTTATATTACTCCGGAGAAAGAACAGTTATATAAATTATATATTAATTCCTAATTCGTTTTTTGCTCGATGTTGATAGATCGTATCATATCATAGAAAAATCCTCTTTATCTCATATAAATATAACGAATGTTACATATAGCTTCTACAGTATACAAACAATTGTTTATTCATAAGCTAATCCTATGTCGTAGCAGAACACAAATAATAAATATATCATACGAATGTAAACAAGGACGCGGCTCGAGGTTATATGACAGAAACTAGCATAAGTTAGCTTGCGGTCCCATTATACGCTCAAGGAGTTAGTTTGTCGCGGACACGGCATCAAGTAAATCATCGAGTGTAGAGGTAAGGAGAACTATCTCTGTGTATGAAAATTGCCCGTCAAAAAGATTTAGATTACGGCGGTGTTACAGTAACAACAGGTTTCATTCTTGTGCTATTATATCAACAAGTTTTATAAAAGTAGACTCAAAAATCACTAAACGTTTTATGTAAAGGTCACAAAAATTCTATCACACTCCACGTTTTCTTACAGCAGTTATTTTAGGTTGTATTCGCAAAATTATTTCGGATCTTTGACTATGCTAGCACTAATTTGAGGGTCTTGGAACTATTATTTAGTTCTGGAAGCTGGGAACTTTTCAACATGTCCCCGAAATGAAATAGTTCTCTTCAGTTCTACCCTCCATAAGAGAAATGTCCAACACGTTTATGCATTACTGTTATTTTTCACATGATGTGAAAAATAATTTGATATATTATAATCATAAACCTAAAACGCCTGTTACATTTAATACAGATATCATTTCACTTCACTATTCAGAGATCTCTTATATCTGCTATATATCACGGGCTTATAAATTCACAGTTCACTTCATTGCATTAATGGGTTATTTTATGTCCAGTACGATGATTTACAAGTAACACTTAACTTTCGTCCTCCTAATATGGCATGACTTCTATGAAAAATAAATGAAGTGTTGGTAACAATAATCGTCTCATTTGACGTATAGCAGGTTTTCATTTATTGCCTGTGATATATAGTAGTGAAGAAAGTTATTTCTATTGCTATGTAATTTTATCAACGTAAATAGATGTAAGAGTGGAAACTACAGTTTATACAAGCATCTCGAGTGCAGCCGCTTATGAAATGTCAAGTGTCGCGTTGAAATTCAAACAAATTTATATTTGAAAGCGTTTGAAACTTTACCTAATGTGTGTCGTGACAGAGAAAAAAAAACACAGTGAAGATATTTCAGCATTTGAATTACGTTTGCGTGGGAACTTTTGAGGAACTACAGAACTGTAATTGAAACTTATTATGGGAGGGCTTTAAAATTCTGATCCGCAACCTTTTTATGTGACGCAATGTGGTGGAAATAAACACTGTAGAGTGGGAGCAGTGCTTGCCTTCGGGTATTTTTTCTTTCTTTCTCGTTGTTCATGGTTGCGTGTGCTGCAACGTGGCGTCCACTGAACGCAATCTATGTTATTCAAAATTGATTAATAATTAGATAGTAAATAAAATATAGGTGCGCAGAACACAAATTTACGCATATATACCAACTATATTATATGTACAACGTCAAGACAACTTAGTATAAATAAATGCCAACTTTAGATTCTTATAAAGATACTAGCTGTGCCTGTAAATTCGTTCGTGTGAAACCTTATGTATAAAACAGCGATTAATAAAAAAAAAATTAATGTATTAAGTCCATTTACTTATCTACATTACTCTCGTACTTAAGTCGCGTCGTCATTAAAAATATAATAACTTTAGATAGACCGAATCGACTTTAATGAAACAAAGACTAAATGTTACTCCCAAGTTATGCTTCATGATTTTCTTGAAGAGTTTTTATCATTAATGTGTATTCATATAAACATACAGACATTTCTAAAATTAACGGAAATGTATCTTATTACTTATTCCTGGACACTACAATTTTTACAAAAATTTAAAAGACACGTTAGATTCACAATCTTATATATTTTGACTTTGTTTCGTATAAAACTCTTGACAATATTATTGTTCAAGCCCGAACTTGCACCTAAATTCTGAGCGGTCAAAAAGATTGGTGAAGACTCTTAACTATATAATCGAATATAGCCATATGTTTCAATAACTCATATAAGTAAGAATATGTAGCTTAGCTTAGATTAGCTATCTCTAGGTCGCGAATTGCATGTTGCAACAGCCCAAGCCGAGGTGTGCCGTGCCCCCTTGAGCTAGTTGTCAAATAAAATTGGCTGAGTGCCTTAAGCGCTCGCCTTAGTAGTCCGGTGAAGCTGTTAAGACCTTGCAAGAGCAATAACGTAGTAAGTTCGAAAAAAAAATCCGCTCATCGCCTTCTGCTGCGCTACACAATATCGCTGTCACTAAGACCACACCCTGTCGATGTAGGTCGAGAGAGTAGGCATGTTTTCACATTATTAGTGGACATTTAACGACTGTTTTTCGAGTGAAAGTATTGTTTATAACAGCGTTCTGTCAATCAATCGCGGATTATAACACGCTTAGTCGGAAGTTTGTTCTACTGCCTTTATTGTTATTGTTAGTGCCATTTTACTGTATAATATCAAATCACCTGATCTAGTGCGTTTCTATGTAATAGTAACTCGATGTTTTCGCTACGGGCGTTGCTAATAACCAAAGTAAATGAAAGGCCTACTTATCACTACATATTATAAAAAACAAAGTTCTCTGCCACGTCTGTCTCTTCACGGTAAAATCAAAAACTACTGAACAGATTTTTATGCGGTTGAAGCTATTATTGATTTCAGCATGAATGAGTCGGCTCGTCCGGGGTAGTACCACCCTCTCACAGAAAACCGACGTAAAGTAACAGTGATTGCACTGTTGCGTTTCGTTTGGACAGTGAGAGCGCCGGATAAACAAATCCCCGCCCCCTCACCCCTCCCCCTCTCCGTGCCATCACTCCCCGTTCCTCAAACACACTTGCGAGTACCCTGGTGATGCTGGTGTTTATGGACGGCGGTGATCAGTTACCATCAGGTGACCCACCTGTTCGTTTGTCCCCTATAAAATATAAAAAATGATTTATGAGTAATGTTTAGGTATATAATTTGCCAAGTTTTTTTTTCTTATTATCGAGCCCGCTAATAGTATATACTTATATTATTTCTTCATTTCATTATGTTTAATTACCATCCGTGTTATTACAAAAAATTAAATACGTATTAAATACTTGCTTTAAAAAAGTTTGGGTACTTACGGTTAAAATGCACCGTTCTCGACAACGCTCGCGTTATCCTTTTTCGCAAGTTTAACCTAACCAAACAGATATAAAAGAGCAAGATGTCGAACGTTCGGTCAGCGCGGCGCATTTAATACGTAATTTAAAGTATTCAATTTTTTTGTAATAACACCGCATATGTTTTATACAATTTTCTAGCAATTTCCCGCGTTTTCTCTTTGCACTGATAATTTAGACCCCTTTGTTATTTTTCTTTTTGGCAATCAATGATTATTATTGCCATTGGCAAATAGGATTACAAGTTTTTTTGCGAGTTTTAATGTTCTTACAAGATGTTGGCTCCCGTACTAGAACTTTCCATAGGGTTTTTTTTGTATCTCAGAGTTCATGCTCCGTGGTATTATTCATCCACTTCAGCTGTGCTCAATAACCGAACTATATTGTGTGAAACACCACAAATATTACAAAATATAGAGTGAAGTCACACACTATTATGAATAAAATATGAAATCCACTTCATGCCGGACTAAGATTCCGGCAAAAACTCTTACCGTTATTTATTTTATACCCATATATATAAGTGATTACGGGAAATGGAAGATTTTTATACAATTTTTATCCCGTTTTTCACTACCCTAAGAGTTGATTCCCCAAAAATCCCTAGTGCTCATCTGCAGTGTAAGGAGGAACCTGCATGCAAATATTTACAGGCCTAGCCATAGTAATATAAGTTGTGCGTTGATATGCGTTGAGATGCAGTCAGTTATTATTTTATATACATAATTATGTGGATTTCCAATATATATAATATTTTATTTGTTTTTAATTGTATTTTTACTTCTCCATAGCATAACATATCAATGGATTATTGAGACAACTTAAAAAAAAATGAGTTTTTTTTTTTCTCGAACTGACTACGCTATTGACCCTGCAGGGTTTTCACAGCTTCACCGGACTACGTAAAAAAAAAAATGAGTGCGTGTAACCATCACATGCGTTTGAAGTAAAGCTTCGATAATAATTAAATATTACCAAAACTTCTATTGAGTCATTCGTTACTTATCATAGTAATCTGTTCGTACTTCTTTATATATAAATTTCTTCTGTGCGTGTGTATGTCACTGAACTCCTCCTAAATGGCTGGACCGATTTTAATAAAACTTTGTGTGCGTGTTCCAGTGGATCCGAGAATGGTTTAGATGCACAATTGGATCCGGTAGGTGGCGTTGCGGTTGACTTTTAGGATTTTTTTTATTATCAAGGCAGGACAACGTCCGCCAGGTCCGCTAGTTTCTATATATTTTTTTCTCGGACTCACCTAGCAAGGTCTTGACAGCTTCACCGGACTACTAAGGCGAGCGCTTAACGCACTCATTCCATTTTATTTGGGCAACTAGCCCAAGGTACATTTTTGTACTTTATAACAAATAGTTGCTAATAATATTTCCTGTTATTTATGTGCCGAATTAGCTGATAGATGGCATAATGAAGCTTTGATTTAATTTGTTACTTACATTGAAACCAGATAGCAGCACGGTCGCGCGTCCATTTATACATAATTAATTCCATTGTACGATTTTTGTTATTATTCAATTTTCAATTTAATATGTTCTATTAACTTTTTTTCAGAATTTTTTATTGATTTTTTTTATCAAATAATTATTGACAAAATCAAAAATATTTATAAACCGGATGGTACAGTAACGTGACGCCATATTGCCGTAACGGACTTCCGTTGCATTGTCATTCAGTTACCTCCGAGTCGCGCCTAAAGAAGTTTTACTTAAAAAAAATAATTGTGGCTCAAAATCAATGTCTGTTTGTAGAAAATTAAATTTGATATACAAGTGTCCCATTAAGATATTTCCTGTAGGTTCAGTCATTAATAAAATAATATCAAAAACACAAGAAGTTTTATACAAAACTTGACTTTGTATGACCTGTTACGACAGGTATGACAGTTATCACAGTAAGTGCTATTGTAGAGCGCGCTCCCTACTAATTTGAACGATATGATAGCATAGAGTGAGGCCTAGTTATATTTTTTTAATGTATCAAAGTTTACATGTATTTATGGACAAATCTTCTCACGCTCTGGGAGAGAGTACTTAGAGTTAATAATAATAAGGACTTAATTATTTTTTTTACGTATTTCCAATAAAACTTTGCGGCACTCTAAATTATATACATATTTATATGCAATATGCATCAAAACGCATTTGTTTGAATACGTAAATCTGCTGAACTACTTTGAATATTTGAAAAATTCTTGTTACATTTTATATTGTACTTATTAAAGAAGATTATAGACTACGTATCATCACGCTACCACTCCTAGGGGTGGAGCAGTGATTATACAAAGTATAGGTGAGGGAGTACGCTAAAGGCTGTATTAGTGCGGGCGGAACTTGCGACGTGGGGTTTTCGGCGAAGGAAAACTAAACGCGTGTAAAACAGCAGCGCATAACCAACACAACAAATATATTTTTGGCATATACTAAAAATATTAAACAAACGTGTGTACTTTTTACATCTTTGTAAAAAAAAATGATGCCGGTGTCTAAGAATAAGAAATAAAATAAATTTCAATCATTTTTATAAATGTCTGTCTGTCTGTTTGTTTGAACACGCATCACCGCTAAAGTACCGCGTTCATTATAAATCCTATTAAAGAAAATCATGAAGCATATATTTGAGTATTATATAAAGTTATTGTATTTTTAACGACAAAGCGACTTAAGTACGAGAGAAAAGTAGATAATAATTAGACTTTCTACATTCAGATGATTTTATAATTCACTGATTTGAACATCAGATTCCACACGGACGAAGTCACGGGGACAGCTAGATATAACAAACTGCTTAAAAAGTTCTTAAAGGATGAAGGTTAGACACGACAGCTCGCGATTGAAGATGTCAGCAGTAATCTAAACGAAATAAAAGCATCAGCTGTCGGTATGAAATAAATAGGATAATATATCGACGCGTATTACTGAAAGACTCGGTTTTATTACGTTTTGTATTGATTCGTTACCGCCGGAGCGTACTGGCGGAATATAATTTAAGAAGTTGTTTATCTAAGATTATTAAGTAATTAATTTATACTAAGTAATTTATATATTTAACTAGGTAATTTATATTAGGAAGATTAGCATAAAACCTAAATATATAAAAATTCAGTAACAACGTCTGTCTACGAACTCCGAAACTACCACCCAACCAAGGAACTGAATATTTTTACAATCAAAATTAAATAATAAATTGTAAGTTTCATTTGTCTCGTACAGATGGCGCTTTAAATAAGTTCGTTGATATAAAACTGTAGAACCGACTGTTATAGATATCACATAGATGGCGCCACGTTTTAATTTTGAATTTCTCTTTCATCTCCAGTTTATTTTATGATGCACGTGTTCTGTTAACCTTTTTACTACGTAACCTCGCTTTATCTGTATTAAGATTTTTTACAGACAGAAATATTAAAATAAAAAATTCAACAAAAAAAAAAAATTAGCCAAATTAACCGATTACAAAGTCAATTAAGCGTCGCTTTAAAACTCTTTATTAAGTTTAAAAAGTTTTATTAAGTTCACTAACACTTCATTGTAACGCAACTAAACCGTGTGACACGATTAAGCAATAACTTATATTAAAATTAAATGTTGATCATAATACTCTGTAGAAGTAAAACTTAGTATTCTAATGAATTTTTAAGAGAATGAGATGAACTATGGAGTTGCAAAATTATTCTTTTTTAATATCGTTAGAGGCAAACGAACAACTGAGTCACCTGATATTAAGTGATCACCACCGTCCATAGACACTTGCAATACTAGGGAAGTCGCAAGTGCGTTGCCAGCATGTGTTTAGGGCAGGGGGAGTGAGGGAGGGAGAAGGAGAAGAGGTGTCCTCCGACGCTCTCACTGACCGAACGAAACGCAACAATGCAAGCACTGTTACTCTCCGTCGGTTTTCTGTGGGTTGGGTGGTAATACCCCGGGCGAACTGATCCATTCATGCTGAAAACAGTAATAGCTTCAGCGTGGCTCTACCACCTACATTTTTCGGCATTATTTTGTAATATTCTAATATATATTATCAATGTTTATACAGCACATAATAATTTTACAAAAATGTGCGATAGTCACAGTAGATTCAACAGAAAATAACAGTAGGGACGTAGACCGCTGCGAACCATCGCATAAAGACGAGACGAAGGATATGGAAACTATACATAAAAGCATTCTACCTCGTTCTCTCACAGCGTAAAACCTATATATACATTTATAGCTATCTCGTTTTCGTTACACCTCGAAACGTAAGAGATTTAGAATAAGGTTGAATTTAAGTCAAATGCTGAAAGATACGCTGAAAGGGGAAGGTGGAATCAAAAATGACTCGAATCTGCTTACACAAATTCTGGAAACTTCACCTATTCATAACAACACGTTGAAGCCGCCACATGCATATCGCGATGTCGGAAGAGATACTTAACAATTCAAATATGTCATGTGTAATGCTACCGGAGTTTTCAGTCGAATGTTTATGTGGCTTTTGAATTGTTAAAATACTGTCGCACACAACAAACTACTACAAACGACTCTGTACGCATAACAATATATCTTGCTGTTTGTTTTTCAAAATTTGTAGACTAGCGTGACATACGAGTTATGCGGAGCGTGTTCGCGAAATATGAACAAAATATACTTTTAAAATAAATCTTTAACACTACATATTATAAACAAAGTACACCGCCGCGTCTGTATGTTTGTTCGCGATAAACTCAAAAACTACTAAACGGATAATCAACAGTAGAATAAAGATGTATTTGTTAAAAAAAATCTTGGCGTAGGAAAAATATTGGAAAAATGAGTAGCCTGAACTAATGTAAGTAGACATTGTAGTATTGTTAAGCTGTTTTCTAGTGACTAAATATTTCGGCAAAGCACCGGTATCGCAAATCAGTCCAAATACCTTTATAGTAAGACCATACAGGGAAATAAAACGGCAATTGAACAATTAAGAGATAGGATAATGTATATTTCGATTAAGGCCTCGCTATTTTTAAATTACAAATTAAATGATTGTCAATGTTGATTATTGTTATTAATTGTAAGTTACATCAGTCTCGAAGAGATGGCGCTTTAAATTAATTTGTTGACAAAAAACGGTAGTACCGACTGCCATAAATATCTTATAGATGGCGCCACGTTTTAATTTCTTATATACCAAAATGTGACCCGACAATAATTAAATATACAATGACAGAGCTATCGAGTCGACAAACAAACTGAACAAGTCAACAGTGAAATTGATTTAACGGCCGATATCATTTCATAAAAGTTCAATCAGACCTAATGTGCATTCATAACTATTAAAAAGTGGATAGTTAGGTAAGTTCGAATTGTGCTATGACCCGAAACTTTCAGTGAAACGAAATGTGATAAAACTACGGCCTAGAATGGCTTGATAATCGTCTTGGCTAGCTACCACCCTGAAGCTGTTTACTTCAAGTATATATCTATACTAATATATAAAGCTGAAGAGTTTGTTTGTTTGGTTGAACGCGATAATCTCAGGAACTACCAGCCCGATTTGAGAAAATCCATCGGTTTTAGATAGCTCATTTATCGAGGAAGGCTTTAGAATATCATCACGTTAAGACCAATAGAAGCGGAGCACCAATGAAGAATGTTTCAAAATCGGGCACTTTTGAGAGATTTCGTTAGCATTAGTATTATACACGTTGTCATGGTAACGTGGTAAGTTTCTATCGCAAACATTTTCAAAGTTAATTTTGTTTTCCTATTCAAAAAGTTACTACTTTTATTTTCAATTTTTTATTGGGTATTATAAAAATAAAGTTTGCGTATGTACAATTAAAATAACAACTGTTTTATGAATGGATATGGCTACAAATAACCAAAAAAATTTTTTTTATACTTTGTTTATATTATTATATTTTGTCTGTTTGTTCCGGGTAATCTCCAAAACGGCTGAACCTATTTTAACGGGAATTTTACTGCCAGATAGCCCAGAACTAGAGCGGTTGACATTTTCTATTTTATTTGTCCGCGGCTTCGTCCTATTGCTATTTCCAAAATGGTTGGACTGATTTTCACGAGGTCACTGGTAGATAGCAGACCTCATAAAAAGAAGATGGTAGAGCCACGCTGTAGCTATTACTAGTTTCAGCATGAACGGGTCGGCTCGTCCGAGGTAGTACCATCCTCTCACAGAACACCGACGTGAAGTAACTATGCTTGCATTGTTGCGTTTCGTTCG